>JAZDUH010000443.1:9815000-10150000 GCA_036419115.1 Scarus forsteni
ACATAACTTTGCCATGCATTGATTATTTTGATAGAAAATGTGGCAGTATCAAGATGCCAGCTGAACATGTACACATTTGAAATAGAAATGACATGTGTTTAAGGTGCTGTTTTCACATGACATTACTTTTGGAAATTCATTTTTATAATCTTAAATCTTTAACAGCATATAATGTGCCTTTAAATACTCAGTGGTCAAAAAAGCAATTTATGAAAATTTTAATACTCTATCTCTATACATCAACACAATAAACCTGGTAAGTAAAACAGATTAGATTTTTACATGTTTAACAATAAATGACAAAAGTCCCAGTAATTTTTTTGAGTTAAATAATGAAAAATGTAACTAGCACAGCAATAAAGAAGAAATTATCTGAACTGGAAATTATTCATTCAAATTATTTCTCGGATACCCTGCAAGTGATTTTTACACTACACATTTAACACCCATGATCAAATCTAAAATTTGAAGGATGCTATTTTGCCAACAAAACAACTGACAACATGAATGTCAATAACAAAACCTTCACATCTTACTCCAGCTAATTTCATAGAGCATGCAGCTAAGGTGGAAGCTGCTTTCTGCCATTATCAAGGTTTAAGAGGACAACCTGGATAAACTCAAAGAAACCACTGAGCTTTTTTATCATAGCTCAAATGAAGCGCATATATCAGTCCAAAAAAATTCAGTGAATCTGGCCAAGATCTGTGACACATTACCACCTGATCCTCAAGGACCATGGACACATGGCAAGTCTCAAAGGGAACTCCAGCAGGTCTCACTTCTTTACTTACAACTGCATCCAGAACCACTGCTCTTGTAGCTGTCTCCGACTCCTCCTTAAAATTAAACACGTTTAGTATTATAATAGTTATAAAAGGCTAATGATAAAAAATAACCACCACTGCTTTGCATGGAAGTAAGCATTATTGGGGAAAAAAAGAAAATGCGCAGACTCAAGCTGAGTGCTACAAGACTTTTATTGTGTGTATCAGCAATTTGCCATTGCAAATCAAATGAAGACAATGGTCTAAAAAGGGAAAAGAGAAGACAAATTACCTTGCAAGTTTTAAAGACCTCTGACGAATCATCCTTCAAGTACGACACCAAGCCAGCCAGGGTTGCTGTTCAGACTGCAGTGATGTCGTTCTTGTCCTGTTGAATTAACATAAGTTGTGCACATGTTGGGTCTTTAATTTTTACAATCAGCATCTGTTTTGGCCATTTAAAGCATTGTTTACCTGTTCTTCATAAGTAATCCTGAGTTTCTCCATTGTCTGGCCTAGACTTCCTGTCCTCTTCTTTTTGTACAGCTTCAAAAATGAAGTGTATATTGGTCCAGTGAAGAAAAGAAATGCAGAAATAAATCATTACAGAAATTTAATCACACTCCCCTTTGTTACTAGTGTGTCACTTGCTCACTGACTACACAAACTACATATTATAAGTATGATTCGAATGCCAACCGTTAAGTTTCCCATGATGCATTTCAAACCTCCAACGACAAAAACCGGAAACACACCAGGCTATCAAATGATGTTGATTCACCACATTTGAAAGTTCAGAGAGCATTTCAGGCAAGAAAGTCCCACGTAGAATACCAAAATGTGGTCATTTGAGCCATAAAACGCACGGATACGAATTTCATTTCGACATAGTGGCTGATCTTTAGCTGAATGCCGTCTCAAGACGATTTAACATTTATATTACAATGATTAATTTGATATTGTTATGACCTGACGCTGTTTTTTAAGTCCGTTTTCCAGTATTTTGTCTGAGGACTTTCATTTTGAAGCTTGAGGCCGTATTATCTGATGGAGGCTTTTCTAATGCCGTTTGGTCTGAGTGAAGTTTTTCTGGGGTGTTTGGTCTGAGAAATGTACACCGTACTCTGCTGTCAAAAACTTTCAAAACTTAAGTCTCACTTTGGAAAACAGCTTTAATTGCTTGCAAAGAAAAGATGCTCTAAAGAGCAACTGATTCACCCCGTGTAACAGGCGTGCCTCTTTGTTAAGCTTTAATCAGAGTGCAGTGTCCGCTTTTGAGAAGTTAGATGACACACAGAGACTACAGCACCCCAGGCCTTCCCCTTCCTGCCTCCATCACCATAACATTTTGAGCAAAAATTATTTACATGGACAAGTTTTGTGGTAGCACATACAACCCCGAGGTTGACCGCGGTTAACAGTTCATTTTTGCCATTTACATTTAATTGAAAATGCTTTAGAGGCTGCTAACTTACTGGGGTCTTATAATGATGGAGCGCCATTTATATTCAAACACATTATATTTTCAGATCGCCGATTTCAATATATTGTCGTCTATTCAGCAAACATGAGTTCGTTTCCATAAAATTAGCCAACAAATGCTCCAGTATGATGTTAGCTAACATGTTAAAGAACTTACAGCTAACGACTGTTTCTTAAAATTTGAGCAGGTACCTTAAGCCACAGTAATTGAAACGACATTAAAACAGAGCATGCAATGAAAAAAATTCTTACCTTATATTTTAAATCAAGTCGTCATTCAGAAAATAATTGCCTGTTCTCGTCCTCTCATTCAAAGCAGAGTAAAAATGGCTTCTCCTGCTGGACTGGGCACCTCATGTCTCAAATGCAGCAGGGTTTCCTACTCAGGTCAGCAGGGACCGCTAAAATGAGTTCAAGAAATCCACCGAAATAAAATAAGTTGACTAAACAAACTTCAAATGTTTAAATAATACTTAAACAATGAAAAACAAATATGGATACTCAAATCTGCTGAGTTATTCATTCATTTATTTATTTTTGAGTTAGACCCACTTTGCAGAAATGAGTTTCAGCAACTTTTTTAGGGAATTAAGTTATTTTCACTTACTTTGTTTATTAAGATGTGTAGTTAGGTTTTACAGTGCAGAGAAATGGGTCTCTACACCCAACTGCAAAAAAATCGGAACTAATCCTTTAACTGTGGTTTGGCCCAAGCCTCTGCCAACCCTAACTAAAAACATCATCACAAAAGAAAGTTTTAAAAGTCTATTTGGTCTGCTTTAAAAGGAATATGCCAACTTTGTTTTTTTTTCTGTGTTTTGCCTCACTCCCAAGGTTATGACAAGCAGTTAAACATGATTTTTTTTTACTGTGCCTGCAGTAACAAGGAAGAGATGGCAAAGCTGGCCTACCACTAATTAGCTAAGCTCAAACACTGAAAGTTGATGGGTAGTGTTAACTACCTCTGCCAACAGTCATCAGTTACTTGTCAGCAACTCTAAACGGTCCTCTGTGCTTGTTGGGACTTGTTTCTTAACAATGTTATAGAACATTATCTATTTTTAGACCAAGATTAGCATTTAATGCTATTTTCAAAAGAAATAAATACGGAACCAAACTGCAGGGTTCAAGTGCAAACCACTGTGGACATACTAATAACTTTGGGAAGAGGCAGGCTAAGGCTACCCATTGACTCCCAGTGTTTGAGCTAAGCTAATTAGCGGTTGAAGAGCTCTGCCCATCTCTTGTTACTGCACGTCACGAACAGTAGAAAGGATAGAGTCTATCTGATTGTCGTGGACTTGGGAGTGAGGTAAGACATGAAAAATGTGTTGGTGCATCCTTTTAAGGGTAGAGGGGTAGCTGTCTGCTGCCAAACCATCCATCCATTATCTGGACCAATCACCCATCAGCGGTTGAAACTGGAACGCCTACTACTTCTTGTGGAGACTGAGGATACCACAACCAAGCCTGCAATGTGCTCCTACCACTTTTGTGCCATCCTGCGTTTCTCATTGGACAGTAAAAGCATCTTTTTGAGGTGCTTGGTTGACCAGCTCAGGAAGATTTCTGGGGCCTGACATTCGCTTGAATTTCTCAGGAACGCATGTGTGAATATGACATGTGATGAAGAGTGTGAGTATGAGCTGATGAGTAAAATGACAGAGTACTCCTTCAGGGTGGTGATGTAAGCGGCAGCTTTCATTAGACGAGTTCAGATTTCCCTCCGGTTAATTATTCATCACACAGATCCACGGACGGATGCTCTCCTCAGACTCCAGCTCAACCTCCGAGGAAGAAAATCATGATTCCACATCCCTGAATTTCTCAAATATTTGCATACGATGAAGTAAAACGGAGCAGGTTTTGATTTCCCTGCTGGCTTGTCGTAGTTAATTTTTTAAAACTATTGATATCTGTGGATTGATTCAGAGTATTTAAATCATTTTTAATAGCTTTTTTCCTCTATCTTGGATCCACATCTCATATTTCACGTCTTAATTTCCCAAACACAGATGGTGTCTTGGTGTGCGTCACACTTTAAGCCCAGACTCTTTGTGCTGTTTGCATACTAACCAGCTTCCCTCCTGAAGCCATAAATCATTTCTTTCAAGCTTATTACAGAAAGATCAAATGTTTCTGATTATTTCTGAATGTTGGGGACAGATTCAGGTGGGCTCGCTCTACCCTCTGCAGCAGGCTATTTCTTGCTTTAAAAGAGTCTTTGGGTTGTTATGAGGAACATGAAGGGCTTCAGAGAGCGTTGCTTCAGGTTGCGAGGGGCTCTGTCACTGCGGGCTGCCCTAGTTTCATCATTAGGTCTGTTTTTATGGAGCAGGCTGGAAAAACTAAATATAGCAGCACAGTGGGCTCAGACACACTACAGAAGGAACAAAACCAACGCCTGTTGTTGTTGTTGTTGATGGTGATAAATGCAGAGGATGCTGTGATGTCCGCGAGTCAGAATCGGAAACAATGAACTCTTCAAATGAGAATCAGTCTGATGTAAGTCATTGGCCCTGACGCTCTGATTTCCAAAGCTTCATGTAAAAATAGCATTATTTTGGGTTTAAAGTGGCAATCACGACCCACCCATTTGATGTAACTGTTGTGATTAGTGAAACAAGCGCGAAACAGAATCATTAATACAAAAGTGCATGTGCTATTTGGGTCATGTCAGCTCATAGTGGGTTTATTTTAACTTGGCTTTTATATATGTTTTTTATCCAAATATATTCTTGCTCAAGTAAAATGAACACTATAGAAAAATTCTTACTGGTTGAAGAACTTCAGCAGGTTTTCACAAATTATTTAACAATACATCCAGATCCACATCTCAGGTTCTGATCGTGATTCTCAAAAAACAAAAAAAGACCTCAGAATGACTGTAATTCATGAAATTGTTTGGACCACATCTACATTTTCTTTATCTTTAGATAATATTAAACACATCTTGCTAACATGTTATTTATTCATCTGGTTGTCCTTTGTTTGATATGTCATTGAACACATCATGTAACTGTCAATGTAAGTTCATCAAGGCTTGTTCACCCTCCATTATTCTCATTTTACTCACACATTTTAGCCTTGGGATCAATTTGAACCTAGGGAAATTTGCTTTCAAAACATGGTTTACATAAAATTGTTGACAAAGTTTTTTGTGTCAGGCAATTCTTGTATTTGTTGAATACATAAATAATCCCCTGATAATGAAACAAGTGTGTTGACATGACCTCTGGCGGCACCATTAGGTCAAACTAAAATTTAAATTAGAATGAATGTTTTTTTGAAAATTTTTCACACTACTCCTCTTTAATTTACAGAAAACATTAATGACCACAAGAGTATTAGCACCATTGATTTGAGTGATGATATGACCTTTCCTGTAGTGCCACCATCAGGTCAAAATCTCAGTTTTAGAATTGGTGTATCTTGAAAATCTTTCATCCAAATCTTTTCAAATTTGGGGTGCACATGCATCTCTCACACAAAATGAGCCACATTGATTGGTGTTTTTGGCCCCCCTTTCCTCTCATAAACTTATTTATTTACTTATTTTTATCTCCTTTTTGAAACACATTTGTGGTTAATAACTGTAATGTATCACTCACCCCCTTTTGTTATGCCAAAACTTGAAACGTATTCAGAGACATGGTGGCTTGAAAAATTGCTCTATCAGCCTCAAGGTTCCAAAGTCTTGCTGTTGCTTCACCGTATAATCGTAAACCCCTGCCAAATGAGCAAGCCAAAGTAGGCTCCTGAGTCTACTACATCCAGGTCTTTCCCACTGTCCACATACTCACACTTCCCCTCTAAATACGTCATCCTAAGAACAATATGTTCAGTCCATGGTGTTCGGAAGAGCTCTAAAGATGACTTGATAGATGGAAAGACTTGGATGTGATCAACTCGCTATGTATCAGCTCAAAAGTATCAACTCTGCATCTACAGGTGTGGGGATGTTGGTTCACTCACAAAGACAGGCAAGTTTTTTACACAGCTAAAACAGCTTGGGGTCAAATTGACCCCAAGGATAATAGGAGGGTTGAGTTTATTTTTATGGTCCCACAGCCAATCAAAGCAAGGATTTAAACTCTTACTTGATTTCCAATAAACAGGACTTTAATGACCATTTTAGCAGGTATTAGCAGATCTTTTTGCTTCAGAGGTCAGGATCTTATTAGTCTGCTGTAGATGCCACAACATGAACATTAAATGATTATTTAGACTTATTTTGAAATGTTCTTCCTCTCATATGAAGAAACACAATAAGCCTGGAGCTGCTGCTTTCCTTTCTCTTTGCTTGTATACCAGGTGATGTGTAATCCCTGGTGCTATTAAATGCTGCTAAAACATTAGCGGTGTTGCTTTACCAGGACTCAGACACTGGACCTGTGGACAGGTGTGAGTGTTGATCGTTGTTTTAGAGACTTCTCCAGATTTTCAGGATAGTTGAAAGTTTGTTCGACCAGTTCAGAGGTTATTTGATGCAGCACAGTCCAGTCTGTTGTTGAACCTCTTGAGCTGTGGTCTCACAGAAAAGGCCCCTGCAGCATTAACTGTGGCAGCTGGCCCTTCTCTGATAGCAGCAGCTGCTGCTTCAAACACTTGGACAGATGTGACAGAGTCAGGTCTGTTACCGAGGGTCCTCTGAAGAGCTGGCAGACATTGAACTTCTCCTTCAAACTGCCTCAGAGAAAAAAGAAGCCACAGGTCTCTCTCTTTTACCGGTGTCCTGCTGTTCGAGAGAGTTAAACATCTACTTCTTAAAACATCTGCTTCTGTCTGAATCTCTGTCTCACAGCTTCTCCTGACAGGTTTGGAAGTTGAGTAAGTGCTGAAATTCTCAAGTTCTTGAGAGGGAAATTATAATAACTCACTCAAATCCATGTGGGTGTGCATTTTGGTGTATAGCTGTCTGTCATATCTTCCACCTGGTGCCATTGTCATATTCATGCCGAGCGTTCATGTTGCTTCAAAAGCAAATGAATATGCACTCCTGGATTACAAAACACTAACAAGAAGGGGTCCTGTTTACCTGGAATCCTTCATCCGGGTCTATACCTACCTTTTTAGTCTGGCTTTTACTTGAATTACTTTTTAGTGTTTCTATTTTTTTTAAATCTCCCTTTTATTATTATTTAATTTAATTTAATTGAATGTGATCATTTACTTCATTTCAGTGCATTTTTTATTTTTTTATTTTCCACTTTAACCTTACCTCCAGTGTTTCCCCCTTTCAAACCTTTAAGATGGCGATACCTCAGTCATACTGGGTTCAACAATGTTCCTGTTTTATAACTGTACTTTTATTTATGATACGTTTTATTAACACTGTGTAAGAATTACAGAATGGGTTGGTTCGGGGGTTTGATAAAGTGGGTTTGGGTCATAAGTCCTTTATTAAATTTTAATTTTTCAGTCTGTTTGTAAAACACTTTGTGCAACATTTTTTGGATGAAAAGTGCTTTATAAATAAAGTTTGATTGGTTAATTGATTGATTCACTCTCTCTTGCCCGCTACAATCTGCCAGTGAAGACGCCTGGTGCTCCCATTGCAACAAGGCTCAAAATCACTAGGTAGACTAGCGAGTGGTTTTCCAAAGAGATGTAATGAATTACAAGACACTATTCAACACTTAATCATCCTTTATTGAATGTTAGTAAAGTTTGAATTTATAAATGAACAGAAAAAAATTTAGCTTCAGTTTAAAATGCAGTCACCTTTATTTAGGCTACCTGGCAGAGAACCTCAGTTACGATACCAGATCTGACAACAAACAGTGAACCTGCTCTACATGAATATATCAATTCATAAAGAGAGCAGCTCTGATTGGATCGCTCCACAACTTATCCCACCACCACCAAGCTAAGCCAGCTGTGATTGGATGTCCCTCTGAACTCATCCAACCTTTCCACACAACCAAATTAGCTGTGATTGGATATATTCCTCACTTGTCTCTACTTTCTACATGACCAAATGAGGTCTGATTGTATTAAGTCTCTGTCAAACATTTTAGTCTAGTTTTTATTTGTTGAAAATGTCAGTTAATTTAGTTTTAGTTTTTGACCATTTGCACTTGTTTTTATTAGTTACTGTCTAGTTTTCATGAGGGGAAAAAGATTATTGATGTAAACTGTGAAGTAATAAGTCTATAACATTAACACTGGTGTCAATGACATGAGGACTTGATGATGGTATTGTGGTGAAATGACCAAAAGTTTTTCTGTCGATTGCTTGATTAAAATAAGGCATGCCTCTTGCAGCAACACTCGTGACCAAATGGACTTGAAACAGTTTGTTGCTCTTGCTAAGGTTGTTCCCTGCAATTCTGATTTTTGCTTGTGTTGTTCTTGGTCTCCGCTACTCTGGTGTAATTATTGGTATTGAAAAAATGAAGTATCGCACATCTTTACTGCATCTTACCCAACATTCAGGGCTAGCCTAAGTCTCTGATGCAGTGTGATCCTGCATTTTATATGAGACAGTAAGGAAACTTTGCTGACTTTATTTCTCTTAGGATGCATAACAGCTAACCTCCTCCGTGGCTTTATTTTAGAGCATCAAAAATAAATGAACTCTGTCAACACTAAAGTATATTTCAGTGATATCTTACCTGTGATTGAATGTTCTTGGAGCCAGATATCCATCACTTACATTCATTTGATAAAGTGGAAAACCACATTTGCTATACCTTGCTGAAACTTCTTAAACCTGCAGGGTTTTTTTTTTTACCCAGAATGCCTTGGCAGCAAATCTTCACTTAATCTTTCTGAGTGAATCTTCTCTCCTCTTCTACTTCTTACATTTTATGTGCGTCATCGTCTCTGTACTCCTGCAGCAAATCTAAGCAGAACAAGGAGAGCATAACTCCGATCTGGAGCATTTTGGGGATCATTGCGGCAGATTTTGTGTTGAATATGAGTCACTGCTCTTGGCTTATTTTTAATCTCTGCTGCAGGTATGTCAGGGGATCATATTTAGATTAAAGGTTTTATAATTTTATGCTTCGGAGAGGAAAGGCACGTCACATAATGTTCAGAACTAGAAATTGACAAGCTCTCATATTTCAGAATGCTTTGAAATATGTCCAGATCACGTCTTGCTCCCATGAATGTAATGTTTTTTTATTTGGATGGAGGCTGTTCTGTCTTTGTGGTTTAAAGCATTACCTGAACAGCCTTGAGTACATCAGTGTCTTTTTGGCTCTGGTAGAAAAAACAATCGTTGAAAGCTTTATAGCCTTGATCCAATTTCCCCGTTAGGACTAATGGACCGATGATGGATGGCGATGGCGGGGACATATCTGACCTTTAAAAACAACAACAGCGCAGAGAAAGCTGCAGATCTCTGTTTCATAGAGAAGAAAAGGACAAATCAGCCGGCTCTTTATTGCTGTTTACAAAACCTGACTCAGCAGAAACTAAAGAAACAGATTCACGGAAAAGCTCAACGTGCCAGATGTGATATAGTGAACATTTTTCGGGGTGTGTTGCTTCATGGCATAAAAGATAATACATTTCACACATGTCTCCAAGTGTTGAAATGGTTCTTTTTCATTGGGGTGAGAAGGGGTGGGCCTGTCCATCAATCAATTAGTCAATTGATCTTTATTTTTAAAGCACTTTTCATACAAAAAAATGTAGCAGAAAGTGCTGTAGGTTCAAGAACACAAGCAGATACGCGCCAAGGGATACAAAATAAAATCTGAAACCCCAGCCAACCACATAACCCACATTTTATACACAATCATTCACTCTTACACACACAGATAAATACACAAATTCCCCAAGTGAGGACTCTTCAAACAGCAACAGATGACTGAAGAAACGCTTTCTTGAATTAAAAGTAAGGAAACACTGGACCTAAGTCTAAATTAATAAACCTATGATAAGATATAATAAAGCCAACGAAGCGTTAAAAGTTTAATTAAATTCTGACAGTATTAAAACCAAACACTAAAAAGAGAAGAAAAAGAGGTAATAAAACACAATTTGGTAACTTTGAAACTAAAATAGAGTAAAAAGCACTAAATGCATATGACCAGAATCAAACAAAAATCATACCCTTTCAGAAAGGCCAAAGAATCCATTTAAACTCGGAACAATCGGCTCCTGTGGGCAGTTTGAAAGGGTTTGATTAGGTCGACTGACCCTGCAAGTGACACAAGTTTTTATCTCCGATCAGCTTCAGTGGGATTATTACACTTAGGTCAACCCATTAATTTACATCATGACGTTGTTGTAACATGTCCACTGCATAATATTGCGTCTATCCTCTCCGTCTGTAACTTGTGTGACTCATTGCCATCTCAGCAGCAAACTCCATCCACCTTTGTATCTTCAGCGCTGAATGCCGCTCAGTCTGCGCTGAGTTTGTACTTTTTTAAAGAGGGACAAGTGTACAAAGTCCAGAAAACAGCTGACCATGGCGTCCACAGGTTCCATGCTCCTTTCCATTGTTTACATGGACGTGTTTTGGCGCGTGGTGATGTTATCAACGTGATGATATCAGCTTGATGCACAAGAGGAAAAAAAAAAAACGTAGAGCTTGTCTAATGTCGATTAGACCCGGGCCTGCTTGCAGTGGGAAAGGTGTCTCTCGCCAATTGTTAGAAGGATAACCCACTTTTAAAAAACCTGCATTGACCTTCTAAATTTAGTGTGAAGTGGTATCAGCTAAAAGCCAGGTCTTGAGTTTGCTTTTATAAAAATTAAAAAGTTTCTGTTTCTGACTTCTTGATCCATGATCAACATGTTGGATGTTTTTACAATCGCTGTCTTCTTCTTGTTCTTGAGAAGCTAAAAGTCCAGAAAAGTCGGAAAGGGAAACACATCCGTTTACTGCTCCGAAACATCCTTGATGTCCACCATGTTGTCTCTGTGATGACCCCTGGTACAGCTGCAGCTGGAGACCCACTCCTCTTCTGTTTCTGATCTATTCTGTCTCTCGTTGGTGCTCCAGTAGTTCTTCAGTGTGGTTCGGCTTCATGAAACTCCCTATTTGGCTTGCTGGCACTTCTGTTAAATGCCCACTATGGGCCAACACTGAGGCCATGCTAACTATCCTTCACCACTTGCTCCTTGTATCAGTATCTGGAAAATCTGTGGTCGGAGATGCCATCAGAATCTGGTGTCAGATCAGAAAGTGTTATGGATTCCACTGATCTGTTCTCCAAATTTAAATAACCACCTTTTTATACCATCGTGTACACACCTGTTATAACTTAACAAAAAAATCAATGTAATGCATTCGATAGGCTGCATACAACACTGCATGTTTACTTTTTTACTCTTACTTTTTCCTACCTATAACTTTTACCACAGATTATTACATTATACGAGATCATTATACATACTTGCATCCTCAATTATTTGTTTTGTCAGCATCAATGTAAACTTTGACTACATGCAGGTCAATGTTAAGGACAATGTGGTGGTTTTTAAAATGTAATGCACATGTTACATTTGTTATTTTGTGTGTATTAAGTGTCATGAAGGAGAATGAGCAGTAAGGTACACTGCTATTAATTAGTACAGTTATTTTGTATAATAATGTGACTTAAAGGTGCTATTAGGAGAATCTATTTCCGGGCGAATTAAAGACTCTGCTACCCATGATCACGCGCGGCGACTGTCGTAATGCTGCGTTCCAGTAACCATGGAACTGGGAATGACATCATCTCCGACTTATCGGCGTTCCAGTTGAAGTCGGAAAAAAACATACCGATCTACCAGGCTATTGTTAGCTGTTGTTAGCACGCCCTGTGTTTTTGTTCACAAATATCACATGAAGAATGTGGTTATCACTATGGCAGCATTTTTGTAAATATAAGTCTAACAATACTATGTATACAGCTGATCTAGAGCGACACACCCCAGTCAGAAGTGCAAATAAATTGATTATTACAGGAGCTAAATAACTGTTCACATCTTCGATTGTCAGCTTGGGGGTGTCGATGTTTCACCGTGTTCCCATGAAATTCCGAATTCGGGGGGCGTTCCAGTTGCAGTTTCCAACTCGGAACACGGAAATTCCTACTTCTGACTACAACTGGAACGCACCAAAAGACATGACCCAAGCCAAAGCGTGTGTTTGTAGTGATACTAATGAATGCAGCTTGGACCTTCCTCAGAACTCTGCATTGCTTTACAACTTCTTTTTTCAACAACTCACAGGATGCAAAGCGACAAGGTAATGCATCTCTTTCTAGTTACGTCGTGGTAGTTTTTGATGAGTGACAACAAGTAATTTTTGGAAAACTTAGTATCATAGTTTTGTAGCCGGCTGTCTGACCTGACCATGTAGCTAAGGAATAGCATTTATAGATAACCTATTTTGATGCTATAAAACTCATCTAAAAGTGTGTATTTTGATCAGGCATTTATCTAAAAGAAAGACTTTTCTGTAATTACTTAGAAACCCCTCATAGCCTCTTTAAGCATAAAACATGTTTGTACATTTTACTTCTATTGTGCCCTTCAGAAAGAAAAGAAGAAGAGTGAAGGGGGCAGAACTGGCAACATAAAACTAGGTAAAGTGCTAAAACTTTTCATGTGAAGCTCTAAAGGATGTTATAGATCATCAGTGGATGTGATTCCATTTCAGCTTTTCTGGTACATTCAGCTTCTCAAGAACAGGAGAAGAGAAGGGAATTGATACACTTTTGGCCTCAGGGGGAAGGTTAGGAAGCCTGGGAAATCCTAACTTTAATAAAAGGAAAAGGATGACTGTTTTGCAGGATATATTTAAGTGAAGGGAAGACCGTGAGGTAAAATCTCTGCTATTGTACAGATTGTTAAGGGACATCAGGTCCTTGACTAAACTGGAACAGAAAGCTGGGTCTGTACACGGTGATAAAAAAGATTGTTATTCAAAATTGGAGCACAGATTGAAGCTCAGTGAAATCCATAATGTTTTCTGATCTGACCACAGCATTGTTGGAAATAGCAGAAACCGACACTGGGAGCAAATGACTGAGATCCATGGTGAGCATTCAGTTGAGGTGCCAGCGAGCTAATAAGGGAGTTACATGAAGTTGAACCTTATGGAAGAACTGAAGTCACCCCTACAAGAGAAGAATAGGAGGAATGGGTCTCTTTGGGGGAAAAAATGAGCGAAATTGGACAGATTTGGCAACAGAGGGGCCATCACCAAGATGGATTATTTCTATGGATCATTTCAAATTGTTGATTTTTTTCCCCATCTTCATTGTTGGTAATTTATTGCTTTAATCTTTTCTTCAACCTGTTTTTATTGTGACATGTGCTGCTGACAGTTCAGTATTGTGAATGAGATCTCAATGGGACTGTATCCCTTCAAATTAAGGTTAATAAAAATGAATGTGTCTCTATTTCAATTTTTCTTAGACTTAAGCCTCTTGTTTACAACAACAGAAAGATTGTAGAAACCTCCACCATGAAGGTGGAAATGCATGTTGATGTGGCTGGACGACAGTTTCTTTTTCTTCTAGCTTTTTGGCAGTGGCATGCATGTAACTTTTTCAAGGGCAGGGGAAACACAAAAGATGGGGCACATACAGAGCATTATTGCCACTGCAGGGGAAGAGTTTCACACATCAGACATGTTATATGCAATTAAAAGGCACGTTATTTAACATTAAAACAGACTAACTAGACAGACTACCCAAGGTAGTTTGTAGTCAGGATCAGCATCCACAAGAACTGTGAAGGTTAAACGTTGGACTGTGAAGAGCACGCAGAAACAAATAAGCAAGTTTTTAATCATGTAGATGCCATTTCCGGTATTCTAGTGCATTTTAACACCATATTAGCCCCAGATAATTCGAGCTGGCTCTGTGAGATATTGCTCTGGCTTTATATAGATAAAAAAAAAAGCCCAACATTAAAGTCATTGCAACAATAATGTTTAATTGTATTTCTTGGTCCTAATGGTCTCACTCTGCATTCGCACCAAAAGCGACAAAATCGATTGTCAATGCTCTGGTTGCTCACATCAGGCAGGGGACGTGAAAGAGGCGGAGCTTTCAAGCTGTGGTGCAGTAGTGCTCTGCATGACCATACACTATCAATATGGTTTTCACACTTATATATATATATATACAGTATATATATATATATAAGTGCTGTCAGGCGGTTAAAAAAATTAATCAAATTAATTACAGGATTTGTAATAATAATATATAATATATATATTATATATATATATATATATATATATATATATATATATGAACATTGCGCTCAAATTACACAAACAGACAGAAACACAGGCTTGTGACCTTTTAACAGCAGCCTCTTTGATTGTTATGACTTTGCCGCCCTTTTATAGATCATTCACACAAAGCATGAGGTTATTCTGTACATATGATGCTCATAGGTCTTCTGTTCCCTCTTTCATCATGGATCCTACTTGGGAAGCTGAAACTGGCAAAGATACATTTTTTCTCCATTAGTTTCTCGTCCTCCCTCTCAAAATCTTCTGCATGGGAATCCAGATCAGCCCTCAATTAGCTGTTGTCTCGGTCACGCTGCTGCTCATTTGGAAAAAGTTGAGCTTCTCTCAACTTCAACTCGTCCCCCGCAACTCTTGTATGGTACCACTCATCGTTGCTTGTGTTGCTCGCATCGCCGTCGCCTCTATCGCCCCTCGACCCTGGCGGTCATTGAAAATGAATGGCAGCTGGATGCTGGGGACGCTCAGAATTCTTCTGATGTGAATGCAAGGTTAGTGCTAATGGAGTTTAGTGTGTTTTGAACACATTAATTTCTGCGTTTTATGCTATAAATACATTAATTTATATATATATATATATATATATATGCTTCTTGGTCTGGGGGTGAAAATTTTTCTCTATCTGAACCATTTGAACACCAATGACTTGCAATTTTTTGTCTTATGAGACAACAGGAATACTTTTTCTTGCATTTGCCATGACCACAGCTCCACAAGCATGCCTTGGTCTTTATGAGGGACTTGAGTTACCAAATAAAGCCGGACATGCACAGGGACAGCATGCAAGCCTCACACAGAAAGGCCCCAACCAATTCAGGGAGACAAACTAGCAACCATCTTGTTCAAGGCACAAACACTAACCTGCTGCACCACCATAGATTAACTCCTCAATCTGACTGTGACCATGACCCTGCTGCTGCATGCTGGTGTAAGTTAGGATAAGAAAACAGAAGATAAGTGTTTCCCACCGTGTGAGATTTTCAGACAATGACAGGCAGGCGATCATCACCTCAGATAACACACATGCTCTCACACAGACACACACAGGTGGCAGTAATCTCTCTGTGCTGACACGACCGTCTCAATCTATCTGCCCTGGGGCGTCCATCGCAGAGATGATCCAATTTGCCTCCATCAAAATGCAATTTCTCTGCTCCGCCATCATCCCTCCTCCTCCTCCTCTTCCTCCTTGAACCATCTTTTCATCCTCATATCTGACACCGTCCCCCCTCTCTCTTCTATGAAGCCGTTTACTTCCTGTCTCTGTTCTTAAGTCTCATCTTTCTCCTCGTCTCTGTTTCATCTCTCAGACCTTTCCTTCTCCCCTTGCACGGTGGATCAGGATATTTCCCTGGGGTTTCGTGCCAGTCCGTCTTGTGCTATTCCTACCTGATCAGACTGCAGTGCTGCTGAGACGTGAGGCGGCATCTTTATCCCCCACAGGCCGATGGATGCTCTCACACTGCAGAGGTCAGAGATGATGGATTTAAGAAGATGTGGGTGTCATTAGAGTTTCACGGCTTGGAGCCTCTGGCTGGTTAATGGCTGAGAGGAGCTCTGCAGCGGCCGGCTGACAGCTTCATTAAAGGTGATGATATTCATGTAAAACGGTTTGAATTGGGCCGCTTTAAAGACAGAGTTTCATCAGAGGTAGATGTCAAAGCTCCTGCCATCTGAGAGGTAAAAGTGGATCAGGAGGGTTTGATGAAGTCAAAGAGAATGAAATTCAGAGCTGCTCAGCTCACTGTTAATGATCTTAATTTAGGATTATTATGATGCAGGTAGTCTCAACTCTAGTAATCAGTTAAGTCAAAATGAAAGGCCTTACATGAGAAGCATTGCCAGAGTTGAAATATGGATGACAAGTCATTGATTCTGTTCACACAACACGTTAAAGTCACACGCCATTTTTTTTGTTTTGTTTTGATGTCTTGCCCACTCCTGCGTCCATGACAAAGAGAGAGACACCATTCTCTTGACTGTGTGTGCAATATCAAGGAAGAGATGGACAAAACTCACCCACCACTAATTACCTTAGCTCAAGCACTTGGAGTCAATGGGTAGCATTAGCCTGCCTCTTCCTACAGTCATCGGATTAACTATTTTCTGATGACTGAAGTAGATCTGCTCTGTTCTACAAGCATTTAGCAGTGGTTCGTGCATGCGTCCTGTGATTTAGTTTAGTATGTATTTCTTTTGAAAATTACATAATCTTATGGGGAATCCAAATTCTACCCCTTAGCCTTTCTCCTTCATCTTACACCTTCCTCTTGGCCCTCTGTTTTGAGGGCCTAGGGAAAGGGGTGAAAACACACAGCTGAGAAACAAGACACCACTTGATTTCCTCTACGTCGTCACCCAGAGCTGCTCACTGGGTGATGACGTAAGCAGATACAACAATAACCATAGCCAAGGATGTGAAAGTTAGCTCTTTATAACTAGAGTTTTTTAAATGCGACCAACATGACCAACATTTACTTGATGATTGAATAATTACTTATAGTTAGGTGCTTCCCTCTGTCTCTGCTCTGCCTCATGTCAGCGGGCACAGTGTATTATTGGAAATTCTCACACCCTTTGGTTTCAAGTGAGATCATGGACTGTCTTCCTTTTGAAGGCTGTGTAGCCCTCAGTCTTAGCCCATCCCCTTAGCCCTGCGGAGTATTCGGACACCACTTCACTTGATGTGAATGTGCAAAACCAATGTGCAAAAAAAAAAAAAATCTATATGTATATGTATGTATATGCATATATATATATATATATATATATATATATATATATATATATTAGGGGTGCAACGATACAGAAAATTCATGGTTCGGTTCGATTCGATACGTTTCTGTCACGGTTCGATACATTTTCGATACAAAATATGAGAAATTTCAATGCCTTTTTTACTTGTGGTTTATTAAAATAACCAACATTTGTTTTAACTCAGAGTATATTTTTTTTAATTGAATTATATGTACCTCTTGCAGCTAAACCAGGCACATTCTTCAGTGCATACTTAGATCCATAAAAAACAAAAACATCACTTAGACTTTGACTTCCTTTATTGTCATTACGCAAATCACACAGCAGTGCACTTGGAATTAAATTTCGTTTCATTGGCTTCCTGGATTGTAACAACACACAGTGATATTGTTAATGAATAAGTGTATAAAAATATAAACATTATTAGGGCCAGAATAAATAGTATAAAAAATAAATATGAATACAAGGGCTATGCAAGAAACATCGGTTAACACTGTCAGTTAAAAGTGACCTATAACTACTACAAATATTTATGTGGACTGAAGTGTATTGCACTGTTAGAGATTAAAAAAAACAGTCATTATATACCATGTAAAATAAGAATAAGTAAAAATTAAATATATCTAATAGAGAAGTCACCCATCTTATGTGGTGCATTCTTAGCAGCAGAGTAAGTATTACAAAGAACTAGCTACAAGTGTATCAAGTGTCGTTTTCCACAGCAGAAAAGGGTCTCATGTGGACAGCAGTAAAAGTAGCTATGGCCCCGTCGATGTCCTTTGCCCTCTTTGAATCATGTGCTAAAGGCTGTCTAAATGACCCAGGTAAAGTCTATCAAGTGTATTATTTCCTTTTCTTCACCACACCCTTTGGTTTCAAGAGAGAGCTGGACTTGTCCTTCCTTTTGAAGGCTGTGTAGCCCTCAGTCTTAGCCCTTCCCTCCCCCGGGAGTATTCGACACCACCACTTCACTTGATGACCAATGTGCAAAAAAAAAAAAAATCTATATGTAAATGTATGTATATGCATATATATCTATATATATATCTATATATATATGTATATGTATATGTATGTATGTATATGTATATGTATGTATGTATATGTATATGTATGTATGTATATGTATATGTATGTATGTATATGTATATGTATATGTATGTATGTATATGTATGTATATGTATGTATGTGTATGTATGTGTATATGTATATATATATGTATATGTATATATATATATATATATATGTGTGTGTGTGTGTGTGTGTATATGTGTATATATATATGTGTATATCTATATGTATATATATATATATATATATATATATATATATATATATATATATATATACATATATATATATATATATATTTTTAAGTTTTATTAGTATTGGATCTAGCACACAGTGATTCTTACTAGCCAGAACCAAAGCCTGTCAAATGTGCAGTTTTGCCCCATAAAGCTGATATTTCATCCATCATGTTCGCACCCTTTAGAAGTTTAGCTGTTAGCTACAAAAGATCCAGGTCTTAGGAAATCTAAATAGAGTCCTAGCTGTTAAATAGTAAAACATTTTGCTCTGCCAGACCTATTAGATATCCTTCCTCAGAGTCTGATTGATGCTGAGCCCACAGAGGAAATCTTTTCTCTCCACCTAACATCATGTTTACGATTTGCCCCGAGCTATAACTTATAATCACTCTCAAATTTCCTTCTTCTGTGGATGGAGGAGCGGCGTATCAGATTCTGAAACATTATCACATTTAATATGACACACTACTGCAGCCTGCTCCCCCTGGAGCAATAAATAACTTCAGTGTGACATGAAGAAACAGTATTAAGGACTATTTATACCTGCTGTTCACAACGAGACATCCTGGCACAAAATTTGAACAAATTTTCCACACTGCTGGATTTTGACAAAACATGTTCCCCTGACTGGAGGGTAGACCGTATTTATGAAATCACACCTGCAGATTAAAGCAGACTGAGAGAGTGTGATGTACTAAAACACTTTCTCTGCTCAGCTCTGTTACAAATGCACAAAATATTAAGAGAATTTACTCGATGTAGCTTCAAAATAGCTTTGATATGAAAAGGTATTTGCTAGCATTCATTTGGTTTTTATGTCTTGCCTCTCTCCCCAGTCCATGACAAGCAGATAGACACCATGCTTTTGCCTGTGGGTTCAGTAACAAGGAAGAGACAGCCAAAGCTTACTTACTGCAAATTAGCTTAGCTCAAACATTGGGAGTTAGAGGGTAGCATTTGCCTGCCTCTGCCTACAGTCATCAGGTAAAGTTTGCAGCAACTCTAAAAAGTCCTTAGTGCTTGTTTTGACTCACTTTTTTGACACCTTATGTTGTGTTATCTATTTTTTTTTTACTTACATAAGCATTTTATGTAGTCTACAAAGAAGTACATATGAAACGAAGCCACAGGGCACGCTTGGAAACCACTGCAGTAAGTAGTATAAGTAGGTAAACAAAACAAAGCACATCTGCGGTGGTTTGTGCATGCACCCTGTGATTTAGTTTGGTATGTTTTTCTTTTGAAAATAGCATGAAGTGTTAATCTGAGTCTAGAAACATAATTTAACGCAGTAAAAGTACAAGTCATACAAGCACACATAACTGTTCAGAGTTGCTCAAGAGTTTAAGTGATAAGTAGGCCGAGGCAGGCCAACACTTCCCATTGACTCCCAGTGTTTGAGCTAAGCTTATCAGCAGCGGGCGAGCTTTGTTATTACCGTACGCACAGTCAAGAGAATGGGATCTATCTGCTTTTCTTGGACTTGAGAGTGAGGCCAGACACGAAAACAAGTAAAAATGTTGGTGTATCCCTTTAGCAAAGTTCACCAGAGGGTGAATTTTTACTTCTGTGCTGTAAGTAAACAGAAGAAAAGGAAACAAAATGAGAGGATTTTCGTCCCTTGTGAGGAATGTGCCCTCCTCCTGAAAAATTCTTGACGTTTAGATGTCCCAGAGGAGGGAGAGTGACAGTTTGAAGGATTCCCTCCAGCTGCGAGCGATAATGAGAATCCTAAAACTGTCTGTAAACACACAGTCACCAGCACTTATCTCTGTGTCATCTTCCTCCATAAAAACCTCAATATCTCAGGGTTAGACTTCATCTACTGACTGCAGTGAATCCCTCTTCATTACACTTGTGTCAATATGTTTGAGTTTCCTGTAAAAACATTCAGTAGATTATTGATTTTTGTTCAAGGATAATGAGATTGATTTCCAGTGCTTTGGTAAAAGCTTCTAGCTCCTCCTTCTGAATATCCATCGATCAGGCGTAACATTATGACCTGACAGGTGGAGTGAGCACGGATCATCTCTTCCAGTGGCGGCTGCTGGTCAGTCAAGGAGGGGAAGCTCATATGCATCATAAATTTGTTTATTTATTTAAATGTTAATTCTACCCTCCTTTCCTTTTCAAGAAAATGGTCTGTGACCCTGTTGTACCAACTAGGTGTCTTTTCCAGGGATTTTATTCCCCAAAACCCACTTTTGACCAGACAACACATCCCTGAGATGGTTTCTTCAAGAGGCATGGTCAACAGTACATTTTATTTGTGACAGCATTTTCAGTGAGCCAGCTCACCTTGTCATACCAGGACTGCTGAAAAGACCTGTTACTTTTCCCCACCTTTTGCACTAAATCAATCTAAAGAGTTGATCTGCCCTGCTGTTTAACTCTAATTTTCTCTTCGTAAGGAAGACTATCAAATGGCTTCCCCAAAATCAGGTCGACAACTTTCATACTATCTGCCATGACGTGCAGCTTGCTAGCAACTGGAGCAGCTACCTGAGACTGCTGTTTGACAGGCTGTGAGTGTGAGTAACAGGGGTAGAGGCTCCGCAGCTGCTCGTTGGTGAAAAGAAAAACTGACAGGAGAGAATCTTCAAACACAACGCTAGTTGTTTTTAAGAAAGATAAAGTTGCTGGTGATCGATAGAGCCTCCAGAACAGTCCAGAACAACTGAATATAAAACTTAGAAGATGCTCCGGTAGAGGGCTATACTTCAAGATCGCTGATTGGCTCATTTCACTGTCAATCAAAAAGAGATTCAGCCTCATACAGATCATCCAATCATCATGCAGAAGCCGAGCGTCCAGGCCAGCCCACTGCCTCATAGACCCCCAGAGACGTTGAGTGTCCAATGGGCGGGACAAAGCCCAGCGTTTATCCAATGACCGTCCAGTTTCCACAGTGGAACAACCCACTCTATGCTTCCCTGTTGAAGTCAGAAGACGCTCAGCGTCCGAGTCATGGATGTATGGTCCAACTGTGTTAAAGCGCTGAGACGCTGCGGGGATGAATGAGAAGGAAGTCGCGCCAGTTACCTGTGATAAATAGCTGATTCTGAACAAAAGATGAAGGTATTCTAGCTCATATTTAGTCAATGAAATGTACGCACAGCAGGACATATCACCACTTCTTTTGGGGACATTTTAGGGGAAGCTGAGCTTCCCTTGCAGTCTTAGAACAATCACCACTGATCTCTTCATAATGGGTGATTTGGCTGAAGGATTTGTTGTTTTCACGATTTCTAACAATCCAATCTTGTGATCCCCAGCTGATTTTTTTTTGCAGCACTCCTGGCTGACCCGGGATCTGTTGTGTTAGCTGATAAGCAGGTCAACAACACAAAGCCTCTGTTTTGTCATCAATATGAGATGACGAGGAATGTGTTATGTGCTTTTGATCATTGATTTCCTCACTGTTACCCACACTGTAAACAAAGTGAATATTGCACTGAAGCTTGATTTGAAGAAAATGACGATTACCTCCACCAAGGAGGTTATGTTGTGTTAGGTTATGGTCTGTTTGTTTGTTTTCTTGGTTGTTTGTTTCTCTATGCAACGTAACTCAAAAACTTATGGACGGATTTCGATGAAATTTTCAGGAAATGTCCCGATTGAGACAAGGAACAAATGAATAGATTTTGGGAGTGATCCGAATCACTGTCTGGATCCAGGATTTTTTTAAAGGATTCTTTATAATTGAGAGATAGATTTTCAGCATTTGTGCATATTTAGTTTGTTTTCATGGTCAAGGAATCTAAATATTTAGATGAAATAAAGGTAGGACTAATATTTATGGTGAAAATCAAAATATGGGTGAGGACTGTGGCGCTGGCGAAGGTCTGTGCTCTCTGAGTGCTTTTCTGGTTTGGATTGAAATCGCAGTATCTACCAGAAAAATTGCTATCAGATCTTGTTTCAAAAGTAGTCGTGAGTGGGATATATCAGGCAGCGAGCGAACATCTTGTCCTCAAAGTTGATGTTAGAGGCTGAAAAAATGGGTAAGTGTAAGGGTCTGAGTGAGAGCATCTTCAGAACAGCAGTCCTCATGGGGTGTTCCTGGTTTGCAGTGCTCGGCATCTAAAGTAGTCCAATGAGGGAATCGTGGTGATCCAGTGACAGCGTCAACAGCTGCCATGGCTCAGTAATGCATATATGGAATGAAGGCTGATCCAACAGACAAGATACTGTGGTTTTTGTAACTAAACAGACATAGTCAGGCTTTTATCTGACTTTGGGGGACGTTCCAGTTGCAGTTTGTGCTGGGTAGTATACCCTTGCATTTTAATGCTTTCTGTGACAAGCATGGTTTGTTTGCATGGTATTCTCTGTGTAATCATGACAAACCACCTGAGGTCTTGAGGGAAAGCTTATTCTGTCCAAATAAGACTTTAACTCTGCAGATGTTTGTAGTTTTTCCAACTAGATCCTCATCCTTTGTCCTTGAAGAAGCTGTCGAGTTACAGTTATAATTTACTCAGCACAGAGCTGAAGCTTCATTTAATCCAGAGGTATGAGCCAAAATATCACACCTTCACATTCACCGTCCTACATTTTTTTTTGACTCCCAAAATAAATATCAGCAGAGAGAATGTCAGGACCCTCAACCTATTTTAAAATTGGATCTGTGGCAGATCTTCTTCTCTATCTGTGGAAAGAAAACAGGAAAGATAAATAAACAGGAGATAAATTGAGACGTTTTTTAAGGTCAGAGGAGTGTGTGAGTCTCTGTTTTTATGAAGTGAAGACAGAACTGCCCGGGGCTCTCTGGGGGGCTCTGTGATTGGCTGGCCAACACGTTACCATGTGAATAAATGGTAGAAACACAGATTGCCTCAAACAGCACACAATGCTACATCTGAGTGCCACTCCACTTTGCCAGGAAAGTACACAAGCACATTCAGATAAGACAAACTGCTGCTGGATGCCGGGCCTGGTATGTTGGCAGACGGGACTGAAGAAACTCTTTTACATGAAGAAAACTTGGACCAACAAACATAATCCATGTTGACTGTTGACTGTGATGCTTTTCCAAGAAATACTTTATTCAGCGTTTTTGGAAACTTGTATGTGTTTGAATCTGGCAAGAAGTTTAGATTCATCTCTGAATGCCAGCGCAGTTTAGGGTTTGAAATGTTGCTCAGCTCAGCACAAAAATCTGAAATCAGGTCCCATAGCCGGCTGGTTTAAAAGTTGTAATCTGGATTAAACTGACCAAAGCTTGCCCAAGGCGAGATTTTATATTGACTATGTAAATATGCTTACCAAAGAATTCAAATAGCATTGTTTTTACCATTGTCTTTAATTTATAAGATAAATCTAAGTTATTTGGGACTATCATTTGTAGTAATATTAAGTGGGCATTGCCTTACCTTTGAATCAATGTGTCTTTTTCAATTTTAAGAATTAATGCGAAGAACTTGTTTAAATATACGTATATTGAAGTTTTTTTTTCTTTCTATTTCTTGGCTGTTAGCATTTGCCTATTGTATTGTGTAATGGGCCAGACAGCTCTGAATATGACTCTCATCTGGACATATACTTTATCCTCAGCAATACAAAACATCAATATATCGCCATAATTTGTGGTGCAATATTGTGATTGTTTCTTCTTCCTAATTTAAAGCAGTTTTAGACATTTATTCTGTTTTAGCACTTTCACTGGCTGCTAGTTTTCAGAAGACATTCAGCCATTAGACTCTTACATTTATTTACTTTTTGTCTGTTTGTCCATCTGTTGGTCTGTTTATGTCTAAGCAAGATAACCCAAACATTTCTGAACACATTTTGATGACATTTTCAGAGAATGTTGGTCAAGGCAAAAGTGCCATGGACATGACAAGAAGGTAGACACCATTCTATTGACTATGCGTCCCAAACAAGGAAGAGCTGGACAAAACATGCCCACCGCTAGTTAGATTAGCTCAAATGCTGGGAGTTTAAGGGTAGCACTTTAGCCTGCCTCTGCCTTCAGTCTAATGTATTTGACCTTGTTATGTTACGTTATCTAAATTTGGACTAAGATTAGCACTATCTATTTAAAAAAAAAAAAATACTTACAAAACTAACTGTTCTACTTTGGCTTCTCTTCATGCACGATCAGCTACCAAAACATGTAGTTCCTCCTCTATATCTTGGTTCAAGTAGGTAAGGTTGTGGATCCTCCACAGTCCCGAAGAAACCATCCTGGTCATCTCTCATAAAGTTGGCTATAATCCTTAGTAGCAAATCTTCTTTTTTGTTTCTTTTACTTATTTTTTTATTGGGTGATAGTTCTTAATACATAGATTATTAAGCGGGTACACACATAAAAATTATCAGGCTGTTTCTGTCATGACTTTCCCCTTTCCCGAACAAGGACGGCACATGCCCGATTATCTTATGTCTTATAAGATTATCATAAAAGATTATCCTGTGGTCTGAGGTGTGTTAAGAGTGAATTTTCCCAATAATTGGCTCCAAAACAGGTCCGAGCCAACAATCGTAAATATTAAACTTGTTCTGTATTTATGACCTAAAATCTTCATGAGTGTGGGGGAGGCTGAACCCCCAAGTCATTACTCCGTGAATTGCGACGTGAATGTAGCCAGTCAAGAAGCATTTGAGCTAAGCTAACTAGCAGTGGGCGAGTTTTTGTCCTTGTCTTTCTTGTTACTGGATGCACCGTCAAAAGAATGGTGTCTTCGACTCAGGAGTGAGATGACACGGAAACAACAAAAATGTGGGAGTGTTCCTTTAGTGATGTCACGGCTATTTGGCTGTTTTAAACCTGGAGGTGAAGCAAATTTCTGACATCTTTCTCACTCAATGACTAAACCACAGGCAGAGCAGCTCATTCAGAACAGAGATCTCAGAAAGCCACTTTCGCCACCTGCAGAGTTAACAGACACTTAATCCCTCACACTGAAGGTCGACACAGAGGCAGAGTGAGAATGATATTTAAGTTAGACAAACTTTGCCAAGTTTAACGTCCTGCCCACAGGACAAAGTACTGTGATTAACTCTGACTCCAAACTCTGGCAAAGGTTTGCATTAGCATCACTGTGACAGGCCTGCCGAGGCAAATTAGGATTTGTTGGTGCGTCAATCTCTTTGGCAACTGAAGAAACAAACTGTAGAGCTCAGTTTGCTCTGATGCTGGTTTGTATTATTCTAATTATGACTTATGTGTGTGGTTGTAAACACTGATATTTCAGCCTCATCGTAGAAATGGTTATCTTTGTTATATTCATATTTAACTTTTCCACCTTCTCACATCTCCTAACAGCTCTATAGCTCACGGGAGCAGCCTTGGAGGCAGTGAGCCAGGCCTAATGGAGGGATTTGACTCGCTGTGTTTAATATCAGAGCTGGAGAGGAGGAACAGTGTGTTTGCGAGGGTGCCCTGAGCTATTTAACTGAACTTTATGATCGAGTTGTTGCTGAAAACAATGAATAAGCAACTTGTAAGGCAGCGGGAGCAGCAGATGTGAATGGAAGTACATCAAGTTTTTCACAAAGCACCTTTCAAGAGGGGACTTAATGGAGAGCTGAACAATCAGAGATGATGACGGTATGATGAACATCCTCAGGTGTTTTAGTCAAGGTGACCTGAGATGAAAAGGCAGCAGGGCTCAGCCAAACATCCAACACATGTCAGGAAAAAATGAGGCATCAGACAAAAAGGTATCAGAAAAAAAATGAGTCAGAAAGCACAGCATCATGTGCAAAGGAGTGAGGAAGAAAAAGAGGCAAAAAGGAAAGAATCAGCTAATGTTGCTTACCTATTCAGCAGACAGACGGCGACATCCGCGTCCGTTTTCAGGTCTTTCAATTAGCGGAGTTCCCTCCACCGCCGGAATGCAACACCAATGTTGACCTGGGTCTTCGCTCTTTCATGGTCATAGCCCTTCTTTTTCACTTTTCACTCCTCTGACTTTTTTCTTTTGAGCTGTTTTTCAGCCATTGCTACTGCACATATTGTATCTCTCTCTTACGCTAACTGCGCACGCTACGCTACCTCCCACTCCCCCTCCCCCCTCTGTCTGATCTGCGCATGAGTATGATCGACCCCTGGATGTGGGGGGTGTACTCTGTTTTGGTGACTCGGCCCGAACCATAGTATTTACCTGCTGAAATTCAGAGCCAAGGCTGTGTATTGAGACTGGACTTTTTTTTCAACATGCTGTCAGTGGTGACATCTTGTGGATGGAGAGGAGAAATACAGGGATTTTGACAAATAGTGCAATAGATTAGAAGATTAGAAGATCGCTGACTACACCTTTAAGCTGAGTTTCTAACTTCTTTTACTATTTTTTTGTCATATGACTTCCTCACTGACTCATTTTCTCCTCTTTCCCTCTGATGATTTCACTTTTTGACCCTTTTTTTTCGGACTCCTTTTTCTCTAACCTGTTCCACTCAGACTCCTTTTCATGCAGTTCCTAGTAAATAACTTTTTTTGGTTCTCTGACTTTCTTTTTTGACCCCTCTGTTTGTAATTCTTTACATGTTTTTTTCTTTCTTCCTTTTTTTTTAAACTTTTTCGTGGTTCCTTAAATGACTGCAGAAATGTCTCACTAGCAGAGCCCTGGAGGGGACATAAAGGAGATAAAAATATTCTTTGGAAAAATTTAAAAAAAGGAGAGACTTTTGCAGCTTTGCAGGATCTGTCAGAGTTTTGAAGAAACTTCTTTTCTCTCGTATTTTCTTTCCTGGGTTCTGTACTATGTGTTTAAAAGAAATCTTAAAACCTGTCTTTTTCAAAAAGCATTTTGCTGATTTCCATTAATGGGTTCTCCATTATTCGAAGAATCTATTTATCTCGACTCTTTTATAAATTGTTTTTAATTATTTTTAATTGTTTTTTAACTGTTTCAAACTTTCTCTGTAGCACTTTTAAGATTGCAAAAATGTAAAATGCAATACAAAATACAAATCAAATTTATTATTATTATTATTATTACTATTATCAACCCTTGAAATCACATTTTGAGCTGTATTTTCTGTCGAGGAGCACAAACTAGCTTAAATGAAACATTTGGTTTAATAATGTGAAGAATCATATTTTATATCAGTGAAGGAGAAGGAAACATCTCTGTCTTTTATTACTCTAAAGTCATTCACACTGGCATTAAAGGGTCTCCAGGATGGCAGCAGCACATTCAGAGGGCTGATATTCTTGGCAGGCTCAGATATTGGCTTTCTTGATGGTGGAGTCGCCCTGGTGGCACTCTGCTGGCCTGTTCGCCTGCGTTCTGCTCCATCACCCTGATTAGAGCTGACAGGAGCATCTAAAGCTGCTGAGCCTCAGCTCGTGGACCGGCCACTATCGACCGGCCGGTCATCAACACTCTCAGGCATCTAAATTGATCTTCACGCGTAAACGCACAAACACAAAATGCAGAGTTCTTCCATTGGAATCCTCATTAAGGAGTGAATTAACACGAAATCAAGCATGACTGCGGAGTCACTGTTGCTCTTCAGGAATATCAAAGCAGCTGTTTCCAATTAGCTGTTGATGTCAAACACCCGCTGTGAAATTAGAGAGTTCAGCCCAGAAAATCCAACATGGCGTCTTATCACAAAACCTGAAGCTTTCACTTTGTCTATGATTTTTTTTTTTTTTACCATGAACTCAGGAATCTATAACATCACAACCCACACCTCAGTAACACAACAAATCCCACAGAAAGATCGAAACTGTTCTTCAATGCCTGATTTTTTATCTCTATGTGTAGGGTCTCTAACAGATAAATTACCTCTTTAGATTTAGAAAATCCTTATGTGTGGACGAGAGGATAACATTCTTCGAGAATTCCAGTGGGTCACATGATTCCCACAGGAATCCCATGGGATGGGAGTCATTTTCTAATTAATCCCGTGATTGGGACGGGGCGGGAAAAAAAGCAACCGGAGCAGGCAGGAGCAGGAACAACATTAATAGATGATCATTTGCAGCCGTGTTAAACAACCAGATGAACAGATGCGTCCATTTTCTGTAGTCATCTCTCAGTGAGAGCCAACACTCTTGACCGCGCTAGCAACACAAAAGAACTACAAAAGTGGTTTGACTTGCTGTCACCACTGGATGTGAAAAGCGACTCGGAGCGGCTGCCGGCGACACATATAACAAAACAACATGGAGGGAGAAGACCACACGTCGAAAAGAGCGCTGCAGCTTCCATTCAATAGTATAATGAATAATTTCATGAATACACATTTTCCATGTTGACATCAACTTCAAAACATGCTGCTAGCCGACGGGCTACGTTGGTAGGCTCTAAGACAATTTTACAACAAAAAAAAACACATTTACACAACTTGAAACAGAAATACTCTGAAACCTACATGTTCAATGGCATCTGTACAAACTTTAACATCTATATAACTATTTATATTACCTGAAAGGGGAGAAGTGAAGAAGGAAACAGACACGTTGTTGTAGGCTTCCATTCAATAGTACAATGGACGGTACAGGCAGAGTTGCCAAAACAACACGCTCCCCCTGGTGGCGTAAGTCATGAATTGCAAGATAGCGCTGAACAAACCCAAATATATTATTTATGAACTAAAAATCAACGTAAATGGAATACAAAATGCTATATTTATAACACATTTATTAGGGTTTTTTAACTACCATATTTTCAACCTTTTAAACACTGTTTTAACCTTTTTAACACCGTTTTTAACCATTTTCGTCCACTGTTTATGGCATATTTATAACTTTTTTTATCCATTACACTTTATCCATTACAGTATCACCACTAATTTCTTCCAGCATAGCATAAAATAATCGTTAATTAATTGTAATCGAGGTAAGAGCTTTAATTAATCATGATATTGAGATTAGGTAATACCTCCCCGCCCTATTATGAACAGATTTTGATGGCATGTTGGTCATGGCATGAGGAAGAAGTGATTCGATTTTGGTGGTGATCTGAATCCAGATGTGGATCCAGGGATTTTTTTTAAAGCATTTGTTAACAATGCGAGACAGGGCAGTTTTCTACATTTTTGACGGTAACTCTCCCGACTGTGTTGGAAATGCTTGTGCCCTTGGAGCACTTCCTGTTATGACCAAACAGTCATAATCTTTATTCTTTAAAGGCTGAGCTTACACTGACAGTAAAGACATTCTGATCCTGAAAGTTAAACCCAATACTTTATCAATTTTCATATCAATCACTGATGATATTCTAATTTCATCACACACTGACTGACATGACGTTCAGTTCTTGACTGCTGGTCCGACTGGGGAGCAAGGTCTGAGGAGACTGCAAATAAGGGGGCTGAGATCCATGGCTTGGCTGGTGCTGTAATGCATTCTGGTCCTTCCTCCACCTCCTGTGAGGGAAGGCTTCATGTGTCAGATGAGTCCTCCCTGAGGATTTAGCAGTGGTGTGAAATGGTGGTTTTATATAGATGCCCCACTTGTTCAGTCCCATAAAAATGTATGACATGTTCACTGTGGCTGCTCTTGAAGCATCTAAGATAGAAGTAGTTGGGATAAGACGTATTTAGCTCATCTATAATAAAGGGGAGATTCTCTTTAGCATGATTTCTTGTCTGATATCACTGCCCTTCGGTTCTGAACTAATATGAGGAATTATTTATGTTCCGACACACATCAACAATAAATGAGTGCAGAAAGTGGATAAAGGATGACAATGGATGAATCAACAAAATCATACCACTGTCAATGGTTTTAATTTTAGACCTTAAGAGTTTTCAGTCATTTCAGAAGGCCTAATTTTTGATGTTCATTATCGAAAATGAAGATTCGAGTCTAAATTTATGTTTCAAGATGGCTAAATCAACTTAGGAGCTATGAAGGAGCTAGGAGCTATGAAGTTATTTTCATTATGACTATCATTGATGATACTTCTCTAAAATTATCACCACAATCATACAGACATGAGGACCCTCCTGAAAACAAGACGTTCCATCTCAAGAGGCTAACCTCTGATAAATTTGTTTTCAGCATTAAAAAAAATGACGACAGGTCTATGGTTCATGGATCTGTCACTAACTTTAGTTCTTACTTTAGTCCACTTGTCTCCTCTTACCTCCCTTCTTTTGCCCTCACACCCAACACAGCATTGTGTGGATTTGCTGTTCATCATGAGACTGGGATCCACATTCAAGATTTCCTGCTGCTTAACAGAAGGTTTTTTATTGCTGCCATTAAGGAGGGATCCATGATTGGCTATATGGATTCATGTTGGGTGCTGGATGTATAGATCTGTATATATATGTACTGGGGATGTAACGGTTACCGGTAAAATGGTAAACCACACTGCCTCAGTAATGCACGGTGATGCTGTTCTAAATAAATAAATAAAAAGTCCTGTACATGGTCTAACATAAGGAGCTGTAACATGGACACTAATGCTGTATGCAAACTAAAATGTGTGAGTAGTTGTAAAATAGGTCACTTTTATTTCTGGCTGTCTCAAAGCTTTGAACATGTTCAATTTACAATTGTTTATGAAGAGAATCCTGTTTAAAGTTCATATCTGTTTTGCATTTTAGAACAAAATAATGACAAATACTTGCTAGACTTGTTTACTTTTATCTCTCATGAAAGAAGGGTAAAAAATGTACTCAAAGGGCATTTCTTGACACATTTCTTGACAAAATAGACAAAAAGAGGTGTCATGGTTATAATATTAAAGGGGTTAAATGATTTCAATTCTGTGTTAAAGTACTTTTTGAACATTTTGAGCACACTGCAACAACACTGCGATAATGATGATAACTGTGATAATTTTGGTCACAATAACCGTGATACAAAATTTTCATATCATTACATCCCTAATATATATATGTGTATTTTATATATGTATATGTATTTGTATCTATGCATAAATGTGTATCCATAGAATGAAGAGTTTGATGCTCTATTGTTAAGTGTCACTTGTTATGAATTGGCGCTATACAAATGAAGACTGATTGATTGATTGATGAAGTTTTATTTAATACTGAGGCCAGACTACACAATTTTTTGTGACAACAGTTGGCATGTCAGATTAGACAAACACCGAGCCATAAATTTGCACAATGACTTACCCAGTAAGCATGACAGACTGCAGGACTGAAACCAACTGCATGTAACAGCTGATGTGATGGTGGAAGAAGGGGCAACACAAAAGACCCCAAACAGACATACTGTATTAGAAGCACAGTGCTTATGTTTCACAAATTTTGATGTTGAAAGATATTGTTGTTGCTGATAAATGTCACGTACAATGTGCCTTTGCTGTTTCTCTTCAATGTTTTTCTGTTTACAGCCTGTCGTAGCTCCTCTTCAACACATTATAGGGATGTGAACTTTCAGAGCTTTGCAAATGTTTCCTCTGTTTTGTAGCTTTCAATAAGTTCTCAAAGCCTCACCTGTGATCGTCATTCATGCAGAACTCTCTGTGCTCTCATTGGTCAATGTCTCTGATGTGGAGGAACAGTGCATAGGAGGCAGGGCAAATATCAAACCTGCTGGTACAGTGTGACGTCCCAGACTAGTCTGTTGTTGTCAGTCATTATGACATCGGGTCAGGCCATCATTGTACTTAAATCATGTTGTCTGATACCGTCAGAAGATGCAGCATTTATAAGCCTGAAGAATAAGATGACCCCCTGTAGAGACAATTATAACATGATATCAGTGTGAATTTGTGTCAGGCATTCACTGAGCGTAGCCTTTTAACTGGCTACATGTTCCTGCCCTCCCTGCAGCCCACAAAGTATGAAGCAGGGAGAGAAGTAGCAAAATCCCCCCCAGAGCAAGCATCGATTTCAGCTCACAATGTCCACGTGGGGTGGAGGTGGGTTACAAAGCGGTTTGCAGAGGGAGTAGTGAAGAGTAGGCAGACTAGAGCAGCTTAAAAATGGGCGATCTGAGTGCAATTAGCCAACCAGCTGGCTATCAGCAGTCACAGGTGAGCTTTGGATCAGCTGTTTAACAGTGCTGACATGTTCGCTATATTACTGCCATGTCCTGCCAGAGCTCACACTATGCTCCATTTATGTGTAATAGAATAAATAGAGTTGACTGAAACTTCAATTTCTGGCAAGAATAAGAACACAGTTCTCTCAATTGTTGTTTGGTCTCAGAGGAAGTATATATCTTTCATGTTTGTTTTTATGTTTTGGCTGTGAAATTTAGCAAAAGAACTTCAGGCTTATAACTTTCATTCTAAGAAAATCTTAAACTTCTGATGTTAGGAGGGAGATTTTAGTCTCTATTCTCACTTTAGGGACCAGGAAGCTGTTTGTTTGTTGTTTTTTATGTGCATTATAACCCTGCACGAGTTCCCTTTTCTCCCAATATGAGTCTTCTGTGCCTCTCTTCGCTCTTCTCGTGGTTTTAGGAGCTCTGTGGACAAACTCCTCTCAATAGCTTCATCCGAACCTCCACTAATGACAGCTTCACAGCCGGCACACCTCAGCCTGGTAATGAGCTCAAACAAAACCAGCTCTCCTCTATGGAAACATGCAACATCCCAAAACAAAACATGAATAGAGGGCTCAGCCGCACACACACAAACAGCCCTCACAGTCATTTTGTGTAAAAGACAAAACCACACAAACACATAGGAGCTGAATTTAAAGTGACCGTACTGCAGAGCAAGCAGCTCACACATCAAACTGCTGCTGAGCTCATTTCTCAGAGTCTAAATCCACTCCAGCATTTTTATCACGTCATTTGACGAGGACACGGATTAGATGAGGACACTCTCTTTCATTCGTCCATAATAAAGCAGCTGTGTCCAACAGGTTATAATGGAGCTCACCTTTTGTTTTACTGGGCTTTAGAACTGCAATACAATGATTTGTGGTAACAGTTACCTGAAAAATGTATAATTCATCTCCAGGTTTGAGACTACATGAAAATTCATAACCTGAAACACCAGATGGACTGTTCAATATACACTATATTGCCAAAAGTATTCGCTCACCCATCCAAATAATCAGGTGTTCCAATCACTTCCATGGCCACAGGTGTGACCATCAAGCACCATGCAGACTGCTCTTACAAACATTAGTGAAAGAATGGGTCGCTCTCAGGAGCTCAGTGAATTCAAGCGTGGAACTGTGATAGGATGCAACAAATCCAGTGGTGAAATTTCCTTTCTCCTAAATATTACACGGTCAACTGTCAGCTGAATTTTAAAAACGTGGAAGTGTTTGGGAACGCCAGCAACTCAGCCACAAAGTGGTAGGCCACGTAAACTGACAGAACAGGGTCAGCGGATAATGAGGCGCATAGTGAGAAGAGTTCGCCAAGTTTCTGCAGAGTCAATCACTACAGATCTCCAAACTTCATGTGGCCTTCAGATTAGCTCAAGAACAGTGCAGAGAGCTTCATGGATGGGTTTCCATGGCCGAGCATCTGCATCCAAGCCTCACATCACCAAGTGCAATGCAAAATTGTGGATGCAGTGGAGTAAAGCACGCTGCCACCAGACTCTAGAGCAGTGGAGATGCATTGTAAGCGTTATTCATAAATTTTCTAATTTACTGTTTTACAAAAACAACAAAAAAGGACTGACAAATAAAGCTGATATTTTTTTTCTTGACTAATATCTCAAAATACAATTATTTTCTTGCATTTCTCAATATTTAAAAATACTTTTAGTGGTTGAACATGCTGCTAGCTTAATTTTTGCTCAAATTTCAGTATGAAATGGAGGATTAGGTCTGAAATTCCCCATTGCTTTTAAAAATTGATGTAAAAATTAAGTAAGTTTCAAACAAATCTTTGAAAGATTTCTAATAGGGGGCCTAATAAATTTGTTAAGCAATGTGCATAATTTTGGATTGGCATATTTGGATGGCCAAACTAAATTTCATGGGGACCATGGCCCACTTTGACCACTCCTTTTTGGGTCCCATCCCTCTATTTTAAACACCAACATTTCGCTGTCACAGGGTCACTGTATGTCCCCATACTCTTAATAATCAGGGCTTACTCCCATCACTCCCAACAGCCTGAGCTCCTCTGCACACCATTGTCCCCGAGCATCTCCAAATTTCTCACAGTTTAAATCTCAAATTAAGATCAAGAAGATCAGAATTAATTATCTGTGACGAATGAGCTGTTGTTAGTGGAGTCATTCATGAGTGAGTCTCTGTGATTGTCTGTGTGTTTCCTCCCAGAGGAGCGATTTTCTGTCTGATATCAAAATGTTTCCAGAGATAAAACACAGCCAGAAGCTGATTCGTTACAGGAAACCTCCGATTGTTTCTGAGGCGACAATCTAGCCTATCACCGCTCAGGCAGTCCTCTCATCCGCCCTGATTTCCTCCATTTGCTTAAAGCAGGCCGACAGTGGAGCCAGATTTGAGATTGGAGTATTAAGGTAGAAACATATTCCATATATCAGCATAATGTGGAGCCTGCAGGCGAAGCTCCTCGCTCCTCTGAGTCCAATTAAAGAGTGTGTGTTGTGTTAGCAGACAGGCAGTTTTTCAGATCAAGCCCCAGATCCAGCCAGCAGCAGTCACCTCCCCTCATCCTCACTCTGACACCCACACTCGCACTATATACCCGCCTATACGTACACAAACACACACTATGGTTTAACGAGCCATGCTTTGCCACTTGCATTGTTGTTTACTCTCACATTCTCCCCCATATGTATAGTTAACAAGGCACGATTTATTTAATGGTGTGAGCTGGGAGGGAAATCAGCTCCTCTCTCTCTCTTCCTCACTTCCACATCATTCCCGTCACAAAATGTATTTATAGTCGACTAATTTGAGCGGCAAAATGCTGCCTGGGTTACATCCAGACTGACAGATTATAAATCAATAAGTTCAGCAAATGAAGTGACAAAATAACTCTGAGAACAACTTGCTGCATCAACATCTCCTGAATGATGCCAGTGTTTGTCTCTAAACTTTTACAAATGCCTGTCTGACTGTGAGTAGGAGGAATCTGTCACAGAGAATTACAGCAGGGGCAATTTCTGGAGACTTCCTGCAGCAGTTACAGGTTTCTGAGCCTCTAAAATCTTCACCATGTTGAAACTGTTTGCAGGCCCATAGGTGAGGACAGATTTAAAGGTATAGTTTGGGACTAGCACTAGACTGATCAGTCACAACAAACACACAGGACAGTTAAGAGCTGCTGTAAGTTTATCTGATGACTGTAGGCAGAGACAGGCTAACGCTACCCATTGACTCTCAGTGTTTCAGCCGAGCTAATTAACAGTGTGAAATCTCTGCCCGTCTTTTTCTTGTAACTGCACATACAGTCAAAAGAATGATGTCTACCTGTTTGTCATGGACTCAAGAGTGAGGCAAGACACGAAAACAAAAAAACTGTTGGCTTATCCCTTTAAATAAACCATCACAAACTTTGACTTAATAACTAAACCTACCTGGTGCACACTGGGTTAATAGGAAAGAGAGCCTCTAGACATAGTTCTCATGTTCCCTCTTTTTTCCATCTGTCATTATTTGTATTTATTTCACAAAGTGCTTAACAAATTTATAAGACCGGCAGTGTAAGGTTTATGCCACAGCTGACGTAAAGAAACAGCACTGGCAATTATAAGAATCTTTGTTTATGTTTTGTAATGGTTAATGCACCAGTATGTAGAAGCTCTTTGGCTAGAATTATATTTTATTATGCTGAAATAAAATAGTTAGCATTATCAATACATTTTCTAATTTACTGTTTAACAAAATCAAAAAGAAGACAAAACAGTAAGGCTCATAATTTTTCCTTTATTATGTCGCATTATATTATTTACTAGCCTTTATCAACACAACAGTACATTTCAGTGGTTTAATGCTCTGCTTGCTTAATTGATCAAATTTGTGTATAAAATGCTGATTCAGTTTGAAATTCCTCATTGCTTTTGAAAGGTTTGTAAATTTAGAAGCACAAGTATCAAATTTTTAGAAAGATTTCTAACAGATGGTCTAATATTTTTTTTAAGCAATGTATATCCCACCTCTGCCATGTAAAATAGCCAATCACAGTACAGAATTTTGAATTGGCATATTGGCCTCGGCAGAAGCAAGTTAACGCTACCCATTGTTTGCCAGTGTTTGAGCTAAGCTAACTAGCAATAGGTTAGCTCAGTACGTCTCTCTCTTGTTACTGTGCGTACAGTCAAAGAATGGTGCCCATTTTCTTGTCATGGACTCGGGAGTGAGGAATGATGAAACAAAAATATGTTGCTTATCCCTTTAAATAAACTATCACAAATTTTGACTAAACAACTAAACCCACCTGGTGCGCACATGGGTTAAAAGGAAAGAGGGCTGACACTGGTTTGATCTACGTTACGGCCAAAACACATCAAATCGAGCCTCTTAATCCATCCTCTTTGCAGCCTATGCCTGGCTTTGCATCGAGAACATGCACCCTTAAAATAGCAAATTATTGCATCAACCGCCATGAGCCACACGCCTTAGAAAACGTGCTTCATGCCATCAAGCCAGGGCCCTCAGCCTTGGTATGTTTTCACAGCCATGGTCTCCCCTTACTTGACTCGAACACCAACTGCGTCTGTGCTCAGTCTCACATGGATGGCAGCTCGGCTGAGGGCTTTCATGCTTCATTTCAGAGTGAAAATCTCATAAACACATGAATAAAACCCGCGCATATCTTTATTCAGCGGTGCCGCCTCTGTGCCCTTGGTGGAGTTAACATTCTGTCAAAGAAGAGGAGGGTGCAGGCTGCCGGCTCATGGACGGCCCCTGAAAGGAAACAAAAATGATGTTTTTCGTACCTTTGTCATTACTGGTGTGAATGTGTGGCAGCGTAGCTCTGTGTGGCCCGGCAGAGTCGTTAAAGCCACTGGCTCCAGGCCCTCTGTCAGTAATGACACCCAGTGGGAGAGGGATATTGCTCAGTGCCAAGGACCTTCTACTCCTCTGAACACATCTGCTTCACTTCCTCACCTTCCCTCCTCGCTCTGATGTATCTTTTACATGATCTGACACGCTGTCCTTCACCCTTCATCCCTCACAGACAGACCTCCCTCCCTTCTCTTAATCCATGTGAGCAGGAAGCTCAGGCATCAATTTCCTTCCCTGGAGTAAAGCAGATTTTACAGCACAGTAAATCCCCCTGTAGATAAAAAAAACCTTGAAGCCAGTATTTCTCCTGGAGGTAAAGAGATGTGCTGTGAAATGAGGGAACTTCACTCCAACTAATTTCACTTCAGGACATTCATAAATCTGAACCTGTAACCAGCACGTTAATCTGTCCCTCATTGATATGCAGCTTTTTCTTTATACTGCAGCAGCTCTTCAAAGCTAAATTACCAAACTGTGACTGGATCTCTTCTCTCAAAAATGTGTTCAAGGATTAATTTGATGCCGCCGGAGTGGATGCATTTGACTGAACAAAGTTTCTGGAGAACAAAAGGAGGCAAAATGTTAAAATTCTCCATGTTCTCAACAGAACTGTCTTCATTGAAGCAAGAAGAAAAAGGCTCCAAGACACCATCTTTATACTGATAAAATGCCTTTATCTTAACTTCATAGTTATGTGGTTTTGTTGACATGGACATGCTGTGAAAATAAAGGCAGTTTAAAGGGATACATCACCTTTTTGCTTCTCTTTTTACGTCTTGCCTCACTCCCAAGTCCATGACGAGCAGATAGACACCATTCTTTCCACTGTGCATGCAGTGACAAGAAACTGCTAATTAGCTTAGCGCAAACACTAGGGATTAATGGGTAGTGTTAGCCTGCCACAGCTCAAGTCATCAGATAAACTTGGCAACTCTAAACTGTCCTGTGCGCTTGTTGTGACTTTTTAATGGCGTTTTGTAGGTTATCTATTTTTAAACTAATATTAGCACTTTATGTAATTTTCAAAAGAAATACATATGAAACTAAACCACAGGGCACATGGTCAAACCACTGCAGAAGTGCTTTAGTTTGTTGACCTACTTACAAGTCCATGGTGGATGAGTTATAAAAAGCACACAGGACTGTTTAGAGTTGCTGAAGAGTTTATCTGATGACTGTAGGCAGTGGCAGGCTAATGCATCCCATTGATTCCCAGTCTTTGAGCTAAGCTAATTAGCAGTGGGTGTATTTGGCATATTCCTTTAATACTGTAAAGAGAGTTCCTTGGAGCCTTTATTTCTTGTTTCAATAAAATTTTTGCTTATGAAAGTCATTCCTAAGAGCTCCTCAAACAAACTTTTTGAGTCCAGGTAGCACTCCTTTACTTTTATCTTTGAAATGGTCTCCATGTTGTACTTTTAAGACATCAAATGTCAAGCAGTCCCATTCAAATATATTAATTTCACACATTAAAAAAAAAACAAAAGTTGACCAAAGCAGGCTTGAGGACAAACAGTCATCTGAAATTTCAGGATTTGTAGATTAATTACTGCAGGTGTCGAAAAATACAGTCCGGTGGACCTGAACAGGTAAAGTGATAAAAAAAAAAAACATGCATGTCAAATTGATCCTTTCTCTCCAAGATTCTGAATCAGTTTAAGGGAAATTCAAAGAGATGTTTGTCCTCATAAGTCAGTTGTCTTAAATATGGAGCTAAATCGAGGCCAAAAGTGTTGTAATTCAAAAATATAAAAAGCCTATGCCGAGTTTTGAAGAGGCAGGAGCCCAACACTGCAAAAACTCAGATCTTAGTCTAATCCAGATCCACTTATCCAGTCCAGATACATATCTTACTTTTATGAGTAAAATGCAAAAATTAGGCATTGAATTACTTGTAACAATAAGAAAATATCTGCCAATGTAAAAAGTAAAGTTTGACTCAGTAAGGGTCTTAAATAAAAGTGTAATATCTGCTCAAGTTAAATTTCTCTTGTCTCATTGGCAGATTATTTTACTTATCATTACAAGCAATTCATGCCTTATTTTTTTAGTTTTTATACCTTCAATAAGATCTGAATCCAGACATGTCAGGAAATTATGGCTCGGAATCAGTCAAGCGAGATTTTCTTGTTTTAAAATTGGACAAATACTCTCACCTAGATCTATAGATGGATCAGGGTTACTCTATATAGGAAAATGAGAAAGTTTTTGTTAATTAGTGATTTAAAGTCATTAAACATAAAACAAGGAATCAGATTTCAGGTAAAGTATGGGCTCTTTAAGTGGAACAATACTCCACAAACCTAAAAGTCGTTTCTCCTCCAAGCCTTTTATTCAATGTAAAGATTTTTTGGACAAACCTTTTAATAATTTATTCATTTAATGACGGTAAAGCAGCAAAGGCTGATAGTTTATCATTTTGGTTTGAGTGTGAGAGTTTTTATTCAGTTGAAGCTGTAATGCAGAGTTGATCTTGACCTCGCTAGAAGCTAAAGTTTATTTTTAATGAGAATTTCTACCAAGGTCTTTTTTTTCTTCACCGTCCTCTTATTCATCTCCTCTCTGCTCTCCTCTTTGTGTTTGAGTTATAAAATCAGTCGGGTCAAACACAGTAACAAACCCTCCTCTCCTTCTGTCTGGCTTTATTTCTGTTCCTCCTCTCCATCCGTCCTCAACACCTCCACAAACACCCATCCTCCTTTTTTATTCCATCCATCTCTCCATCCATTCTTCCATCCAGCCATCATACCATGAATTCTTTCCCGTCCCTTGTGGCACCAATCCTATTCACGGCCTGGAGACAACTCGGAGATGGGAGTGTAAGTGTGTGAGGGTGTGAGATGAAGACAGTTTGATACACAAGAGAGGTGAAGATTTAGAAAAAAGTACTATACTGATATTTATATTGGTTTAATTTCACTGAGAGAGACACATGAGCAGCTCAGAGGCACTTTGAGTTTGCTGCCAAGAAGGGTTTGTGATGTTTCCTAACTCAACAGGAGAAAATTCTCAGAGCCATTTTGTACACTTCTCTTTTGGTGTGCAGCGCAGGTGTCTTTCATGTCTTCCACCTGCTATAGTTCAATCAATCAATCAATCAAACTTTAATTAAAAAGTGCTTTTCATACACTGAATGCAACTCAAAGTGCTTTTCATTGGTAAAAAAATCAAAAACATTCCCTCAAACCCACCCGCCCACCCTTATTTTACATAAACCACCCACACACATGGATATAAGGCTTCACTCATGCACGCACGCACTATCAGACACACACATACACACACACTCATACACATACACACACAGTCTAAAATAATGGTAAGAAAACTAAGAACAAGAGCAGAAGGCTGAGTACAGACCAACCAGGTGAGAAATGTGTCAGCTATCTCTAGCCTTGCAGAGCAGCTAGACCTGGAATCAGGCAGATCCATATTGCCAAACTCCAATCTACAAAGACTTAAAGTGGCCCAAATGTTATGGCCCAGTCAGAGGCCTTGAGACCAGGGGCCTATTCTACGAAGCAAGTTCAGCCTAGCGAGACAGCCCATGGAGCTACCTTGCTGAACTGAGCGCGGTAGCCGGCGGTCTCGCTAAACGGTTTGACAACGCTGGTTATCAACCTCATAAGTGGATCCAGCTTTGCAATGAGCGCGTGCACGAATATAAGGCAGAGCCCGCCGCATCTGACCAATCGCGAACATGGACCAGTCTGGAGTGTCAGAGCAGGCCGGAGAGCGAAGGACCGCATGCTTCACACAGGAGGAGCAGGGGGCGATCATGACAAAGTATGAAGAATTAAAACATGTAATAAACATCAAAAGCAACACCGTCGCCGCTGCAAAAGCACTGAAGGAGTGCTGGCAGAAAATTGCTGACAGTCTCGATGCATACGTAAAGCACGCAAAAAATCTTTGGTGCCATTATCATCCTGAAATAGCACTGTTCAACATGCACTTTTACTGTAACATGCACCAGACATGTCTAATTCATTTCTAGGATGAATTCATTCATTTGTTCATTCCTATCTTGTTTACACTTTTTGTGTGATATGTAGCCCACATGAGCCATACATGAATTCCTGTCACAATTTTAAGACAGGTAATAAAATATTGTCATGGAGCAGAAGTGTTGGCATTGAAGATCTTGTTACGGCAATGAGAGTCCTCCCCCAGATTTTACTCCTGCAGAGGAGCTGACCGAGAGAGCTCATTGGTCAGTGGGTGGGGTTTTTGTAGTCCGTGAGTTCAATCTGGAACCTAACCTGCCCCAGAGCAGGTTAGCCGTTCAGTACGTCAGTACGTTGCCATGGAGACTTGCCTCGCTAAGAAGTGAACCCGTCTCGTAGAACAGGGAACCCGGAAGCTACCCTCAAAGTTACCTCGCTAAGCAGTAATCCTGCTTCGTAGAACAGGGCCCAGGAAAGGAACAAGCTATGAGCAAACAGACAACAGGACTTGACTGCACAATCAGGGACTAGCATAGATGCTAAAAGCTTCAGTAGCAGTTTTGTTAGATTGTGACTGCATTTCTTCATTAAATAAAAAACTAATACCATCACTACAAACATTTCAATATTAAGAATCTTAGCGCTCCACTTCTGACCAGTGTTAATTTTGTAGTAGGCTAATAAAGAAAAGTGCTCACAGACAAAAACTAAAACTAAATTTACTGACATTTTCATTAACAAATAAAAACTGGACTATGTTTGACAGAGACTTACTCCAATCAGACCTAATTTGGTCATGTAGAAAGTAGAGACAAGTTAGGAATATATCCAATCACAGCTACTTTGGTTGTGTGAAAAGGTTGAAGGAACTAAAAAGGACATCTGATCATAACTTTCTTAGCTTTATGGTTAGCTGTGGAGCGATCCAATCAGAGCTGCTCTCTTTATGAACTGATATTTTCATGTAAAGCAGGTTCACTGTTTGTTGTCAGTTCTGGTATTGTAACTGAGATGCTCTGCCAGGTAACCTAAATAAAGGTGACTGACTTTCATACAAAACTTTCTATTCTTTCTGTTCATTTATACATTCAAACTTTACTGGCTTTGAATGAAGTTTTGTGTAAAATGTGTTTCAGAAATTCAAGGAAACATAAAAAATGCCTTACACTTCACACATTGTTTTCTAGCTGCATGAATTTACAGTAGATTTATTTAACTAAAATGTTGTGAAATTTCATCAACTAAAAGTAGACTAAAGTTGAAAAAAAGTTGACTAAAACTTAAAGATATATCAGACAAAAGACTATAACTACAACTAAATTAAAGAGTGCTGCCAAAATAAACACTGCTTTTTACTTTTACATGTTTTGGCAAAAGTGTGTTTTATGCCTAAGATACCTGATTGGCCCGTAATAAATGCAGATTGATGGGACGATCATCCAATCACCTGCTGGATGTGTTTCTAAAAGGTTCAGCCCCCCGAAACACTTCCTACTGGCTCTTTTCCAGATTGAGTGGTCAGATGAAGTGAACGGTCCATCTGGAGTATCAGACCATTTTGGAGGCACATTGGAAAATTGGACACGGGGGTCAGAACTTCACCCTTACTATATGTCAGTCATGGGACACAAGATTGAAAAAAGGTATAAGCCGAAAAATGAGGAAAACGTTAAACCTGAAACTCTTTCTCACTTTTATTTGAAACAGATGCACAGGAAGTTGCTCTAAATGCTGTAGCTTAACTGCTAAAGTTATGGACCCCTCAACAAGTTCAGTGTCAGTGCAGGACCACCACAGCCGTGCTGAGGTAAGGAAACACTTTTTCTTCTAAGTTCAAACACAACCGTTTTGTCTCCGAGGCATTTATAAAGCAACAGTCAGAGGACATGACTGAGTCTGGTTAGCTGTTTGCTGCTTGCTTTAAACTGATGGCAGCTCTGTTAATACTTTAATGGAGTGTATTAAGGACATTAAAGGCTGGATGGCCTCAAGCTTTTTAAAATTCAATAAAAGCAAAACAGAGATTATTGTGTTTAGCTCCAGAGGATTTGGGGATGCCCCTCGTGCTCTTTAAAACCTTGTTTTAAACCCACCATTACCAATTTTGGTGTAAAAATTGACAATGGTTTTAAATTGGATCAGCAGATAAACTCTGTTGTTGGGTCCAGTTTTTATCATCTGAGGCTTTATCCAAGATTAAATCAGTTTTGGGTGAGTGATTCACGCCTTTGTCTCTGGATGACTGTAATACACTTTATGTTGCTGCAAATAAGGCCACTATTACACGTCCCTGTGTGGCCTCTTTATTGGCTTTTCATTTACTTAGACTTCGTTTTGAGATTTTAATGTCTGTTTTAAAATTATTAAATGGATTTTCACCTCCACACAGCTCTGATCTTTTAAGTCGCGTAAAGATCTTTGAGGACTGTGTATCAGCTGCTTCCTGTTGTCCCAAAGGCCAGGCTAAAAACTCAAGGGGACTGAGCCTTTCCTTTAGTGGGACCTAAACTGATGACCTACCTCTTGAAATCAAAAGGTCCCTCATCGTACTAATTCTAGTTTTTATTTATCCATTTTAATTACCAGAGGTGTGGACTCGAGTGATGTGACTTAGACTCGAGTCAGATTAAAGTCACAATTTTGATGACTTTGGACTCGACTTGACAATATCATCAAAGACTTGCAACTTAACTTGGACTTCGACATCAGTGACTCGGGACTTGACTCTGACTTTAGTCTGATGACTTGAAAATACTTGAAATTTTCAGTAAGACTGTTGAATAAAATGTGCTCCCATTTCCAGCAAGACAATATTTTTCCCACAGGATCTGCCCAATTGAATGCATCTATAAACATCCAATCAGGATCCAGTCAAGACAAATAAACAAAGAGGGTTTGGATAACACAGTTTCTTCCCTGAGCGCAAGACTGCAGGAGTGCAGGAACAACCCAGAGATGTGGAACCATGCTACCAAGGATAATTTCATTTGCATTCGACAAATGCGACAACGTCAAACTTTGTTCGGCACCTGAAGCTGCACAAAAAAATGTAGGTTTGTCCGATACCTGCTGTGAGATCATTTTGGGTAACTTTAGCTTTTCATCCGTTATATGCAACAACAGTATCGCTAGTAAACTCACTGTGACTAAAAACTGAGACTGATGTTAGCTGAAAATAATTGTAAATTAAGGCCCAGAGTGACCAAGTGTCCTGTTTTCCCATAACATGTCCTGTTTTCATGTCCTGCCCTGACTGTCCTGGTTGTTTTTTATAAAGTGACGAAACTGTCCTGGTTTTTATTGTTTTTTATTTGGTCAACGGTGCTTATAACTTAGAAGGACTTGAAAATTTTAAGCCTATGACTTCAGACTTGACTTGACTTGTCTTGTCTTTACTTGAGACTCGACTTGGACTTGCACGTCTATACTTGAGATTTGAGTCGAGACTTGGGTTTAAAGACCTGAGACTAACTTGAGACTTGCAAAACAGTGACTTTCTCCCACCTCTGTTAATTACCTCCACTGATGAGGTTATGTTATTGCCAGTGTTTTTGTTTGTTTGTGTGTTTCTCTGTTAGCAACATAACTCAAAAAGTTATGGACAGATTTCGGTGAAATTTTCAGGAAATGTCCGGATTGGGACAAAGAGCAAATGATTAGATTGTGGAGGGTGATCCAGATCAGCATTAAACCGCCATGATGAAAAATGTGATTTTTGTGAATAACTGCTGAACTAAAATAGATGTCATTATGAATCCAATTGCTAGTGTTGTAGTTTTCATGGTCAAGGAATCTAAATATTTAGATGAAATAAAGGTAGGACTGATATTTATGGTGAAAATAACAATATGGGTGATGACTGTGGTGCTGGTGGGGGTCTGCGCTCTTCGAGTGCTTTTCTAGTTCAACATATATATTTGAAGTATTCTCCCTTGCTTTGGATGTGCATCCTCTCTGTTTCTTTTTTTCTGTGTTGATTATCTACTTTGCCGGCCAACTGGTGCTAACTATAATAGATAGTCACACACAAAAGTGCTATGAACGCTGATGAAAGCCTCGGCCTTTAACACTTTCTGTTGCATATGAACGACACAGGGATCAAACACTGATCAAACCAGCAGTCCTCTTGCTGTGAGGCATGCTGTTTTGTATAATTTCTTTGCCATTTTCATTTCGAGGGAAGATTATTTTAAAAAGAAAATTAGTTTTGGAAAGAAAAATCTCAAATTCTGTTTTTTTTTAAGGAAAACTTTTTTGTTGTTTTCATGTCTTGTCTCACTCTTGAGTGCATGACAAGCAGATAGACACCATTCTCATGCCTGTGGGTTCAGTAACAAGGAAGAGACAGCCAAAGCTCGCTCACCACTTATTAGCTTAGCTCAAACACTGGGAGTCGGAGTCGCCACTGGTTTGGCGGAGTGGTTGGCAACCATGCACGTCCCATGTTCGCCTGTGACCAGTTTGCAGAGTGTCTTCCCCAACTCTCTCACCCCCTTTCACAAGCCTATCCACGATCTCTCTTCTACCAATAAAGGCACAAAATGCCCAAAACATACATGTAAAAAAATAAAAGAGCTTTGTCCCATTTCACGATGCTGTGGCTTGAGCTTAAAATAAACCAAAGGAAAGACACATCAAAGCTTCATCGTATCATCTACTTGAGAACGTTGCAGACAAGCTTTGGGTGTGACAGCACCAAAAGAAACATCAGTGAGCTTCAGAATGCTGCTGAAGTCCTGACAACAGGAACAAACTCTCTGTTTCTCAGACAACAACGTCAGAGCTGAAAAAGAAATCCCTGTCTGCTGTCCAGAGGCTTCAGTAACAAAGTACCCCATTAGGAGCCCGGACCTGCTGTGTGTGTGTGTGTGTCCTCACTACTATGGTGTACCATCCACCATCTCCGACACGTCCTCCCCTCTTCTCCGATAACGTGCTGTTGCTAAGATACCCACCGCTCATCTTTACTCCTCCACACACAACCAGTGTTTGCGTGAGATCTTGTCCCTACCTGCAGACGATCCCTCAAACACACACACACTCGTCTCTTTATTAATCATGCCTCCATGCCCGCTGGTCACCTTAAAGGTCGCTGTTTGAAACAGAGAGAAGGTGTTTTTTTGGTTTCTCCTCCCACTCTGCCGCAGACGCCGCCCTGCCTCCTGAAATCCACAAACAATTCAAAGAGCAGACTTGGAACAACATTTGCGTCCCACAGGCCCTTAAACAAATGCCACAGTGCAGCAACGGAAATATGTTTGTCTCCTGACGCTGCAGCCCTCAGTTAAAATTCAACACCTGAAGGAAGAACTCCCGTGTGGCTCCGACAGTCTGCGAAGAGAAGGACTCAAGAGACACTGCTGCTGAATCCAACACAAAAGACAGTGTGAGGTGTTAAAGTTCAATGAGTCCACTTAAACTGTGGACAAAATCAATGAAGAGAAAGTTTTTCATTTACAGAACTACTGATCAAAACTCTCTATGACCCTTATTCATTACCTCCACCAAGAAATTATGTTATTGCCGGCATCTGTTTGTTTCTCTGTTAGCAATATAACTCAAAAAGTTATGAACTGATTTCAATGAAATTTTCAGGAAATGTCCGGATTGGGACAAGAAACACATGATTAGATTTTGGGAGCCATTGGGATCAGCGTCTAGATCCAGAAGTTTTTTAAAGGATTCTTTATCATTGTGAGAAAATTGGGTACCTATACAGAAACAAATTAAATTTTCCTTTGCTTTGTAGGAAACAGATCACTGAGGCTGTGTTTTTATCTGTCTTAGATTACGGTGATGTTATCTACAGAAACGGTTCTACCTCCACTCTCACTTCTTTGGACTCTGTTTATCACTCTGCACTTAGATTCATCAGCGGTTCTAATTACTCCACCCATCACTGTGTCTTATATGAGAAAGTGGGGTGGGCACCTTTATCTGTAAGAAGACAAACGCATTGGCTGCTGTTTATTTATAAAGTTTTGAATGACAACATGCCACCATACCTCAGCACTTTATTGAACTGGTCAAATAAGTATCCCTCACGTTCAACAGATTTTCTGATGCTTGATGTTCCTCGGACTAAAACTGAATTTGGTAAAGCTGCTTTTAGTTCCTCGACAGCATCCTCCTGGAGCATCTTGCAGCGTACACTGAAACTCAACAAAATGGTTTCTATTGGTCAGTTTAAAACTAGGATTATCAACTACTCTACCTTTGAATGTAAATGCTTTTAATTGTGTTTTATCAATTGTTTATTGGCTGTTTTTCTTGTGATTTTGTATTGTTGTTGTGCTCTCGACATCATTGTAAATGAGGACTCTCCTTCAATGATTCCTCAAGATTTAAATAAAGGTTAAATGAAAATGAAATGAGAAAGGACCAATTTCAGCATTTATGCATGTTTGTATCTTTTCACGGTCAAGAAAACTAAATATTTAGATGAAATAAAGGTGAAAATCATAATGGGGTGAGGACTGTGGTGCTGGCGGAGGTCTGCGCTCTTCGAGTGCTTTCTTGTTAATCTTTTAAATGGTAAATGGACTTGAGCTCATATAGTGCTTTTCTTGTCTTTGACTGCAGGTCACACTTACCCATTCACACCCTTTCACTCTCACATTCACTCACTGATGGTTTGAAATGTCTATAGTAGTTTTTCCATCAGTATCTTTAACACATTCACGCCCTTTATGCCCATTTACACACCACTGAGGCAGCAGTGGGAACAGTTTGGGGTTAAGTGTCTTGCCCAAGGACACATCGCCATGTGTCACCCGGAGCTGGGCTTGAACCTGCAACCTCCAACTGCACCACCAGCGCCCAATCCCTTTTATTTATTTATTTATTTTTACAGAGGCATATAACAGATAAGGACAACAGACAACATATAAACACAGTACATGGAATTAAAAGATACAATCTGATATAATAAAGGCAAGTCACTTTTTTAAAAAAATGAAGCAAATCCCATTTTTTCCAATATTTATCTCCTTTCTTCTCCGACGCCCCAATCTTGTGCAGATTTTGGTGCAGAAATGTTTTCTTTGAAGTGAACATATTCTGTTTCTACTTGGCGCATACATATTTTTCTTCTATTCAAATTAGGTGTACATATATATATATATATATATATATATATATATATATATATATATGTATATATATATATATATATATATATATATATATATATATATGTATATATATATATATATATATATATATATATATATATATATATATATATATATATATATATATAGTGTATATGTATATATAACACACACCCACACACTGGCCACACACACACACACATCCTTGTATGTTGTCAAATTACTTGGCCAATAAAGTTGATTCTGATTCTGATTCTGAAATCATCTTACTGCAGCTCCCAAGTGTAATTCATCAGATGTTCCCACCCTGTAAACCCCAAAAAACCAAACACATTGTGTTGATAAATTTGGGGGCTGAAAACAATTAATAAAATATCACACAACTAAATATTAACAATTAAATCATGAATTTACAAAAGGGTACAGTGCCTGTTGAGGGCAGATGGTCTTCAACAGCTCGATGCAGTCTGATAAGAGGAAAACACCTGCAAGAGCAGAAACACAACAAAACCAAGAACAACAACAGAGGTGCTCCAGGCCCAGGAAAGTGTGTGGGTGAGACAGACGAGAGAGACTGAGGTCGAGCCAGCCACTCCAAAATTTGAAGTGTTCATGTGTTTGAGTGACAGGCGGACGACAGACGGGCTAAGCGACTTAATGATGTTCCTGTTTTTCTTTACCAGCAAAATTAAAAGTGAAATAAAGGAGTCTTGCATTAATATTGGATCTTAGATGCTTCTTTTTTCAACATAAATGAACAGAATGCCGAATAATATTGTGTCCGATTTTTTAGTAATGTATTTTAAAGTTAACTATTCATTTTGATATCTGCCAAAAGGGCTCAAACTAAACCATGCCATGCATCATCAACCTTTGTTTGACACAGTATTACTACACATTCTGTTTAGTTATGTTAAGAGGTGTCTTAAAGCCAATGTTGATGCATTTCACACTTCAAATGATGAAAAGAAAACAGGACCATGATAAGGTCTTAGTATCATCCCCCTCTCACTTCGGCACAGAGCATTACCGTAAAGGTTCAAATACATGAGCTCTTCAAATTTAGGAGCGGCTAATTTGACTGAAGTCTCTCTCGTCTGTCTGTCCCACACTCTTTCTGTGCTTCAGACCCTCTCAGGGCCTGGAGCACCTCTGTTGATGAACTCGGTTTTGCTGCATTTGTTCTTGAAGGTGTTTTTTGGGTTTAGGTTGTTTTAAGCTTTGTTTCATTTCTAACTTTCAGCCCATTTCTGCTCTTGCGAGTGTTTTCCTTTTGTTGAACTGCACTGGGCTGTTTGTGCTTAGTGACCACCATAACACAGAGGGAAGAAATATGATAAAGAGAGTAAACTTCTTTGAGCTGGAGGCTGAAACTTGCACAAAAGAAGCAGGAAATGGTGAAATGTCTGAAAATCAGATTAATTGAAGCCAGAGACATAATGTATGCTGGTTTTAGCTGGAAGATAAATATTTTCAAATGAGAGTCAGAATTTCTGCATCCCAAAGCAGTATTTTTATTACCTTTTATTGTTTGTTCAGGGATATTAGTGCTATTGAGGAAAGATCACAGTTTAACAGAAACACAAAAAAGAAGTGAAAGACCTGGTTAATATGAGAGGTTTATAGTTATTATCACCAGAGCAGCCACAGTGTGTCCATCAGGGCCTTTCTGAGTGGAGTTCAAATGTTCATGTTGCACACCAGGTGGGTGGCGTTTTTCTATTCACACAGCAGGTTTTGGATGGATTGTTTAGGGGGGTTTTTTGCCTTTATTGTGCCACTATACTCAGAGCACTCACAGAACACAGTATAAAATATGTAAATGCTCAGATTAAAGTCCTTTTTTATTAAAATGATGAGTCAGAAACTTCTGTACCAACGTTAAAGCTCAGAAGGGATCAGACAGGATCATTGTTTCATCTTGAGCCTTTACAAGATGGGTCTGTCTGGTGACAGATAGATTTTGAATCTGGCAGATCAAGCTGCTTTTCAAAATCAACGAAATCCTCCCCTCACCAGTCAAAATAAGGTCATTATATGATGATCTTAACCTTTGTTTTTTGACCTTCAGAGTCTACAGACCTGATTCTTGCATCCAAGGCGACATTAGTGCAGTGTTTGATATAATATCTTGATTTATTAAATAGACAAAAGTGACTCCAAATCTCATATCTTTTGACCTCTAAAAGGTGGCCAGTTTATCCACGAGTCAAAAAAACATTTGAACAAAGTTTAATGAGGATTATTGAAAGTACTAGCTGTAAATATGACGTTTTAATTGCTTCCTTCTGAAAATGGTATTGGGTTTAAAAAAGTCTATTTTGAGACTGTGTTTGCAAAATCACAATCAAAAGCAAGGACTGACTAAGAGGATCTGTAGTAGGGGTGTCCCGATACAACTTTTTCACCTCTGGTATGATACCAATATTGAAGCCTTGGGTACTGGTCGATACCAATATTGATCCGATACAATATCAGCAGGACTCATACAGACTTTTATTACTTATTTTGAAGTATGGACTGTAAGAAAAGGCTTGATCAAGTGAGATTACTCAAACAGAGAACAGTAGTCAGCAACAGCAGGTATGAGAAAAACTGACTCAGTTGTTATTAACCAATGGGTTCCATAAATTTTAACCTTAAACATGAGACTATAGCACAATTGAATAAAAAAAAATACAAATAACTATAAAAGCACTTGGAGACCACAAATATTACATCCCTCTGAAAGTGAATGGTTGTCTTGTGGTGTTATTTACAAATTACACTCATATGCTACAATGATAATCAGGTGACCAAAAACAACATCAGCTGATTCTCATGACAAAGTAGGCTTTTGGTTTACCAGCATAAGGTTACCAAGAGGCTCTATGACATTGATCTTTGACTTTCAAAACTGGAAAAGTACATCGCTGTGTCATGGCTAACATTTGAATAAAGTCTGAAGAAAATCCCTCAGTCTCTATCCTTGGGGATTATGAATTTGAAGGAGTCTGTGCAGGTCAGGAATGAAGACCCTGCTGTCCCACCACTGCTTAGTGCTCAAAGTCTATTACATTAGAACAGAGCTGACGCGTGGAATAATTTTTATTTTTCTGTAAAATATTCCCCCGATAACTGCTGATTACATAAGCCAAGGACTATCGGGAAGCAGAGGCTGTAAATTCCTCTTTCTAACTCTCACACAAACACACTCCTGCACTCAGAGCCAGACTCTGTTGGGACGACAGCTGTTTTTTTGTCTGCACACATTAGTCCCCATGTGTGAGTGTGTGATTGCCTTCAGGACATTAGAGGAGGGGGACGCCTTCAGAACAAAGCTTACTGTGGAGAATCGACTGCTGCTGAAATTCACCTTATTTTAGTTTCCACCGGGAAACGTGAGCTGGAAGACGAGTCCCAGGACATCTGAGTAATTCGTCATAGTTCTCAACAACAACCTTTTTTCCCCTGACGAACACTAGACGGTAACAAACATAAACAAGAGCAAAAACTTTAACTAAATTATTTAACATTTTCATCAACAGATAAAAACTAGACTAAAATTTTTGACAGAGACTTAATCCAATCCAAGGTTGCCAACCCTCCCGATTTTCCCGGGAGAGTACCGAATTTCAGTGCCCCTCCCGAATATCTCCCGGGCCCATAATTCTCACGAATTTCTCCCGATTTTCCACCCGGACAACAATATTGCTACACCATGCTTCTCTTCTGACTGGGCGCCGTTTCCGGTCGGACATTAATAACGGTTACACCTCGGCTCGAAGTCAAGCACGGCAAACAGAACAGAAGAAGAAGAAGAAGAAGCAGAAGAAGAAATGAGTAAGAAGAGAAAGTACTCGTGTAAATTCCAGAATGAGTGGAAAAGAGAATTCCCGTTTACCCGGGACAGCGCGAATGGGACGGGATATGCTACGTGCACATTTCGTATGTACAATGTATGCCTTTTTTGTTTGTGTTTTTATTTATTGAGCATACATTGCATAGATTAACCACCAATCTATGCAATGTATGCCTTTTTTTTGTTTTATTTATTTATTTAATTAAGACTTTTTTATTTACCATCTTTTGCATGGGTACTGTGGACAGCTATTTGACTTTACTTTGCTACTGTGGAGTGTTATTTTCTTTGTCCAATAAATGATCCAATCAGAGCTAATTTGGTCATGTCGAAAGTAGGAACAAGTTAGGAACATATCCAATCACAGCTGCCTTAGCTTGGTGGTGGTGGGATAAGTTGTGGAGCGATCCAATCAGAGCTGCTCTCTTTGTGAATAGATATAGTCATGTCGAGCAGGTTCACTGTTTGTAGTCATTTCTGGTATTGTAAGTGAGAAGCTCTTCCAGGGAGCCTAAATAAAGGTGACTGCATTTCACACAAAAGTTGTTTCTGTTAATTTAGATTAAAACTTTACTTGCATTTAATCAAGGGTTATTAGATGTTTCTTTTTATCAAAGTGTGTGACTTCAGAGAGTCAAGGGAATATAAAAAATGCCTTAACCTTTACACTTCATATCTTAGTCGACTAAATTTACAGATTTTGTCGACTGAAATGTTGTGGCATTTCATCAGCTAAAACTAGACTAAAATTGAAACGATTTTGATGACTAAATTATGACTAAAACTAAAAGGTATTTGAGGCAAAAGACTAAAACTAAAACTAAATTAAAAGTGCTGCCAAAATTAAAACTTCAGACCTTCATGTAGCTTAGTGTTGGTACGTCTTGGTGCTGAAGTTGTAGGATTTTCCCCTCATGAAGAACTTAGGAACAGAAATATCAAGTTTTTCACTTCATGTTTGGTTTAGTTTTTTGGTTTATGTCTGTCTGTTGTCCTGCAGCCATGAGCACCAGAGCTTTGGTAAGACTTAAAGGATAAGTTCGGTTTCTACAGCTTTCACATTGTTTACAGAATAAAGCAGAACAATACACTCACCCAGAAGGCTTTCCTGATCCAAACAGTGCTTCGGGAGATATTTAGATCCAAAATCGAGCAGTGGACATCCGTATAATGGTAGCACATAGGGCATACAGCGCCGCTCCTAAAACTGCATTAATCGTCCAAAAACTCATTAGTTTCACCAATATTTCATCATGGTCCGCTCGGACTACTCCTCCATTACAGTCTGTGTTGCTCCAGACATGTTTCCGTGACTGTGCTGACCTCTGAACTGAAGACTGCTCTCTGGCCAGCTGTTTTTCTCTTTGCCTCCGCGTCCTCCTTTCGATGAGCTCCTCATCTGTAAACTCTGGCTCGAAACTGTAAGGACACCCATCATATTCAAAGTTCTCCTCCACAACATCTTCATCCGATAGATATTCGTCCATTTTGCACAAAACTGGAAGAAGAAAGTTGTTGAGTAGCCGGCGGTCGCCCCTGAAACAATGAGCCGTACTGTGCATGCGCGGCAGCCATAAAGAAAGATTTCAGTTCAGAGGTCAGCACAGTCACAAAAACATGGGTGGAGCGACACAGACTGTAATGGAGGAGTAGCGCGAGCAGACCATGATGAAATATTGGTGAAACTAATGAGTTTTTGGACAATTAATGCAGTTTTAGGAGAGGTGCTATACATGCCCAGTGTGCTACCATTATATGGATGTCCGCCGCTCGATTTTGGATCTAAATATCTCCAGAAGCACTGTTTGGATCAGGAAAGCCTTCTGGGTGAGTATATTGTTCTACTTCATTCTATAAACAATGTGAAAGCTGTAGAAACCAAACTTATCCTTTTAGAGCTCTTATTCTGAGATCTATCTTTTGTTGTAGTTTCGAAATGTTTTCATGCTTTTGAGTGTCGTCTCCCGACAGTTTTAACATGTTGTATAGATATTATTGCAGAAAGACTTTATTTGTTGCATATGAGACTTCACTGAATGAAATTTGCATACCAGAGCTAAATTTTCTCGTGCAAACGTTTATATTTAAAGAGTAATACTTGCTCCAATTGCAGAGGACAGACAAAAAATGTAACAGAAGAGATGACAGAAGTTATGCCCCTCTGATTAGGATTCAGTGACACTGAACTGACTCAGCGCTGCTCTCCTAACATCACGCAGTCACAGCGGTGAGCTTAACCTGGAGGTGTCACCGTGTGAGAAGGTGTGACGTCAGGATTTAAACCAGCTGAGTAAGCCGGAGATGACTTTAGAAAGGTGTGACAAACTGAGGGGAAGTGCTTTCCTCAACATTCTGCTTAAAGAAGAATCAAACAGTCAGAGATGTAAGCCCATGAGTTTCACAGTCATTTCTCTGGGTTGGTTAATTAACTTGATCTGATCTTATTTGTGGGATGTTGAGGTTCTGAGGCTGGATTTGTGGTTTTTGGGTGGTTGCTGTGGTCCTGGTGCTCCCCAGGCCAGTCCATGTGATTTTGGAGAAGCCAGATCAGCAGGTTTAAGAGACGTTTTCTGACTTCAGCTCTCAGCACAGCAGCTCAGGGGATGTGATGGTAGGGCTGGGAAGTGTGGTGTTACTCAAGACCGGTCTTAGTCTCAAGACCACATTTTGAAGGTCTTGGTCTTGTCTTGGACTCAAGAGCATTTTTACTCTGTCTTGTCTCGGTCTTGGACTGGCTGGACTCGGGATTTTCCATCAAGACCGATCAAGACCAGCACTGATCTGCTGTTCTTCAACATCATTAATGTGAATAATGAGGAACACAACAAAAAACAACAAAAAGCTTCAGTTCATGTGTGACTGAGGGACACCCCCCTTAACTGTTCAACCTTGTCGTGGTTTTTAAAATTGATTTTGATGGTCTTGGTCTTCTCTCGGTCTCGGATTGTCTCGGCCTTGGTCTCAACTCGGGGTCTTGACTCCCAAAAGTCTTGGCCGTGTCTTGGTCTTGATGCATTTTGGTCTCGGGCAAGTCTTGGTCTCGGATAGAGTGGCCTTGAGCACAACAGTAGGGCTGTGGGTCATTATCGTTCTTAAATGTTAGTGTGTTTTAAGCTCTAAATGTGTTGTACATCAAAAATGGTCTTATTTTGGTCCCCTGATTTTACTGCTGTGCAGAAGATCCAACCTTGCTCTGTTAGGTACAGATACAGGAACAAAAACAGTGGAACAAATAAGTCTGGTGTGATTCTTTTATTTGAGGAAGAAAAAGTCAGAGGTAGATATCATTCCCTTTTCTTTTCAATGTGCAGTGTGCTTATTTTTAATTCTAATTACAAAAGCACTTTAGCTGTTCACTAAGTCTGTGCCTAACTGGTAAACTTAGGCCCTGTCCATACGGAGACAAAAATGTTTTCAAAAATGTTCCCTGTAAAAACTGCATTCTTTCAAGAAATGTGTCCATCCACATGAAAACACTGAAAATACTGTAGTACATACAGCATGCCAGGCTTGTAAGTGGCACTGCTGTAGCGCTGCTGCAGATATACAACAAAACCAGAGAAGAAGGGTTGCCAATGGTCAGACAGCCTTAAGGTGCCTACACACCAAACGCGATTTCAGCGTCCTGGCAACCACTCTCATGCAAAGTCAATGTGCAGCCGCTATGGGGTGGAGTTAACTCTCCCATGATGCGACTGCCAGGTTCAAGATGACTACATCGCACATTGCTAGTCAGCAAACTTGATCTTTTCAGGTGATGTCGCTGTGTGTATGGCTTTGCCGCAACAGCCAATGAGCGGTGTGTGCATGTGTGATGGTGCCCGTGACAGTTTTTATTCTGGACTACAGAGTAACAATCTATGTCCATGTGGGAAACATTAGTCAATGAGGACATTAGTTCTGCCTTGATGGACCCATAGAACTCACAGAGGATGCTGCTGCAGGGCATCAGCTGCAGTGTTTTGTGGTTGGTAGGTGAATGAAAAGGATACAGCTGGAATAATGTCAGCTTATACATCCTGTTATGTGAGCTATAATATGATCGTGGTGAAGATCGAGCAGACGTGACGTCACCGAGCGACTTCAACGGCTGACAGTGACCAAAATGAGGTATTTATGGACATGCAATGCAACTTCTGTGGGCAATGCGAGAGTCACATTTGGTGTGAATGCACCTTTATATCCTCCCTCTACTCAGCCCCTCTGCCTGACAGTAGGTTGATCCAAAGTTTGATTGAGAGGACATGTGCAGTATGGCAGCGTCCATTGCTTAATGAAGGGTGAGTCCTGAGGAAGGATCACCATTTACAAAACATAGTCATTCACTGCTCTGAACAGTATTCAGACAAAATCTAAAGAGTTTTGGATTCATAAGAAAAACAAACAAAACAACAAAACAAATACGGAAACTGCAAGAAGTCAAGCTGAAATTATAAATACAACGTATATGTTTGTCCTAGTAAAATAACTTTCTATTTGTATGTTGATCACCTCCATCACTTAATCAGCTTTTTTCAATAGTTAACACAATCGTCACTTATTTCAGTCCACTCAGTGCTTCAGGTTAAGCTGTCGGAGGACCTGGTCCTGGTCCTGGTCCTGGCCCGGACCCCCTCTGTCCCCTCACTGAACGCAGACACCAGGTCTTTGACGCTGCTGGCCGAGCGAGGCGTCTCCTCAACCTCCTTCCTCTTCGTCCTCGTCTTCTTCGGGTTGATGTTCAGACTCTTGGAGCGCAGTGTTGGGTATAACCTGTCCTCCCCTAACAGCAGCTCCTCCTCCTCCTCTTCCTCCTTCCCTCCCTCACCATGATCACCTGACTCACCCTCCTGCCCCCCATCAGGAGGCTCACATGTTCTGTCCTCCTCCTGTTTGGTCTCCTCTCCTCCATCCTTCTCCTCCCGCCCTCTCAGAGAAGGTTTGAGTCCCGTGTGAGGCATGCTCTGGGATCTGGAGGCCGGTTTGGAGCCATGTGATGTCCCTCCTTCCTGATCTTTGGTGGCAGAGCTGTGACTGGACCTGGACGTCACGTCGGGGGAAGAGGGGCTGGTGAGTGAGGGAGAAGATAAATACTGAGTGAACTTGGACCTCTCCAGGGGAAAAGACACGGTGGCCTCCAGTGGAGTTTTCTCAACTCCTTTCTCCACGTTTGAAGAGTCAAGCTTAGGAGACCCAGGACTGGAATGAGGGTCGCAGAGGGAGATGAGGATGTCCACGTTGGACAGAGACTGAGCACGTCCTTTACGTCCTGCAACCTGCAGCGTGGAGCCAAACTCCTTCACATCGCCTGAAAAATAAATAAATGAGTATTAACTTACATGATCTGCATTAAAGTAGGGATGCACAATGTTGAAGTTTTGCTGAAATAACATTTCTGAGCTTTTAATTGGCATTATTCATATTTTCAGTCAAGGAAACAAAACTTAGGCTTTTCAAATTGATCTGTTCCTCGCATGGTGAACGTCTTTTTTTCCAACATCTTTTTTTATTACTGACACCAGGTGGCATCTGTTTTTTTATTTGTTTGTTTCTCTGTTAGCAACATAACACAAAAACTTATGGACAGATCTTGATGAAATTTTCAGGAAATGTCCAGATTGGGACAAGAAACAAATGGTTAGATTTTGGGAGTGATCTGGATCAGCGTTAAACCGCCATGACGAAAATTGCGGTTTTCGTGACTAACTACTAAACTACTGAATAGATATCATTATGAATCCATTTGCTAATGTTATGTTTCATGGTCAAGGAATCTAAATAAAGGTTGGACTAATATTCATGGTGAAAATCACAATATGGTGAGGACTATGGCGCTGGTGGAGTTTTTCACTCTCCGAGTGTTTTTCTAGTTATTTTTGCACAGGATTAAGTGCCGTTAGTTTGCTCCAAGCTATCCCACCTACTACATTCATATAAAAAAACTTCCCCAGTTATAACTAACAAACAGAAATAGTTACATAGAAGTGCATCAAATTCCAAAAACAAGGGAAAAGTGAAATAAGCAAATATTAAAGAAGGGATAAAGGTGTGGAGTAATTGAAAAGAGAAAGACTGCAGTATACAATTATATAACTGGGAGGATATTTATCAAATAGCATTAAGATAAAATAAAATAAAATCATCATACAGGCTTACAACAAACCACAACCACAGGGGAAAGAGGGGCAGTTACTTATGCTGAAGTCTATTTGTGCTAGAAACAGATGTAAAATTAGTAAACATTCTGTTCTGTAATAAATTATAATACTGATTTGCAACAGTGGACTTTTAGTGATGATGAGGAAGAACCATTAATGTGCATGTGTTTGTTTCTGCCAATATTTCAGCCACTATATGGGATATAAATGATATACCACAATTTCAAATATATATATCAATACTGATATTTAGCTTTTCCCATTGTCATCTGCTGATACTGATATTATATGGATAATATTGTGCAAACTTGCATTAACTGGAAAGCACACAAAGAGTGCAAACCTCCACCAAGGTAGCTCCGAGGTTGGTTTTACATCTATAAGCAATAGTTCATGATAAAGTTACCATCAAAATATGATTCATGACCTTGAAAACCCACACCTAGCCCTCAGAATCATGTTGATATCATTATTAGTTAGACAATTATTGAGCAGAAACAATCATTTGCTAATGGCAGTTATCATGATCAACACCAAAATGTAATCATTTTTAAGTTCCTACCAACATCTCCTGAAATTTCAGCAAAGTCCGTCCAGTCATTTTTACGTAATCTTGCTAACAAGCTATCAAACAAACAAACAAATGGACAAATATACACCGGTAAAAACATAACCTCCTCTGCAGACGTAGAAGTTAGGTTTTGTCTTATTTCTTTTCCCTACCTGTCATGTTTCCTCCCTCTGTGTTCCCCACTTGTCTCTCCGGACTCTGCTGGACTTTCTTGTCATTTCCATCTGCATCTCCGCCCACAGACATCCGGTCATCGTGGTCCATCTGGTATCGGTACAGACTGTATCCGTCAGTGCTGTTGATGCTGCCATGCCTGAGCAGAGTGGCGTGGTCGCACACTGACGACCCTCTTGAGCGCGTGCGGATGAGCTCGGACCGATCGATGCCCGCCAGCTTCTCTAGAGCGTTCATCATGCGACTGGAGAACTCCTCCATCTGAGCCAGGCGGAGGTCCACCGTCTGCAAGGAGGCCTTCATGGAGTGCTCCCTCTCGTTCACCTCCTCCAGGCGCATGAACATATTCTCCACCCTGAGAACAGAAGAATCCAGACTGAGAACTACGGCACGTCATCTTTAGGTTCACAAATATCTGACTGACCAAACTACCAGATTCAAGCTAAGCTACATGAGAGTCTCTCTGTCTGACCTCTCAGATGTGACTCTGATTCTCTCGTTGTTTGACGACTGCTTCTCGTCGTCTTTCTCTCTGAAGTATTCCTCAACACACTGCTCCTCAAACTCATGCAGACTCTTCAGCTCCTCTGGATTCAGCACCAGCTCTGAAGAAACAAAAAGTCATTAACCACGAGGAAACAAACCCAACAGGTCTTTGACACATCATCTGGGTGAGGAAGATCTTACGGAGTCGCCTCTCCCGGTCGTCGTGCTCTCCCTCCGTCCTCCGCCTGCAGCGGCAGCACAGCCTCCTCAGGACGATGTAGATGTGGGAGAAGATGATGAGCGGCGGAGGGAGGATGGGCCGGTCGTGAAACGTCATGATAAGCTGGTATCGCTGGAACTTCCACACCTGGTTGGAGATGGACTTCACCTCAAAGAAGGTGTTGCTGTGGAAGGAGAAAGAAGGCTAGTCTGAGGTTCTTTCCTTGGACTGAGGTTTTTTATTGATGTATTTTTTCAGCCAGGTTATTGGTCCACTGTCAGTACTGCTTGGCTCAACAAGTCTTTTATAGCCAGAGATAGTTGCTGTTTGCTAGTGTTGGCATTTGTGTCCTTTGGCATCATATGGGCGCTTTTTATCCCTCCATGCATCAAGTATTTTCACAAATTTTTAACAACCTAGTTCCAATGTATTTTATGTGCTTTCTGACAGTTCTTGCCTTGAAAGACTTTGAAAAGCCCATATGATGGCCCCCAACAACTAATAATGAGCTTTTTACTATTGTTTTGTTATCACTTTAAGCCCATGCACTCATGATAGCAAGCCCATTTAAAATGAAAGATTTGTTGACAACATGGCACAGAGAAGTGCTAATCTGTAAACTAATGAGCAGACCAGCAAAATTTCCTCAATAGGTTGTCATTGCCTCAAAATGTCAACCGAAGCATGAGCATCAGGCCAACAGTTGGTCATAAGGTCCCAGAGGCAATATGACGCCATGAACAAAGAAGAGTTAATCATTGCGGTGGATGTGTGGTGGGAACCAGCAACGCAACATTAGAGAAGCAGAATGATGTGTTTAACTGAGAAAACAGTTTATAACATGCTTTGTTGTCATGGGATATTGCAATTCACATGAGTGCTTGTGGCTCTCCGGGGATCTTGTGCCCTCCCCTTCAGCCGAACAGGGCAATGCCGCCAGCCTTTCAGTCGGAGTCGACCTATCAGTGGTGTGCAGAGCATTCTCTATATGTGGAAATCCAGGGTAATGGTACTTCTCCATTTGTGGCATTTGCTCAATTCAGCTCGCCTCACATGGTTTGGATACTACCCTCTTTGTTTCTATTGCAGTATAGACTCTCTCTGTAACTCTTTAAAGAGATATTTCAGTTTATTTGAAGTGAGATTGTATAAGCTCCTTGTGACTACTAACTACAGTAGATGTTGTAAAAAGTTCTCTCCTCTCCTTCAGTAAACCACCATTGGTAAATGTTTGTGAAGCAGAAACCAGCCACAAACAGGGAAGTATTGTACCAAATACAAAGAGTATTTTCTCCACCTGCAAGAACTCCCATCAAAAAATAATACCACAGCTTAAGAGGACGCTATCTAGACATTTTTTGAGTGCATTAACTTTTTGGAAAAAGAAAGGTTATCTGGAACAACAGCAGCGCTGAGTGGAGGAACACGTGACGTGAGTCAGTTAGTTCCAGATAAACTTGATTTTTCCAAAAACTTAATGTACTCAAAAAATGTCTAGCTAGCCTACTCTAATGCTGCGTTCACACTGAAGGCGACTGAAAGCTACCAAAATCGCCTTGCCCAATGACGTCAAGTCGTGCGTCCATAAGTACCTCATTTTGGTCAACGTTGCCATCGGCTGTCGCTCGGTGATGTCACATCCGTTCGAGTTTCACGGCGATCATATCATATATCATATAATAGGATGTATAAGCGGACATTATTCCAGCTGTATCCTTTTCATTCAAGTATCAACCACAAAACACTGCAGCTGATGCCCTGCAGCAGCATTATCTGTCAGTTTCCCGTGGTCTGTCTAGGCGGAACTAATGTCCTCACTGACTCATGTTTCCCACACGGACATAAATTGTTCCTCTGTAGTCCGGATGAATAACTGTCTGTCTAGGGCAGTGTTTCTCAACCTTCCAAAGTCGCGACCCCCAATTTAACGTTTAGTACTGTCCTCGACCCCCCTCCCCCCGGAACGCAATGAAAATTCGCTGTCCGCGGTGCTGAAACAACACCCGATCGATAAAACCTTTGTCGGATATACAAATCAGTAATTGATTTTGAGTAATAAAATGCCTGTTTGAGACCAATCACTTGTTGTCCTTTAACGTCCGATCGGACGCCACATTAATTTTGCGCATTTATATTTTTCCTAAATGATTTGGCGACCCCCAGAAATCATCTTGCGACCCCAATTGGGGTCGGGACCCCAAGGTTGAGAATGGCTGGTCTAGGGTACCGTCACACTTGCACACACCGCTGATTGGCTGTTGCTAATCAGCAACATATACATTTTTCGTAAGTCATTTGATACATTAGGTGTTTTTGGCAACTGATAATCCATTTGAGGACATTTTTATCATTTATCTGATTGTATTCAGATGTTTTTTTTGTAATTTGTTGATCATATTGAGTAGATAGAGGTATTAAAAAGTATGTATCAAATATGATACTATTGGCTTTACAGGGTTAAAGGTTTAGAAAATATCCTTTGTATTTAGTACATCCTTCCCTGTTCACGGCTACTTCTGCGGCACAAGCTTTTAAAAACTGTGGCATACTGAGGGAAAGGAGAGAACCTTCTACAGCATCTTATGTACTAAGTGGCCATATGCAGCTCATACAACCCCACTTCAAAAAAACTGATCTAGCCCTTTAAGGTAGGAAGGAACATCATAGAGTGGCTGCTTAAAATTTCATGACGTTCTCACAACAACAAAGGAGAAAATAGGAGTGATCAATCTGCAGCCTCATCATGGCTTATGGAACATTGAGGAGATAAAATTTGTTCAAAAGTTTCAGCAGAACAGCATGCTTTTGAAGCAGAGGAGGGATTGAGAAGTCATACAGCATTAAAGGACAGGCAACAGGGGTATTTCATTTCCACGCCAGTACACCTGACTTGTGGAGATACTCCGACCATTCGTAGGTTTCCAGTGTCACCACGTCATATTTAGTCTCTGCTCAGCTAGTTGGAGGTGATATTAAAAACTGTGCCATGTACGGGGTACAGTCTTTCATGGAAGAAGTTTTTGAACAATAGAACAATAGAATATGAACATACCCTCATCACGAATTAATATATAAACTTGATTTAAGGTCAAATATGACCCCTTTAAACTGTAAGCTTTAAGACACTTACTTGAAGACGGCGATGAGCAGGTTGACCAACAGGATGTTCGCGACCAGCAGGTAGCAAGCCATGATGGCAGGAGTGAGCCATGCTCCAGGGATACACGGAGGAAGCTTCTTTCCATCTTCATCGTACATGTTGTCTCCACATGGAGCTGAGAAACAAACAAACAAAAAAAATGAAGCCGATCCTGTTTTTTTTCTACAAGTGCTTGTTTTAGAGCATTTTTAGCAGTGAAAAATGCCCTAAACTTCAGGTAACAGTAACTTTAGGGAACTGTTCAAATAGCTAGAGTTTGTTATGTGAAAAGATGATGCTTTGTGTACAGAAGGAAGAGAATTAACCCAAGTCATGCAGCTATGAACCATAAAATTGGCTGAATCTGACTATTTGTCGTTTAGACAGGATGGTTAAAAACATTCTTAACAAGGAAAATGAACATTACAATTCATTGCGGGGGTGGAACAGAAATTTTGATTCACTGAACAGAATGCTCTGTCTGATATACTTACGATTGATTTCCATCGCATAAACTGTCATTTTGAAATTGGATAGGTAAAAGAGAAAGAAGACAATCAATAAAACAAGAAATAAAACAGCAATATCCATGTTAGAGATAGAAAGAAAAGATGAATAAAAGAAGCAAATATGAAGTTTCAGGAGTAAAGAACACGAGTGACAACTTTGCAGCAAGCTTAACGTGCATTTGAAAAATATTTTAAGTCTGTTTATACTAAAAATACCAGAGATTACAATGATTATATTTAGATATTTAATAAAAACAGCAGGTTACACCAGAGGATCTAGACAGCCTGTGATGCTATGATGTTAGAACACCAAGAATTAATTAAAGTTAACACAAAAAACAAGTTCATGGAGGAGGTATGAGGCTCAGGAAAGTTAGAGATGTGGTATAACATAAGAGTAGAAGGTGAGATAACAGGATGAGAGCAGGGGTGAGAAAAAGGGCGGCAGACACTTAAACTGGGAAATGAGTCCAAGCACATCATGGTGTTATTCTGGCTCCTTGTATAAGTGTTGGAACTATGTATATTAATCCAAATGTCAGGTTACGTTCTCTGTATTGCCTCACACTAATTGATTTTGCTTTCGTTGGACCACCACTTGTATTTGGCTTCATTATCTGGATTACTGCATATTTCTGGAACTGTTCAATGGATCTTTATGCAGACAGCTGAGTTTTAAGGCTCTCTTTTGTCAGGCAATGAAGGGCTTTAGGTCAAATGTGTCCTTTACAGAAAAGTTTTAATTCAACCTGTTCTATTCATTCTATTATTTTATTTAATATTTTTGGATCCACAGTCATAAATACAGAGTAGGACATTTTTTTGTTCATGGAAAATGGAGCAGTGATTCTATTAGATCTCTATTTTGACCTTTCGAGAAAGTAACAACTTCCTATCAGTCCACTGACCAATCAGATATGTCCAATATCGACCTCTTCTGTCTTCTTAACGGTGCAGTGTGTAGAAATTGGCATTTTAGCGACATCTAGCATTAGGATTTTGGAATAAGCCTGTCCATTACAAAAACATCACATCACTAACCGATGAGAACAGGGCATCATTTACATCAGTTACCAGTTGAGGGTTTTTCATTCATATTTGTAACTATTATTTTCAGAGATTTTTGGACAGGTAATATGCATCATGCCATCCAGATAGACTTTCTGTTTTCTTTTTGTCCCCAAAACCCACCAGTAGAAAACATGGCAGATCGTTATGTCAGTCTCCACAAATGGACATACATATAAAAAGATTTTTCTAAATTAATAAAAAGAAAAAAAGTTTTATGAGGATGATTGTACACCTATTTCATCCGACTTCAAACACTAATAGAAACATTTTACCCTTTATTCACCATTTCTGTTTGGCGAAATGCTGCCAACTTCTACACACTACACCTTAAAATAATGTAGAAAGGAGAGAGAGAGTACTGGGGCGATCAACACTTGGTGTCTCCATTACTCACAAGGAAAGAGAAAAAACATAAATCATGCGTCTTTACACTGTTTGTATTATGATATCTGATAAACATAGTTTATTAACACTGCAGCAACATCTTTAATGGGATTTATCAGCAGGAAATGACAGTTTTCAGGGGGCAGAAAGTCAGATGTTTTTATTAATTTATTGGAATGTATATACACTCAACAAAATTAAAACCCAACACTTTTGTTTTTGCTCCCATTTTTCATGAGATGGACTTAAAGATCTAGACTTCATTCCAGATACACAATATTACCATTTCTCTCAAACATTGTTCACAAATCTGTCTAAATGTGTGATAATGAGCACTTCTGTTTTGCTGAGATAATCCATCCCATCTCACAGGTGTGCCTTAGACTGCCCACAATAAAAGGCCACTCTGAAATGTGCATTTTTTTTTTTTTGCTTTATTGGGGGTCTGGGGACTCAGAACCAGTCAGTATCTGGTGTGACCACCATTTGCCTCATGCAGTGCAACACATCTTCTTCGCATAGAGTTTATCAGATTGTCAATTGTGGCCTGTGGAATGTTGGTCCACTCCTCTTCAATGGCTGTGCGAAGTTGATGGATATTAGTGGGAACTGGTACAACGCTGTCGTATATGCCGGTCAAGCACATCCCAAACATGCTCAATGGGTGACATGTCTGGTGAGTATACTGGCCATGCAAGAACTGGGACATTTTCAGCTTCCAAGAATTGTGTACAGATTCTTGCAACATGGGGCCGTACATTATCTTGCTGAAACATGAAGTGACGTTCATGGATGTATGGCACAACAATGGGCCTCAGGATCTCATCACGGTATCTCTGTGCATTCAAAATGCCATCAATAAAATGCACCTGTGTTCTTCGTCCATAACAGATGCCTGCCCATACCATAACCCCACCACCACCATGGGCCACTTGATCCACAACATTGACATCAGCAAAGCGCTCACCCACACGACGCCACACGCGCTGTCTGCCATCTTCCCTGAACAATGTAAACCGAGATTCATCCGTGAAGAGAACACCTCTCCAACATGCCAGACGCCATCGAATGTGAGCATTGGCCCACTCAAGTCTGTTACGGCGACGATCTGGAGTCAGGTTAAGACCCCAATGAGGACGACGAGCATGCAGTTGAGCTTCCCTGAGACGGTTTCTGACAGTTTGTGCAGAAATCCTTTGGTCATGCAAACCAATTGTTTCAGCAGCTGTCTGAGTGGCTGGTCTCAGACGATCTTGTAGGTGAACCTGCTGGATGTAGAGGTCCTGGGCTGGTGTGGTTACACGTGGTCTTGTGAGGCCGGTTGGATGTACTGCCATGTTCTCTGAAACGCCTTTGGGGACGGCTTATGGTGGAGAAATGAACATTCAATGCACGAGCAACAGATCTGATTGACATTCCTGCTGTCAGCATGCCAATTGCACGCTCCCTCAATGCTTGCGACATCTGTGGCATTTTGCTGTGAGACAAAACTGCACATTTCAGAGTGGCATTTTATTGTGGGCAGTATAAGGTACACCTGTGCACTAATCATGATGTCAGATCAGCATCTTGATGTGGCACACCTGTGAGATGGGATGGATTATCTCAGCAAAGCAGAAGTGCTCACTATCACACATTTAGACAGATTTGTGAACAACATTTGAAAGAAATGGTAATATTGTTTATCTGGAATGAATTTTAGATCTTTGAGTCCATCTCATGAAAAATGGGAGCAAAAACCAAAGTGTTGCGTTTATATTTTTGTAGAGTGTATATATATATATATATATATATATATATATATATATATACACTCAACAAAAATATATATATATATATATATATATATATATATATATATATATATATATATATATATATATATATATATATATATATATATATATATATATATATATATATATATATATATATATATATATATATATATATATATATATATATATATATATATATATATATATATATATATATATATATATATATATATATATATATATATATATATATATATATATATATATATATATATATATATATATACATATATATATATTTATATACATATATATATATTGGACTTTATATACAAATAGAAAGATAATATCCTATATTTACCATTTCTGTTTGGTGAAATGCATACACACTCTTACTTTTTTAAAGAAGCGTCAATCAGAAGCAAAAAAATACAAGCAATCTAATATTATCCTTTTGATACAAAACACAGCAGCTGCATCCAGTTGTTGTACAAATAACTCTGAGTAGCAAAATAATGACTGATAAAATGTGTGTAATTATGTAAATAGATTTTGTTGCTACTTTGAAGGCATAGATTTATTAGATTTTATTTATATCCAACACTTGTTCATCAAAGTTTTGTTCATCATTGTTCTCCGTGATTTGCATAAAGTTCTGAGGTAAAAATTCATTTTTCAATGTTTTTTTGTATCCCTCTTATCAGACAGGTTTTTTAGATTTTTATTTGACATCACTAAAGAACAAAAATAAGGATTTCCCAGATTGTTCCTGAAAGAATAGATATTGTTAATATAATTGGGTTTTTTTCAAAGGTGATGCTGTTTTACACACATTATTACAATAATAAATCCTATATGACTGAAAATGGTGGTAAATAGGTTGGAGTTGCAAGAGTTTGGTGATATTAGACAATTTTACTGGATTCCAGTTGTACTGTGAAGTAGGGATTTCTGAGATCTGAATAGAAAAAATCATCTGGAATGCTTTCTGTTGCCGGAATTTCCTAATTGGAAGTTGGGGGATCTTCACCACCCCTGAGTTGACAACCGAAGATGGTTTTCCCGGGTGTAAACAACTGTTGAGCTCCTGTAGTATTCCATCTATAAGCACCTCTGACTCGTGTTTGTCACACCAAATCAGCCATATGCATAGTATTGTTCGATGATTATATAGAGAAATACTGCTATAGTGTTATTTTCATTCTTCATGTGGTATGTACAAACTACAATGCAGGGAATGCTAACAGTGGCTAACAATAGTCTGGTTGATTGGTGAGTAATGTTTTTCTGACTTTGTAACTGGGACAATGTTAACTTGGCTTTAACATCTCTCACACTCCCCTCTTCCCAGTTCTGATGTATGTGGAGCACAGCATTTATCACAGCACACCTAATGGTCTTTTCCCAGCATGCTAGTGTGCTATGCTATGCTATATGACGGTGGTCCAAATCATGGCTCTTAACAGCCCATGTACAACTTAAGAGAGTTTGCTTTCTCATCTATGATGGTAAATGAGGGAAACAACACACACATATCAGTTACAGCCTGTACAGTGGCAATGACTGCGTAAAGGATAATCTAATGGAGTTCATATTATGCTTTTGTGCTTTTAATGCTGCTATGGCATGATAAAGCATCTCTATGCTCAAGACAACAAAGTCCGCTGCATCAGGACTTCTCCCTCTCCCCTGTCAACAGCACCAGTAGCTGCCTAAAACAGCTGATTCAGGCTTTAAGTAAGAATTAAAAATGACTTTACTTTAGTTTAACACATCAATGTACTGATTCATTAGTCCAACATCCAAAGGTTCAGGTTAAGGGTTTATCAGGACATGTTAAGCTAGAGTTTCAGTAAGTGTGTTAGGGTTCAGGATGAGGACACAGGGCGAGGACATCAGATGGTCCAGAGGGTGAGGACAGAGTGTTAGAACTCACAGGCGTCTGACTGAAACTCTTACTATGAACTCTAGTCTTACGGTCTATGGAGTCTGCAAACACCTCTCCGTAGATCATCCAGTATGGCATGTAGAAGATGTTTCGGGCCAGTCGCCATGTTGGCTCCTCGTCCGGGTGGAGGATGGCCTGCCGAGCTACACCGAAGCTCATCAACACCACCAGCATGATGACCACAAAGTACAACATGTCCACCATCTGGAGACGGACAGTTATCACTATCAGACTTAAAAATTCTGGAAAACAGTTTCTTTTGGATGTTTATCTGACTTAAATTTGAACTTTGATGTCATACCATTTTGCCGATCATCATGACATATGGCCCCAGGTATTTGTTGACTCCAAAGATGTCAAGGACTCGGATGTACCAGAAGATGATGTCCACACAGTAGATAACTCGTCCATATCCCATTGAAGGCTCGTTCTGCAGCCGCAGCAGTAAACCCAGCAGGAAGACGCATATCGCCACTAGGTCTGTGATGTTCCAGTAATCCTCCAACCAAACATTGATCTTCTGCTTCAACTTCCCAGGCTCAGACATCAGGATCTGTCAACAGAAGGGAGTTAAATACATTGGGATTGGTCACCAGCCAATCATGGGGCTGACATACAGAGATAGACCACTGTTAACATCGACTCAAGCCAATCAGCACACCTGTGGGGATGATTCCTAATAAGAATTTCTTACAACTTCACACACAGGGTCAGAGATGGACTGCTTTCTTGTATCCTTGTTTAGGAGTGTTCTTTAAACCAATCAGAAATCGACTGACTAGCGAATCCAGAAGTAAGATCAGAGCAGATTTTTAGCCTCACTTCCATGCAGATGACTCGTAAAGCCAGGGTTTGGTTTTGCCTGCTTAAGCGGTTTCACCAACATATTTTTGTGTTCATGTCTTACCTCACTGCTGAGTTCATGACAAGCAGATAGACTTCAATCTTTCCACTGTGTGTGCAGTAACAAGGAAGAGACAGGCAGAACTTTCCCACTGCTAATTAGCTTAGCTCAAACACGGGGGGCCAGTGGGTAATGTATCCTGCCTCTGACTACAATCATATTATAAACTTTTCAGCAACTCTAAACAGTCCTGTCTGCTCATTGTGACTTTTTTCACAGCATTATGTTAAATTATGTTTTTAGACTAAGATTAGCTCTTTATGTATTTTTTGAAGAAAAAAAAAAGTAAACCACAGAGCTCATGTGCAAATCATTGTGGAGGTGCTTTTAAGTTGGTCACCAGGCACAAACAAGAAGAAAAGAAATGAGTCACTACAAGCACACCGGACCATCTAGAGTTGCTGAAAAGTATACCTGATGACTGTAGGCAGAGGCAGGCTAACGTTACCCATTGACTCCCTGAAGTAAGCTTATTAGAGGTAGGAAAGCTCTGCCTGTCTCTTCCTTGTTACTAAATGCAAGTTAAAAGAATGGAGTCTATCTCCTTGTGATGGACTCAGGAGTGAGACAAGACATGAAAACAAAAAAAAAATGTTGGCGTATTCCTTTAAGGACCTACGGATAAAATACGGCAAAGCATGTGCACCTTCATAATGTGTGTGTGCTGAAATGTAGACTGCAAAATTGATTTTTTTTTTCTGTGGGATTAAAAATTTAGTTTGAATCTCGAAAAGGCTGCAGAAGATGAGTCAAAACGCTTGTCTTTTTGCTTCAATAAAAGTAAAACAATGTTTTTTAATGTGTCTGTATTAGCATTTTTAAAGGCCCTTGGCAGCCATGCGCTGTTACAATCAGATCCAAATTCAGACTCAGACTTTTTTCTAATTCCAGGGGCCATTGGAGCAGTTCTGACTTTCTTTCATATAGGACGACCCTGTTGGCAACTGTGCCTTCATTGGAACCACAATTATGTGATGATCCTGAAAATAAAAGTAAAAGGCTTTAATTTCATTTTGTTAATGTTTTCAGAAATTCTGTCTTTAATGAAAGGCTTGGCCCCTTTCCCCTCAGTAAAATCACCCTGGCAGGTTGAAGTACTAAAACAAACTAAAACAAATGTAACATTTTCCCCCTAAACTATCGTTGAGCTCCATCTGACTCCTAAACTGTGAGCAGCTCACCTGTCGTACTTTCTCCAGGGCCAGAGTGATGATATAAGAGATGACGATCCACTCCTGCAGAGACGGCCATCGCTCCATCTTCACCAAGATGATGTAGTTATACAACATCAGGTACACCAGGTAAGAGATCTACAACAAACAAACAAACAGGCACTTCATCATACAGTATGGTGACTTTGCAAAGTTATTACATGTTAACAACATTAAAATTATTGTTTTCTAATCGCCTGCTGTCTGATCACTGATGTTGTCATGTTTTCAGTGTGTTGTGCATCAAACCAGATGTTAATATTTCATGACCAGTGAATGACATTATTACAAGTTTATGACTTTAGATTTATTTTTGAGTTTAAAAAAGCACAGGGCAGCCATCAGAAAGGGTAAAATGTTAGGAAGCTTCTAAGTGCCAATGACAGAAGTACCTGAATATTTAAAGTCAGATGTATTATTTCCTGATCAATTTATTGACTTTATGCCATATGACTTTTAAGATCGTCTTTCCACTTCCACACTCCTATAAATAATATTTATGTAAAAACAGTGGCTTTTTAAAATGTATCAGAGAAAATTTGTTTCTTTTATGCTTTTATTGTACCACATAGCATGCTAAGTTTTGCTTTTTAAAAATAAGACAAATACCTAATCTGCAAAATCTGAAAAAAATAATTGTAATATCTGCACTCAGTTTATTGCTTCGCCATCCTCCTGTTGTTCTGAGATTTAATGTTTGAGCAGGTTAGCTTGGACTTCAGACTTGCCGTATTGAACCAGAACTTGGTGAAGGGAGCGTTGTAAAACTCGTAGATCTTCCTCCCAATGGGAGTCCTCCTCTTTTGTTTCTTCTGCTCCTCCTCTTCGTCTCCCTTCTTTGACATTGCATCAACATTTGAGACGGTGTCCTGGAACAAACCCACTGTCAGTCATGCTACACTAAAACAGAGCTGAGGACAGTAAAGCTTCTCTGGCTGCTTGGTACCTTGCTGGATTTGTTGTCATCATCTTTATTTTTTCCCTCCTGGTTGTCCCTGGAGGAGTACAAGGAGGCTTCATCTCCAAGACGGAACTCCAGGAGGAGGATGGCAGGAGGGAAGATGATCCCAACAATGACCTGGAGACACAACATCAAGAAATGACCTCATCTGAGAAAATGATATGGAAGAAATCAGCCCAAATACTTCGACTCTGACCAACAACAGACAACAAGAGCTACAAGGTAAGCGGGGTACACACATAAAGATTAGTGGGCTGTTTACCCCTTCCAGACCAAGGACAGGAAACTCCAGATTATCCTATTTTATAAGATTATCCTGATGTCTGAGGTGTGTTGAATTGTCTTGATAATCAGCTCTGGAACAGGTCGGGCTGACAATTGTAAAATTTATACATGGCCTAGCAAGCAACCTGAAACATAAAGTTCGATAATCCTCAGAAATAGAGGACCAGCTCATGTGTTCACGCTGTCTCCAGGATTTTTTCCACAGTCTTTTCTTTTTATTAGTTCAGTAGTTCATTTTTCTGTCAATTATATTCCCAAGACCACCATCACTTCGTCTTCTCATATGTCCTCTTCCATATTGCATGTGCTGTTTCCTGGTTGTTGCTATGTTTCTTGTTTTTCATTATTGTTAGATCACGTTTGATCAGATTTCTGCCTCAGAGGACTAGATTCTAGATCGTGGTGTGACAGAATGTGTGTGGTGTGACTTGTTGAGATTATCGGAGCACATCACACAGCACGATCAAAACTGTTCAATGCCTGATTTTTATCTCCATGCTTAGGGTCTCTCACAGATCAAAAATGTCTTCTGATTGAGAAAATCCTTAGTTTGTGTCCCACTTTAGGTACTTCACAGCTTTCATAATCAATGGTTGACTGTGCATGTGGCATCTCCAAGGCCTTATTGTCTTTGCTTAAAATACCAAACTTTGTTCACAGGGAAGGATGAAAAGCCAGCTCCTCAACTAAAGATTTGGAAGTCAAAAGTTTAGGAAGAATGACATTAAGTCTTTCCACTAGTGACTTGTTGCTGCTAATCTGGTCTGGTTAGAGTCAGTACTTACGGTAGGAGCTAAATGGCACGTTATTTGTCGTTTAGCTCCTACCTTTTTACATAAAAAACATGTTCAGTTTGTCTGATACCTATAAGTTTTGATTTGATCTCAACAAATGAATGCTGGAAAAACAGTGGTCATTTAAAATTGTTAAAGAGATATGTCTGGATATCTGAGTGCTCTCCCCTTAGCCTCCGTTGATACCTTGAGGCTGTTGCTTTTGCCCATCCTCAGACAGCCCATCCACATGTCGGTCAGCAGCATCTGGCTGCAGGTGTGAGCGATGAAGTCTCTGTGCTTGGCGGCCACGGCGAGCTTCAGACAGGTGGAGTTACTCCAGTTCTTCAGCTCGTACGTCAGCAGCTTCATGGCCACCTGCTCGTCGTGTTTGTACGACTGATCGAGAAGCTCGTAGGCCAGCTGACCAAACTCCCTGCAAACAGAAACAGGGTAAATCTGAAGACATTAGACCTTAAAGAAAGGGTGAAGAAGGGACTCCTGGACTTTGTGTATGCTCTAGACTCTTTTATGATATTCATCTTGGAGACTAAGTAAAGAGAAGGCGGAGGGAAATACAAATCCTCACCACAGTTGGACGTACTAATAAAGGCATCCTCAAGCTGCAGGGTCAGTGTTAATTTTTTTGCCTATTATTTTCATTATAGTTTTCTTCCACCATCTTTTTTCCCCTGATGAAAACGAGACAGTAACTCATAAAAACAAGTGCACATGGACAGAAACTAAATTAACTGACATTTTTATCAACAAATAAAATATTGACAAAATGTTTGACAGAGACTTAATCCAATCAGACCTTATTTGGTCATGTAGAGACAAGTTAGGAATATATCCAATCACAGCTACTTTGGTTGGTGAGGGCACGATAAAAAGCGATCCAATCAGAGCTACTGTCTTTACGAACTGTTAATTCATACATTCAAACTTTACTAACATTCAGTAAAGGGTTATTAGATGTTTCATTTTATCCAAGTGTTAAGCATGACTGTCTTAAAGATGCCTTACATTTCAAACTTTATTTGTCTAAATTTACAGTTGATTCCATCTACTAAAGTGCTGTGAAATTTCATCAACTAAAACTGGACTAAAATTAAATCAATTTAGATGACTAAATTAAGACTAAAACTAAAATATATTTTAGGAAAATGACTAAAACTAAATAAATTTGTGCTGTCAAAATTAACTCTGCTCAGAGTCAGGTATCAGGCCTCAGATGAGAAAGAAATACGAAAGATATGAAAAGATCCAGGAAGAACGGTGACAGAAAATAAAGTGTCAGACAGGAAGCGTAAGATAAAAGGATTCAGAAAATTGATCAACAGTGAAAAAAATACAATCAATTAGTAATCTTTATTTGTATAAAACCAAATCTTAAATATAATCTTGATACCCGTTACTCTAGAGCAGGTCAAGGGAGTCATGAAGCAAGGCAACAGGCTGGAAAGGGAAAAGGGATTTAGACTAAAAGAGTGTGTCGACAAAGGAATCAGAAAGAAGGCATCAAGAAAAAAGAGAGACAACAGGAGCCGTGAAGGAGGCATCAGACAAAAGGAGTAAGAAAAAGAAGAATCAAAAAAGGAGCATTAAAGAAAGAGATGTCTGTAAAAAGGAAACACCAGACAAAATGTAGTCAGAAAAAAGTGAGTCAGAAAGGACAAGAAGGAAGCATAAAAGAGGAGTATGGTAAAAAGGAGTCAGAAACAGAGGAGTCAGTAAGGAAGGCATCTGGAAAAGAGGACAGGTAAAAAAAGTCGGATGGAGAAATTAAAGGACAGGAAGTCATCAGATAAAAAGAACTGAATTAAAGACCCAGACAAAAAAGAGCCAGAAAAAGCAATCAGAGATGTCCTTAGACGATAAAGGTTAAGAAAAAAGGCTTCTTAAAGTGAAAATGTAGTAAAAAGAATTCAAGTACAATGAAAGTTTCAGACTAAAAGTTGTCAGAAAGAACATCATTAAGCAACAGGAATCAGTCAACAAACAAAACCAGACAAATTAAGGAGAACGACCGAAAGCATCAGACAGATAGGAGCGCATTAGATAAAAAGGAATTTTAAAAAACGGCTCAAAGAGTCTTGAGTCAAAAAGGTGTCCGAAAAAAAGAACAAACAAAAATGGAGTCCGAATTCAAGATATCAGACAGGAGTGAGTCAGGATGAAACAGACAGTAAAAACGAGTCTGATCGAAAATCATCCGACAAAAAAAATTCAGGACTAAATGAGAAAGAAAACAAGATGTTGACAAACTACTTAGAAATAGAGCATCGGACAAGAAGTCTGGTTACTGAGTTTTGAAAACCCTATACAGGAGCTGAATCTGTGTGGTTCAATGCAATAGTTGGATCTTTGTGCAAAGCCTCAATCTACAATGACTGTCACCGGCCCAAAGTGGGATGACCCAATCAGAGACCTTCAGAGCAGGAAGAGGAAGCTACAAACAGGACAACAGCAGGAAGTGACTGCTCATTCAGAGATCAGCTTCAGTAGCAGTTTTGTCAGATCTGGACCACATTTCTTTATTTACTGAACAGCAAACAACACTGAAAGCATTTCTCTATAAAAAGTATATTTTCACTCCACTTCTGGCATGTTATAGGGGAGAGTTTGGTTGACAGTGTGGCTTACGTTTTATATTGTACACTTCAGCAGTTACTCCCGCCTACTCCATGATCTAATGGGCCAGTAACAGATGTGAATGGCGAGATGATCGTCCAATCACCTGCCAGATATGTTTTTGAAAAGTTCCACCATTCCCAAATACTTTCTAAGGGCTGTTGACGAGATAGACTAGTGAGATATAGTGAACAGTCTATCTGGTTTGTCAGGTTTTAAACAAAGCATCAGAAAAAAAGAGAATAAGAGAAGATGTCAGAAGGCATTAGACAGAGAAGTCAGGGAAAAAGGGGAGGGGGAAGTTGGAAAGAAGCAACCAGATGAAAAGGAGTAAAAGGAAAAAATGACTGAGACATAAAAAGGTCAAGTAATTTGATTGTAAAGTATTTAAAAATAAGTATTTCATGGGCTGTTATTCCCTCTAAGTATGTTTTTTCTGCATTTTAAACTTGTAATTAGTTTTTTTTTTGTGATTATGAAAGAAATTCCTGATATAATCACAAAAATTCTTCTGGATGTCCAATCTTTTATAATCGAGGGCCTCACACAGAAGAGTACAAGGATAAACTGGCTACATTATACCTCTACTCTCTACACATGTTGGTGCTTAAAAATGATCAAGAGAAGAATGCTAGGAAGGCTGTTACATAATGATACAGAGGTTTTGGTCTTGATAGTTTGTTGTAACTTTTGTTGTGTATGAGGGTTACTGATTTAGTCAAGAAATTTAGCTCCAAAAGAAAAACAAAATTGGAAGAAGATCTGACAAACTTTACTTATGAATACAGAACTTTTCATAAAAACAGAAAAGATTTATCACATAATGGAATGCACCATCTTCAGTATCTCCAGTGTCTAGGGATGCAAAAAAGATATTACCCATATGCTGTTTAATCCTTGACCATGCAGCAGACAGTAAAGCAATAAGCGTAAATTTAGAGATAGACATAATGTGAGCCAACTATTGGGGTTTGCTGCTGGCCAACTGAAAGTGGCCCAAGGGTCGCATTTGACCCCCGGGCCGTAGTTTGGATACCCCTGCTGTAAAAAGACCCCATGAAAACTTGAATCATTAGCACATGAACAGACTCACTTGGAGTTGTTCTCCAGGTCCTGGTAGATGTCGTCCACCAGCTCGCTCTGAGACGACTCGTGCGCCATGGCTTTGTACAGCTTACAGGCCACCAGAGCTTTGGCCATGGCCTCCTCTCCCCGCTGCCACAGGAACAGGGCCATCTTCTGCCGCTTCATCAGCACGGCCCACACCATCAGTTCATGGAACGGGTACTGAAAGCGGCTGACCTCGGGGTCGTCCACGTCAATGTCCACCTCCTCCTCCTTCTTGTTCTTCTTCTTTCCTTTACCCTTGGCACGAGGCTCATCGTCCTTCAAGAGCGCACGAGTCCACATGTCAGATATTTCATGTTATCACCACACCTGAATATGTTTATAATCATAAAATAATGACTGACCTCCATTCCGAGAAGCTTCAGAGCTTTAGGCTGTAACAGAAAGTACAAAAACATTAGTCTTTGTTTTGGATAGACGATTGAAAGACTTGCTGATTTCTAAAGCACAGGTTTAATGACAGGGGTGCATGATGGTGCAGTGAGTAGAGCTGTTGGTTTGAAACTGAAACAGGTTCATTCGATGTGAGAGCTTCAGTTTTTTCTCTGTGAAGCCAAAAGTGGCATAAACACCTGGTTACAAGCAGCCAGAAAGGTGATATGTTCACAAGCAGGACACTAAAATCAAGTCAATCTGCCCCTTAAGCATGCTCATTAAAACAAACTTAGCACAATGTTCCCACAAGAAATGCACCGCTAAACAGTCTCAGCATTTTCACCCCCTTATTTGCAAATCCCTGAATCCTCTGCTTGCTTCTTCTACCTCCCACCAGAGATGCATAGATGCGAGGAAATGAGGCGGAGACGATTGCAAATAAGGGAAATGAGATCCAGGAACCGTCTCAGCTCTGAAGCAAACCTGTGCTCACACCCCATGATGCAACAGTGTTGAAAGGTCTCATTAAACCTGAATGCTGTCTGATGTTTTCGTGACTTAGTCAGTCTTTCTCCAGCTCTGTCACTTTTTATTGGGGATCTGCAGATTCAGAGGCTGATGTCTTTTTTTGCACAATAGCACTTCATGTGAAAATTAGTTCTCACATGCTTGGGTGTATTTAAACAGATCTAAATTTCTGCCTTTGTTTTGGGGGGACATAAAAAAATATTTCTGTGGAACAGCTAAATGTTAACAACAGAAAAAACAGCATACTGTCATCTCCCAAAATAATTAAAAAGCAAGTATTCACCTTGTTTTTAATACATTGCATCCAAGAGCAGCAGTGAAGCCTCGCAAAACAAACATCTGGAGGAATAAGTGTACATATGTGAAGATATACTTCATGTACTTCATGTACTTTGCTAAAGCAAACTGTATTCAGCAGTGACAAGACTTGAACATTATAAATCTGTGTGTGATATGCATAAAGTTCTTCGGATGTAAATTTCAATTTGAATATTTGTTTTATTCCTTTGGTCATTTAACTTTTAACACATGAAACTGATGCTAACACAGCATTAATAGCCCAGATTGTCTTGGGAAAAGAGCACATCTGTAGCTTGACTGTGCTTGAAAAGGTTGACATTTTTCATGAAATATTGGGAAAAAAAGCTGAAAATGGCTTGGAGATGGTGAGGGTTAAAGACATGTTGTGGTAAATGTGGGCTAATCAGAAGAATCAAGACTCTGATTTGGACAAGGTGATATGTTTTATCCAGTAAGGACAACAATTCTCTCAACAGATGCAACACCAAATTTGTAGGTTGATAAGTCGGGAATTGAGACTTTGAAAACTTAATACTTCTAAGTGTTTATCCTTTAATTGTTTTCACTCTATGTTAAAGAAATACTTTTTCAATGTGACATTAATTTATTACCCTAAATGACACAGCAAATGAAAAGCAAACATCTGCCATCAATATCCCAACCAGATGATTTTCATAAAGAAATAAGAACTCTGTTTGAGCCATTGCCTGATCAGTTGTATTGATCTGCTGCCATCTAGTGGATCTTCTCTGCAGATCATCTCATCTCTGTTAAACAAGAGTTTAAATCACAGCCATCACGTCCTGTCTCTTTATGTGTGTGACTCACCCTCTTGAGCCCATACAGGTTGTTGTAAAGCGTCCTGAAGGTCTTCCTGGTGTATTTGCTGCGATAAGCTCCGCCCATCAGGAGCTCCAGCACCAGGCCAATATCAATCAACGTGATCTGATAATCTGGAGGAAGATTCCCCTGAAATTATGAATGATATAAAATAAACAGAAAATTAAAACATGAGACATGCTGGCTTATACAAAAGCACACATTTAACACATTGTTTGTATCTATTGTTTAAAAGATAAATGATTGTAAAATAATGCATTTCTGAACTTCAGATGTCCACAAACATATGAATTCTCTTTTTAACCAAAGGTACCAGGAACTTTACGTGCCATAGACCACAGCCTGACCGTCCCTCTCAAAGATCAGGGTGTTATTTCAGGCATGTCACAGCAGATATTTTAACCTAGTACCTTCAGATGAGGTGCTGTCAAAACACCTACAGTTCTGCTCCCAGCTGTCAGAGCCTCTCCAATTTCAAGTCCATGAGCAAACATGTTTGATATTTACAATTCTTGGTCAGACTGCCTTCAGCTCTCGAAAGTAAAAAAGAATAAACAGACCAGGAAATGAAACCAACCAAAGGTTTTACTTAAAATCACAATAGCGTGAAAGTGAATCTAAACCAGTTTTAATTTGTTGACTAATTATTTTCATCATAGTTTTTGTCAACAACCCAGATGAAAACCAGACAGTAGCTAATAAACACAAGTGCACAAGGATAAAAACAAAAAACTAAATTAACCGACAATTTCATCAACACATAAAAACTAGACTTAAATATTTTACAGAGACTTAATCCAATCAGACCATATTTGGTCTTGTAGAAAGTAGAAACAAGTTAGGAATATATCCAATCACAGCTACTTTGATTGTGTGGGAAGGTTGGATGAGTTAAGAGGGACATCCAATCACAGCCGCCTTAGCTTGGTCGTGGTGGGATAAGTTGTGGAGCGATCCAATCAGAGCTGCTCTCTTTATGAATTGATATATTTTTAGACATTTACAGTTGATGTTGTGAAATTCATCAACCAAAACTAAATGAAAACAATTTAGATGACTAAATTATGACTAAAACTAAAATATATCTTTGGCAAAAGACTCCAACTCAAACTAAATTAAAAAGTGCTGTCAACATTAACACCGATCTGAACACATTTTAACCTCCTCTTGATATGTTTTTGTTTCTTTGCAAACAGAACCAAAGCAGAAATAACCAGCTGATAATAAATAACATTGGACATCGTATAGACCAATAATGAATATTTATTATAATCAATATATATTTCACTCGCTTGACCCTGACTGGATGAACAATTGTTGTAGATTGGAGCTTGACAAGATGCATCAGCCTAATGACAGCGATTGAATCAGGCTGATCCAGCTGCACTTCAGGGTTAGGCACATTTAGCCCTCCTCCAGATAGGGTTTAAAAATATCAATAAATATCTGATTGTTTGTGCATACTCAGTCTAAGGGCTATATTTAGTATATTGTCTCTGAAAACTCTTTTAGGTGCATCACTATATATATTATTATTGTGAAATTTATTGGAATAATAAATAGACATTTGCAGAATTTGATTAAGGACTATGGTTTACCTCTGAGTTTAATGTATAAATGAACTGATGTGAAAAATCTGATAAATATGGTTATAAGCCTGTCTCTCTGGCTATGATGATAACATTAATATGATCCTCTCTGCCAACAAACTTAGTTATCTAGTTTTAAACTAAAAAGAGAAAGATAAACCAGAACTATGAAAAAGTATAGAAGAGTTTTAATCCATCTCTGATTCTTAATAAAATTAAAGCAGTAGAGTAGTGAGTTATTATTTGCGGCTCTGGCCCTCACTTCTCTTTGTTTCTCTTGGATCTGAGTCTGTCCTCAGATATGTGGTCTCACAGTCTGGCTGAATCTTCCAGTGTGTTTGCGTTTGGAGGATTATAAGATCAAAAATCTGTTAAAACTGTCTTTACAGTATATGTGTTCCCCAGTTTGTGTTAAGCTCTGCCAGGCCTTAGGAGCTATATAGTTGATACAGCCTTTTGTGATATAAAAAAGAACATAATACTCACTTTCTTCACGTCTCGGACCACAAAGTGCAGTGTGTTGGCTGGTCCCAGCTTCTGCAACAACATAAAAAAAACAGAACTTTCAATAAAAGGTCAAGAAAAGGCAGGTGAACAGTTACTTAAATTAAGCTTACCTACAGGTATTCATGTTAAGATTACACTTGCTCAAGCCTTCCATTTGACATTTGTGGAAGGTTTGAGCAAGGAACAGCTCACATTCCTGTCTGCTTTCTGAAACCATGAGGTGGGAGCCAAGCAGCTATCTCTTTTGGTCAAGGCTCAAAGTCAGTTTGACTATAATGAAGTCAGAAAATTGCTTAGAGCAGGAGCTGGGGTGGAGGAGGGTTGCAAAGCGGCTTGCAGGGGAGGCAGCAAAGAGTAGGCTCCATCCCTCCATCATGACGACAAGAAAAAACCTTCTGTTAAGCAGCAGGAAATCTTGACTGTGGATCCACACAATGCTGTGTTGGGTGTGCGGGCGAAGGAAGGGAGGTAAGAGGAGACAAGTGGACTAAAGTAAGAACTAAAGTTAGTGACAGATCCATGAACCATAGACCTGTCGTCATCAAATTTATTCCTGCTGAAGACAAATGTATTCGAGGTTAGCCTCTTGAGATGCAAACCTTGCTCAGGAGGGTCCTCATATCTGTTTGATTGTGGTGATCATTTTAGAAAAATATAATCTGTAATCTGTAAGGGAAGATAATTGTAAAACTAAAAAAGTGTTCATTCAAGACAAAAAGATGAAGACAAGGTTTAGAGAACTGCAAATAACTGTTTTTAAAAGGGTTACCAACGTGTCTCGACTTATAACATCTGATTAAGTCCTGATGAAGACCCACAGTCAAAACACGAAATTCAAGGTGTTGCAGCTTTTACTGGTACTGGATCGTCCTCTGACCAGGATGATCCAAACTAAAGATGTGCAGTTTTTTCACTATTTATTAATACACTGTTTAATCCAATCAGTATATTAAACTGAAACTCACTCTGCAGCTGTTGAACAGTAAAGGGAGAGCAATAAAAACAGTCTTGCTCATAAAGATGTTGGGACACCAGCTGATACAGCTCTGACTTTTTGGCTTGTCGTGCTCACAGAACATCAATCAGCCACTCAAGCTGCAGAAAAATGCTATTTTTTGCTCACAGACAGCAGCAGAGAGCTTCACTCTGGTGGTGGAATAATGTGACTCACATGAGCACCACATGTTGCTTTAAAAGCTTCCTTTTTGAGTGAAGAGATAAAGATTAGAGACAGCAGTGATATAACAAAGATGAAGAGGATCACTGATGGATGTTAATCTGCAGATCAACATGTCAATGAGAATATGGAGGTTAAAACACTGAGCTTTTCTTAATGACTCCGAAACAAGAAGAGAAACACTGATGGTTTTATTGAACCATACTGTAGTACAAACTCCTGATAGAGAACACTGTATTGAGTTTTCGTTATACTTAGACTGATTGACATTAAGACTGCAAACAATAAAATAAGTGAAGAGTAATGGTGAAAGCAATTCCTATCACATTATTTTACTGACAGTATTTGTTTTTTTATATTGATGGTGTTGGATATTTTACAAGAGTTTGATGATATTTTTTAATTAAAGTTCAGCCCTTGATTCCCCAAATTAACAAATGCTACTGGAATATTTGATAAACAAATCAAGCTTTCGAAAATTCCCTCCCTTCTAATGTCTCCTCTCTATTCTTTATCTCAATAATTGCACCGGGATCACCTGCTGTATATTCTTTATTAGCCCTTTACTCCAACATCAAACACTCTATTTCAGTCACCATGGTATCTTGTACACAAACAAGCAGAGAAAGTGTCAGGACCCAAAAACAAATTGCACAACCATTGGTGGAGTATTCGTGGAGCACATCTGAACATCTGTTCAAGCATGAATATTGATTTACACAAAATGTAAATCAATATTCATTAGTGCATAAGGGAGCCTGGAACAGTGGACCAGCTGACCAAGTGGACAATAACAACACTGACTATGTGCGTAGCACCATGTGGAAGCACTTTGGGCTCCACCGTGTCGATTATGTGCAAAGGAACTGGCCCACTATGACATATCTGTAGTCTGCCTTTATGCACTGCAGTCCCGACCCCCCAGAGGCATAGAAATAGTACCTAAAAATAAAATCCCAGATGATTTTAATAGATTTTTCCCTCTTAAAAAAACTCTAAGTGACACAAGTTTACATAAATTAGGTTTTGCATTTTTGTTTTCAAAATATGTTCCAAAGCAGACATGTAATCCACAAAAACCCTCATCTTGTTACTGTAAAGTGTATTCTGATACGGATGACAATATTGCAAGCTCACTGACAATATTGCAGGCTTTATATGCAAGGACATGTGTCCCCTGTGGTGGAAGATATTACAATGATCTAATGGAAATTCCTTAATATCCTCAGTTATTAATGTGCATGCACAACCAGTGGAGTTTGATTTCTGGGGAAAGTGATAGTCCTACAACAACAACAGTACAGCAAAGACTTATAAAGGTTTGATCCAGGCTTTACTTTTATTCTCGTTTGTCATGTGTCTAAGTCTCATGCAACATGGAAATATAGATTATTTGTGATTCTGTGGTTCTAAAGATTGAAGTATTGAACTTGGATGTTCTCACCGTATTGTACAGCTCTTCTAGACGAGGAATGGTCAGAAAGTGATGGATGTTCACGCCATTCTCTATCAGCAGCTTCACAAAGTCCACCCTGTCCAACACCAGAGCGTCCATCATGGCCTGTTCCAAAGAGTTCACCTGCAGAGACATTATATCCTCTCAAGACCCGATCATCCTCAAAGTAAGACCTACAAGAAGTTTTTCAATCAACAACCAACATGAAAATATTGTAGAATACCCTGTAAGATTTTCCCTCCATAATCTATTTTTACAATTGTATTTTAATTCAAAAATATTGTTGTTGATTTTTTTTAAAATCTGACATCTGTTTTATATTTTCTCTGGTTTCTTACCCAGCTGAGCAGCTCCAGTTTCCTGGGGTCAGTCTCCTCAGGTGGTTCAGGTTTGGCTTTGGCTCCTTTCCCCTTCTTCCCTCTGGGTTTTCCCTTCCCTGCTCCTCCGCCTGCTGGTGCTCGCTGGGCTGCTGGACTTTTAGGACGATCAGTGGTGAGTGCAGTCACAGGCTGCAGAAACACAATTAATCTTTTTAGTTAACCAAAAAAAAAAATACAAACCACAATTCCAATGAACTTGGGACATTGGGTGTAAGTTTGAAAATGCTCATTCATTTTGAATATGATGCTTGCAGCATGTTCCATAAAGACGGGACAGGGACATGTTTACCACTTTGTGTCATCATCTGTCTTTTTGCCATTACTCAATAGCAGTAACGTGCGGTGAGGTCCATGACGAGGGAGGCAGGCAGCCAGCTAAAGTTGAAATTTCTATGTGTGTGTTATATATGGGTGATTCTTCAATTAGGGGCACTTTTGGCTTTGGAAATTCTGAAAAAAAAATCTTCTTTAGTCTCTGTTTTTTCTATTTAAAAAGGTTCATCAATTGGTCTAGACCAAAGATCTTTGTGTAGCTTTGATTATACTTCGTGATAATTTTGATATTTTGATGCTTTTTTCAAAGTTGTCACAGCAAAATGTCATTACCATCACAAAAACAAAACACCCATTTTATTACAAAATGATTTGACAAGCAAAGTTTTCACAAACAGTCCAGTAAGTACAAACCAAGCTCTTTAAGAATCATATTCTAAATATTTCTAAGTACATTTTAAATAAAGTTTATTAACATGTTCTCTCCAACTTTTTAATATATCACCTTGTCCTAACAATGAAATACTGTGTGCTAATCAGAATATTTGAATTACAATGTATGTTTTTTCAGAAAATGCAAATTTAGACTTTTAAACATCACCACAATTATTGAGGTAAACCCCAAGTCAACCAAAAGCAAACATTTTTTATCAAAAAATGTATAGTGATGGTAATGACAGCATGTTTTGGTAATGACAATGTGTTTTGGTAATGACATAAAATTGACACTGGTGGGGTTTTTAATAAAGAAATAAAAAAATTAAGAAATATTACTTTTTAAAGTAACACCTTTTGAAGCAACAACCTTCCATTAAAATTAATCACTAGGTAAACTACCATAATATTGCTAATGTAGTGACATCTTCCTCTAACTAGCTGACCAGTTTCTGACAAAAAAAAAGAATCAAACTGGCATGCTAAAGTCATTGTCCCATAGAAGCGTTGCCAATCCGAAAATGATAAAATTGAAAGTAAAGTTATCAGCACTCTCAAATAATTGTGTAAGATTCAAAATCATGCAAGGGAACAGTGGCATGTCCCTTATTAAACAACAGTCAGGGACCTGCTGGTGATCACCAACCAGCTTATACAAATCGTTGGAAAAATGCCATAAACCCACAAATACGAGTAAGACATACAGTATAGGAAAAAAATAGATTTTAAGTTGTTAAGAAACATACAGTGGGGACAGAAAGTATTAAGAACCCCTTAAATTTTTCACATTTTGTTGTATTGCAGCCATTTCCTGAAATAATTTAAATTCATTTTTTTCCTCATTAATGCACACAAAGCACCCATATTGACAAAAAAAACTACAGAATTGTAGAAAGTTTGGAGGATTTACTAAAAAAGAAAAACTGAAATATCACATGGTCATAAGTACTCGGACCCTTTACTGTGACACTTGTTTTTTTAACCAACGCATTGTCCATTTCTTCTGATCATCCTTGAGATGGGTCGACACCTTCATTGGAGTCCAGCTGTGTTTAATTGTATTGATTGGACTTGATTAGGAAAAGCACACACCTGTCTCTATAAGACCTTTCAGCTCACAGTGCATGTCAGAAGAAATGAGAAGCATGAGGTTGAATGAACTGCCTGAAGAACTCAGAATTGTGGAAAGGCACAGAACTGGCCAAGGCTAGAATTTCTACTGCTCTTAAGGTTCCTAAGAGCACAGTGGCCTCAAAATACTTAAGTGGAAGAAGTTTGGGACAACAGGAACTCTTCCTAGAGCTGGCCGTCCAGCCAAACTGAGCAATCGGGGGAGAAGAGCCTTGGTGAGAGAGGTAAAGAAGAACCCAAAGATCACTGTAGCTGAACTCCAGAGATCCAGTGGGGAGATGGGAGAAAGTTCATGTAGGTCAACCATCACTGCAGCCTCCACTAGTCAGGGCTTGATGGCAGAGTGGGCCGACAGAAGCCTCTCCTCAGTGCAAGACACATGAAAGCCCGCATAGAGTTCACCAAAAAACACTTTAAGGACTCCCAGACTATGAGAAATAAGATTCTCTGGTCTGATGAGACCAAGCTGGAACTTTTTGGCCTTAATTCTCAGAGGTCTGTGTGGAGGAAACCAGGCCCTGCTCATCACCTGTATAACCCCACAGTGAAGCATGGTGGAGCAGCATCAGACTGTGGGGGGGGTTTTCAGCTGCAGGGACAGGACCACTGGTTGACATTAAAGGAAAGATGAATGGGCCAAATACAGAGAAATCCTGGACCAAAACATTTTCCAGAGTGCTCAGGATCTCAGACTGGGCAGAGGGTTCACCTTCCAACAAGACAATGACCCTAAACACACAGCTAAAATAACGAAGGAGTGGCTTCAGAACAACTCTGTGACTGTTCTCCAATGGCCCAGCCAGAGCCCTGACTTAAACCCAACTGAGCATCTCTGGAGAGACCTGAAAATGGCTGTCCACCAACATTCACCATCCAACCTGACAGAACTGGAGAGGATCTGAAGGAGGAATTGCAAATCCAGGAGTGAGGAACTTGTTGCATCCCTCCCAAGAAGACTCATGGCTGAATTAGCTCAAAAGGCTCCTACTCAGTACTGAGCAAAGGGTCTGAATACTTATGACCATGTGATATTTCAGTTTTTCTTTTTTAATAAATCTTCAAAAATTTCTACAGTTCTGTTGTGTTTTTTTTGTCTATATAGGGGTACTTTTGTGTACATCAATGAGGAAAAAAGGAATTTAAAGGATTTTGGGAAATGGCTGCAATACAACAAAGTGTGAAAAATTTAAGGGGGTCTGAATACTTTCTGTACCCACTGTATATCACATTCTGTGACAGCAACAACTGTACAAGTAACAAATTGATTTTGAACACACTATACAATAACAAAATGCACAATATAAACAACTCATGTGCAGAACCCCAACAGCAAAGTTAAAGTGTCTGGCTTTGTATTTAAACTCTATTTAGTGAACAACATTTTAGATGAGAACTGTCAGAAATATCAGGTTAAGGTTCAAGACTGGGCGCTTCATGTTCACGCTGACCTATAGGAGAAAGGGGAGGTGGGTTTCCTGCTATATATCTTTGTGTCTTCTCTCTGTTCTTATCACTGGCCCTTTTTCTTCTTTGGTTAACATTCCACTGTCTTTTCTTACATGTTTGTTCCCGTTTTGATAACTGTGAAGTGGCTTTCAATCTCCCTGTCTCTTTTCTTTTTTCTGTATCTCTCTTTTTCTTTTTCAAGATATTGCTGATATTTTTAGGATTCTCCCTTATTTTGTCTCTGTATTTTTTTGACTGTGGAGCTGGTTTAGATGGGGCCACGTCAACATCTTCAAACAAGAATAATGTAAATTACAGTTGGTTACTGTTCAGTTATGTTTCAAAGTATGTATTAAATAGTAAATTGAGCTAATGCATTATAGTTTTAAGGTAATAAACAGATAAACTGTCATTACCATCACTGATTGTCTTTACCATCACAGTCACCTGTGTGATGGTAATGACATGTGATGGTAATGACAAATTTTAATTTTTGCAGAAAATGTTGGCTAATTTTTATATTTGCTAAACTAACTGGTTAGGTGGCATGCAATGTACACTAAATATATATAAATAAAGTGAAATTTCCTATCAATTAATTGAAATACACAAATAGTAACTTGTTTGGTAATGACGTCTAATAAACATACTCGCAGATCAGGATGTATAAAACATTAAATTACTTAAATTTGTGGGCATCAAAAAGTCAGGCTTCAGCCTCATGTCTTGGAATGTTCCTTTGGAGTATCTAATTAGCGTGCCACAATTTCAGTATTTTTTTGTTAAGCCTTCATTACTCTGTAAAATGTTGAGTGTGATGGTAATGACAGAAGTATGAGGGACAGCGGTATTTAACTAAAAATAAATAGTTAATTGAACAAATGTAAACTACATTAATTTAAAAAATGTCTTTTTAAGTTGTAATGAGGAAATGCAAAGCAAAATTTTAGTGAACTGGTAACGTATTATTGCTTTATTATAGAGGTGATGTCAAAATTCCTGGGTTGGGGACAAGCTGAAAACAGTGAAATTCTTGCACATTTGAATTTTCAACACACAGAAAAAGTATTAAATTGTTATCACTGAGACACACTGAATTTTTTCATAGCTTCTTTAACCTAACCTTAACAAATTCAATAAAAGTTTTTTAAAAAAAACACTTTTTTCTTGAAAATCTACCCTGGGGACATAAAAACTCCCCTAATTGAAGAATCACCCATATATGGTCCACTGCTCACATTTGCAAATACAAACTGTTACTGGCCAGCCCTGCCCCTTTAACGCGGTGACAGTCTGTGCTGTGTATGTGTTGTGTGCAAGTGGAGAATGGGAGAAATACACTAGCAGCGCTTGGCAACTAACGGCCCGCAGGCCAAAATTGGCCCGTCTCCAATACTATCTGGCCCGCCAGATGAAATTGAAAAACTGATATAAAAGGGGCAGAGGCGTGCTGGCAATCAGAGAAAACCGGGAAAGCTCAAAAACAGTCGGCACACCTAGGCGGCCAGTGGTCTGGCGCGCACCACTGAAAATATCAGTCAGCAACCGCCTCCAGCAAGACAAACACAAGCCACCTCGATCACGAACATCACGGCCGCGCAGCTGACAAAAGTAGACGGCTGGCGGCCGCAGCGCGGTGGCTTGTGTTCGTCCATCTGGAAGTGCGGGTGTGTGCCTCCTAAAATCAGTCATTATGCTCCCCTGCCCCTCTGCTCCAAGCGTACTCTGCAGCATTCGGCTGCACGCTGCTCAACGGCGCGCTCCGTAACTGCTCACTCCTCGGCTGCTGTGCGGTACTCGGCTGCACGCTCACCTGCAGCGCAGGTGAATGGAGTTTGTGAAATCAGCAGCGTGTGCCGAGTTCTAGAGACAATAGATGCCGAGTATCAGTCATTTGGCAGGTGAGGAGCGAAGCAGAGGACGCAAAAGTTTGGAAGCGCACGAAAAGAGGACGTTTCAAAAAATAAGAAGCCATGGTTTCTCTGCTGAAAAGGGAACTTTTGTGTTGGATTTCTGGCATTGGGTTTTGTGATCTCAATGTGTTTTTTTTTAGAAGATTAAAGTTTGGTTTCTTCTGAGTTAATGTTCAAGCTAGGCAGGAATCACTATAGCAACGTCTGCACTAACAAACTATCGCGAGACCTCAAACAGGGTGCGGTATTACAACCTCCGGAGGCAGAGAAGCACTGTGCCTCATCGATGCCCACGTTAATCAGCGTGAGACCTTAGTACGCATGCGCGAACCTGCAAAACGTTGTGATTTCAAGTAAACGGTCAAAGAGGCAGACCTGGGCTCTGCCTCCGACACACATTACACGCATGAAACGCTGTCCGTCCCCTCTGTTAGCCTCCCTCTTATTGACAAATCAGCAGTTTCCTTTTTTTATTCTTTAGTTATGACAAATTGTATACGAACAACTGAAAAAGAATATTTTTATAGAAACATATATATTTTTTTTTCTTGTTAGCCTGGGGAGGCACTGCCTCCCCTGCCTCCCCTGACCGCACACCACTGCTCAATAGCTGCTTGTGAATTGAGGACACTAAGTGTTGAAGCTTTGTTGGTGGATTCTTTCTCATTCTTGCTTGATTTAAGACTTCAGTTAGTTAACAGCCCAGGGTCTCCATTGTTGTATTTGTGCCTTATAATATGCCCCATATTGTCAATGGGAGACAGGTCTGGACTGCAGGCAGGCCAGTCCAGTGCCTGCACTTTTTTTTACTACAAAGCCACTTTATGCTGATAACAGTCTAGATGGTTCTTTTTCCTTTTTGGCCTGGTAGACACCACGTCCATGATTTCCAAAAACAATTTTAAATGTGGACACATCAGACCACAACAGACTTTTCCACCTTTGCCTCAGTCCATCTGAGATGAGCCAGGGCTCATCTGTACCATGGCTTTGCATGGTAGAGTTTTAACTCACACTTGTAGATGAAGAGATGAACTGGGTTAGCTGACAATGGTTTTCTGAAGTTTTCCTCGGCTCATTTGGTTATATGCCTTACAGAAGGATGTTGGTTTTTAATGCAGTGTTGCCTTAGGGATTGAAGGTCACATGCATTCATTATTGTTTTTTGGACCATATATGTGTAGGGATTTCTTCTTGGACTCTTTTGACGAAATTACAGACTGTAGATGATGTCGCCTGTTAACTGCAATATTTCTTTAGCTGTTGGGCAATTTGCTCCACAATTGTTCACAAAGCAATGAACCTCACCCCATCCTTGCTTACAAATGTCGGAGCCTTTCAAGGATGCTCTTTTAATACCCAAGCATGACACTCACCTGTTTCCAAGTAACCAAGTATTTGGTGAATTTGTATTTAAACAGACAACAAAAAACACCTCTTCATTCAGGTTAAATAAAAAAATGCATTGTAACTTGCATTACTGACATTTGTACATATTAAAATATTACATTTATTTTGTTCTGCCTTACATTACTACATTACAGTCAAAAGAATGCATTACAGTAATCACATTACTTTGTAATGCAGTACTCCCAACACTGATCAGGCTCACCTCAAGTCTCTTACTGTTTACATTTGTACACCACCTAAAATCATACTATTGAAACCTATGACATTAAGGTGTACCCAGAGAGTAAAGCCACTGAGGATTCAGGCCTCCCTACCCACCCCGAGGTGGCCCAGATACAGCAATGCATTACAGTCCTGAAGTGGCCCAAATAGGGTTGCCAAAACACATACACTATGTGGGCCAGACATGGGCCCAGATAAAGCAATGAATTATGGTCCTGAAGTGGGCTGAGTGTGTGAGCAAAGCTGGTCCTCAAGTAATTTGTTACTATCCAGACTTGGGTCACTTAGGAATCAGATCTGGGCTGCACCAGTTTTGCTGACTGGGTGATTATTCACCTAAGACTGAATATACAAAGATAAGTGGATACTGGCCTGTGGATGAAACTCACAGGCCAGTGGAGTCCGTACACGAAGATCTGACTGCGGGCGATGTCCACTCTGTTCCAGGCCAGAGCCAAACTCAGCTGATCTGATGCTGAGGCATTTGTACCTGAAACAGCCATTAAAGAAAATGAGCTTTACTTCTGATTCAAACACATCATTTACTCCCCTAACAATGACCGCATTCACTGAAATTAAATATGTTTACGAAAAAGCAAGCCAAAAACACGTGAGGTAAAAGAATAAAGTGAGGCAGAAAACAAGGAGATATGTGAGCCTGTTTAGACACTGATCATCTTTTTTATCTATCATTATCACTTTCTGAATAAGAAGCCTGGCAACAATATTTTCCAAATCTGTTCCTGATTACTGCTAATCATATTACAGACCAAGCTTGAGTAAAAACTTACTAATTGTGCTTGCTTAAGGAAATGCAGCTCAGACTCATAAAGGTCCCACAGATGAAAAGGCAGATTAAAACACTGGGATTTGGGATTATTCCCAGTAACATCCTTATCAACCATCAATATACAGACTTGGAAGCTGCATGTCCTGCAAAATCAGTTTTGTGTGATGTTGTTAGAAAAAGCTCAGGTACCAGCAGAAGACGACACCTTTACTAAACACTTAAGAGATACTTAGTTTTTACCTCTTGAGGTTTGTGATGTCATAGTAGTAAGGCCTCCACTTCCATGTTTGTTATGTTGTCACAGGCAGTTGCCATGGATGTACTGACAGTCCAGTTCACACCTGTAACCTCTCCTCTCCCCTCTTATCAGACATCATTTAGGCAGCCAGTCAGCTCAAAGCTCATTGTCATAGCCTCTGTAGCCTCTCTGCCCCTGCATATAAGAGTGTTTCCAAAGGGGACTGAAAAAGAGCTATATCTGATCCTCTGTAAAGATGCACTTTTTTCTTTTTTTTTTATTCCACTTTGACATGAGACCTTTAATGCTCATATCTGATTTTTTTGGTCATGCTTCAAGGCAGGATGGATCCATACTTTCATGATGTTCACACCAACTTCTGACCCTAACATCTGAATGTTGTAGTAGAAATCCAGACCGACTTATAAACTCTTTTAGGAGTGTCTTGATCCGGTATTGATGTCAGCTATCGGTCTGATATCAGCAAAAAACAAATATTGGATTATATGGACCTGCATCTAAAATATCTGATATAAGCACTCCGATACAAGCAGTCCATTCTGATATATTTTGTATTTATTTAATTTTGTTGTAGAACATGCTTATGCTTTAGTTAGTGGTTATTTTGCAGTTTAAAAATACGTGTTTTTGTTTTTACTGGATTTGTTGAGGCTACTTTTCAGGGTCTTCTTATTTTGTTTTCATTTATTTTATTAAATCGTACTATATTCATTTGTTTAAGGTTAAAATTTAATGAACCCATTGGTTAATAACAAATGGGTCAGTTTTTCTCATACCTGCTATTGCTGACTACTGTTCTCTGTTTGAGTAATCACACCTAACCAAGCCTTTTCTTAAAGTCCATACTACAAAATAAGTAATAAAAGTATGTATGATTTCTGCTGATATCGTATTGGATTAATATCAGAATCAGGCAATACTCAAGGCTGCAATATCGGCATTGTATCGGAGGTGAAAAAGTTGTAGCAGAACACCCTGAAACACTTTTCAGTCATTTATTGTATGATTTTGGTGAGTTTACGTGGATTGTACCCTTAGCTTCCTGTTCTTAGCTGACAGGAGTGGCACCTGGTGTGGTCTCCTGCTTATGTAGTTCATCTGCTTCCACCTCTGACGTGCTGTGCTACAGAACTGGTCTTTATTCCATGTTTGTAACATGTGGTAAAACTGAGTTTCTGTTGTCTTTCCACTGCCTCAAACTGCTCTGGCCATGCTCCCCTCACCTCTGGTATCAACAGGGAGAAGTGCTGCTCATTGGATATTTTCTCACTTTCTGACCATTCTCTACAAACACTGAGACAGGTTTCAATTTCCCAGAAGATCAGAAATACTCATGATTTGTTCAAAGTTATCTGAATTCCCTTCCCCCCGCAGTTCTGATGCTGGGCTTGATCTTCAGCAGGTTGTCTTGATTATGTTCGCATGCCTGAAAGAATTGAGCAGCTGCCATGTGATTGGCTGATCAGCTATTTGAGTTGAAGCTGAACAGGTGAACTTTAAAGAAGTGGCATACGAGTGTTTATATTACTTGATATGCAATGTTAGACTGTTTTAACTGTGTTTTCTCTTCCCTTCTCTGTCTGTGTGTCTGTCTGTGTGTCTGTCCATCTGTGTGTCTGTGTGTGTGTGTGTGTGTGTGTGTGTGTGTGTGTGTGTGTGTGTGTGTGTGTGTGTGTGTGTGTGTGTGTGTGTGTGTGTGTGTGTGTGTGTCTGTCTGTCTGTCTGTGTGTGGTTTACCTTTCAGCAGGGCAGTCAGGATGGACATCTCGATGTCCTGCTGTCCCTCTGAGCCCATCCTGAATACTGTGATCTAAAAATACAATAAAAACAATGTTGGCCAATAATGAATTATAACACACAAAACTGGGTAAATTCAAAGTCCATAATTGAATCAATATTTCCTTAAACATTAATATTTTGTCCTTTGCAACCTCATCCCACCAAAAATATATGGCAGGCTTCATCAAGTACTTTGTAAATGGGCCATTTCTTTCCTCATTGGGGCCAAAATTGAAACTAAATGAAAAAAGGTATTTGATCTGATTAACACATTATTTTGTGGTACTTTATTTCTTTCTTAATCCATGTAATTCTTCTTTTTAGGTTTGATTTTCTAAACAAAAAAAAAACCTGCAGGAATTATACAGATAGAGCCTAAATGAAAATGTTTCTTAGCAAGGAAAAAGCCACAGGGTACAGAAATTAAGAACAAAAACAACAACAAAAACCTTGTTTTGACTTCCAGTGGCTGGAAGTTGGCTGGTAACTGGATGGAACTCAGCTGTCATTTAGCTAAAAGGGGAAAATTGAAGCAGCTGCATCTGTTTTAACCTGAAACTGTCGATTGGTTGATGAAATAGTGAACTTCCAATCACGTTGTCCTCATAAAGATCCATTGAAAGTTCTGAAGATAGAATAAACAAACATTTATTTTCATTGTTTTCAACTACTCTGTAAAGTGTCCTTGAGTGTTCAGAAAGGCGCTTTTAAATAAAATATCATTACTATTATCATTATTATTATTATTAACAAAGTGAGTGTTACAGCTTGGGAGCTATGGTTTGCAGGGTTAATTAATTCTTTTTTGTGCCAATGTTAGCCAACAGAACTGGTTGGATAAGTTGAATCATCAGTGGATTGTTCAGATTAATACAACTCATTAGGAGATGAACTATCAGGGTCACAAAAAAAGAATCATTCATTTTCATGATTTGAATAAAGCAGAGGCCACATTTTGACCTCTAACAAACAGTTTTCCCTTAATAGACCCATGATCAGACTCTGATGACTGAGCACAGAGAAAATCGACATGATTTCACTGAAATAAATGAATCTCTCTGCTCTTAGCGCTGCTCTATCCCTCATTTTTATTCATCTTGTGTCACATCTCAGGAGAAACATCAAACCATCATCGCTTTAATCTAAAATCAAATCATGTAAGTGAATTGATTTTATTTTATTTAAATTTATGGTCCATCTGCTGCAGTCGTTCTCGGGGAGAAGCAGAGGATTGTGGGATTAAATAAATGATGGAGGGTCACAGAACAATCTCCATTAAGCTGTGCTGGTTTGGGTCAGATGTAAAACCTTTATCATTATATTAATGTTTCAACTGCTGAGGTCACAGTAAGCAGGTTTTATGGCTGAGAGAAGAGATGCTCTTTTCCCCAGGATTCAGTCTGGAGGTCCAGCTGGTACCGGGCTCTCCTTTAAGTTCAGCAGGGTTAAGTAAGGTCAGTGGACCAGAGAGATGCATCAACAAGCTCTCGGGGGGTTTAAAGGGGAGTGAGGTTGGCTGGCATGGAAAATGTTCAATATTGATGCCAGAAACTGATTCTTAATGATTTTACGCCTTTTAAAATTTATTTTTTTAATGGTCTTGATGGATCAGTCTTGAGTTTAAATGCTTGTTTGGGGGGCTTCACACCCATAAGCCCTTTTTTCTCCCAGCATTCATATCTCTTCTTAACAAACAGTTAAGGTAATTCTTTCCCTGCCATTGATATATGTTTGTATATTTTTCAGCTTATTTGTTGCCAACAGTCTCTTATCTGTTATTATTATTCTGCTTTTAATGATGTTTTTATTCCTCTTGTTGTTTTTGATTGTTTAACTTGCTTCTACTTATTTCTTTTTACTTTTTTCCACTTTTTTATCTGCTTTTATTATTCCACTTTTATCCATGTTTTTATTCCTCTTGTTGTTAAGCTTACAACAAAACAATTCCTTCTTTAATAGAGGAGGTTGAATATCTTGAATATAATTATCAGTGTCTGTAAACAAACTGAAGAAGAAGGGATTTTAACTCTCACTTGATTCTGCACTACTTTGAATTGTACACAGAGTTAAAATTTTGCCGTTGTAAAAATTAAGAGTTAATTCTATGGAGTCAAATCTCTGAAAATGAATTCTCAATAGAAAAAAATGGAGTAACAACCTGCCCAAGGGGATGAGAAGGCAGTCACTTCTTTTAAATCACATTTAAAAACTATTTTTTCTGCTTTTACATGAGGTCTTATTTGTCTGATCTTTTTGTTTGACTGTCCTTTTAGCCTCTTTATTGCTTTAAGTTTCTTAGCTTCTATTGTTGGCTTTTTATTTATTTATTGGTTACCCCCTGCCTGTTGTTGCATCTGTTTATGTTGTTTTTTAGCCTCTGTCAAGCCCCTTTTATTTTATCTCTGCTTTATGTTTGTTCTTCTATTTCTGACTTTTTATAGCTTTCCTTTCTTCTTATTGTTTTCTTGTTTTACTGCCTTTATTGCTTATTTTCTCATCTTCTCTAATCTGTCATCTGTTCTGACCTCTTTTACTTCCCCCTGTCTTTATTTTGTTTTATGTTCTTAACTGGGCAGGGTGGTGGCTCAGCAAGAAGGTTGCTGGTTCAATTCCATGTCGGTCAGGACCTTTATGTGTCTAGTTTGCATGTTTCTCCTGTGCGATGGGACCAGAAACATGCAAACTCGGTTGATTGGTGACTCTAAATGGCCCTTTTGTATGAATGTAAGCGTGTATGCTTGTTTGGCTCTTTACATGGCCCTGTGATTGACTGGCGATTGGTTCAGGGTGTACCTCGCCTCTCACCCAGTGTCAGCTGGGCTCCAGCCCTGTGACCCTGAAGGGGTAAGTGACATAAATAATGGACTGACAGACAATTTTATCTTTTTGTTTTTGTCTTCATGGTCTTTTTTTATGTTGCATGGGTTGTTGTATTTTCTGGGCATGGGTGGTACGGGTCGCCATAAGTTTGAGTTTAACAGGTCTAAATAGTAATTTTAGACCCTTAGATAAGCAGTGTTTTTTTTTTCGATTCAACATTTTGTTTATTGATTTTTCTTTACAGATGCACATCCAGTGTGCAGAGCAATAAAATATGAACAAGTCTGGGTCAACATTTTAAGAGCGATAAACCAAGCCTTAACATGACAAAACAGAAACACAGAAAAAAAATAAACATTTATAAAAATAAATAAATGATAAAATACATAAAAAATGAAACTATTAATTAATTATAGTGACCATGCTGTCACAATCATGAAATGAGCAATATTCTGACGACAATGACATAGCACACATTGTTCCACACTGTCACATGTTTTATAAAGTATTTAAATTATTGTGGACCAAAATCTGTCGTGGCAGATTTTGTCAGAATTTATACGTATTTCTATAGTTACGCATTTGAGGGAGTCACAGGGCCCCATGTGGCCCCTGAGCCCCCAGCTACTCACTGGTAGGGGAAACACTGGAGAGATCACAGGCCCCTGGTGGTTCAAGTTCTCAGCCAATCACCTACCTTTGACTAATGGTTAAGGTGGCCCCTGAATATATTGTTTATTTACTGTTTGGGGCGTCGTGAATGTGTTCGAGATACGGATGGATATCTAACATAAACTCTGAACCATCAGTGAAGTACATGTGAGAGCGAAAGGGTGTAACCTGCGGTGTAAAGCAGCTTTGAGTAGTCAAAAGACTAGAAAAGCACCAAACAAGTTCAAGTTAATTTAAGAGGTAACCACAGTCAGGCCAAGTAAAGCAGTGGATGCTGACCTTTGTTCCTTTGGGCTCCCTAGTTTTACCTAAGAGGAGTCAAGCCCCACCTCTGGTACCAAAACAAAAACAAAAAATTATATCATGCTGTTCAGCATAAATACCAGTATTACAGATAAAATCAAGAGAAAACAAGATTGGACAGCTAAATACATGTAAAGACAGAATTCTCATACTGCTTTGTCCTTATTTTAGCTAAATGATGTAAACCTTCAGTCTCAAGCCAATGAGAAAACATGTAAAATGGTAAAAATGCACTTTTAAGACATGGCAGTTCATGGTGATGAATTTACTGACTGATGAATCATGACACACACATGACAGGATGAGTAGTGGAAGAATGACTTTATTTAAAATGAGTTAAATGAATATTTGCAGGCAGGCTTAACTTGTCGTGTCATTATCATCTCATACCAGAGCTCTCTTCTTCATACACTCCATCACCATGAGGTAGATCTGCTGCGCCTGGCTGCGGCTGTAGTTGAAGGTTTTCTGTATGGTGACCAGCAGCTGGTCTTTGACGTTGTCGTTCATCAACCTGAGCAGGAGAAACGTCAAACAAAGAGTGACACAGTGCTTCTATCCACTTTAATACAAAGGTTTGAACACGAGGACTTTTGATCATCTACCTGGAGTGTCATCTACATGAACTACTCGATTAACTGTACCGTGAATATAAAGAAGGACGTGGGACCTAAAACAGAACCCTGAGGATCTCCACAGTTTTAAGTGGTACAATTAGAGACTTTGTTTGACAGTAATTGTAGTGGTCAGAAATTTCGATACAAAATCAACGGATGTCTCAACTGTTTCATCAGATGAATCAAAAAGTAGCTAACTCTTGAGAGTTCTTTCAATATTCTAACTTATTTGATCCTGATGACAAAATAATGTTAACTTCCCAAAAACCGGTGTAAAAATAATAGATATCAATATTTTTCCACTTAAATAAGTAATTCTTTTAAAACTACTTTAGCCTGAAAAAAGGTGTCAGACTTAATTGTATTTTGTTTTGTACCTTATAAATGTAGGTGTTTTTGCATAACTCAACTATTTTCTAATCAAAATAACAAACTGAAATCATTTCTATATACTACATTTAAAAGAGGTTTTGATTATTATTTCAATTAGGCCATGAGATGGGTCGATGATTGATTGTTGTTCTTTTGAAGGCTCTGCCCCTGAATACATTTTTGATCATCTATTTCCCAGATGGACTAATAAATATTTTCGTGATGACTATATGGAACTGTCCGTCCTGCATGTCAGGTTAATAGTGTGGGGATGTGGAGTCAAATGGGTTTTAGAGGTGCCTTTTTTCTTGACCAGGGATAAACTCACACTGCATGCTTAATGTCACATTCAGATTTTCCAACGGTTCAATCATTTTAATAATCCTTGTCCAACATGCCTTAAATTCACGTGTTAGAATATTTACAGACTTTTCAATCAACCAATCAAACTTTGTTTGTATAGCACTTTTCATACATGACTTTGTAAAAAAAGGTGCTTTACATGGGACATCAAGTAAAATAAAATCACAATAAGTGAAAGAAAAAGTAGAAAATTGCATAAAATATAAATGTAAGACCCTCCCCCCCCAATTTAATACACACACTCTCACTTACTTAAACATACGAAGACATAAAATGGAAATTCTGACAGTGTGGCACAAAGTGCTTTACAAACAGACAGATGAATTAAAATGAAGAAGTTATGACCCAAACCCACTCCACCCAGCCATTAAACCCACCCAAACCACAATCCATATTCAGTGTTGATAAAAAGCATACTAAATAAGACAGCACACAGCTGTACCCAGTACGTACTGACGAAACGCCATCTTAACGGTTTAAAAATGAAAAATAAAAAATGTAAAATGTAAAATAAATATATCATAAAATAAAATAGGAAAAAGAATTTTAAAAAATAATTTAAAAAATGAATAATAAACTGAAATGAAGTAAAAAAACTAGAAAATAAAATAAGGAAAGATAGAAAAGATAAAAAAAATAAAATAAGATAAAATGACAATAAAAGTGGGCTTTAATTAGAATAAATAAAAACACTAAAAGGAAGGTAATTCAGGTAAAAGCTAGACTAAAAGGGGGTTGGGGGGGGGGTTATAAGGTTTTGAGTTTGTTTTTAAAGACATTAACATTAGGTACAGCCCTCAGGTCTTCAGCGGGGGCCATAGTTGTAAAAAGAAGCCTCACCTTACGTCTATTGTTTACCTTTGGGAACTTCAGAGAACTTCCTGAAGACCTGAGGGCTCTACTGGGCTCATACGTTAAAAAAAAGCAAATCTATTCTCTTATATAGGGTAAAATAAGCCAATACATAAATAAATAAAATAAAATAATAATAATGATAATATAGAATGAAATTTAAATATGTATTATGGTAAAACAATAAATGATAATGATATGGCATTTAGCAAAGAATAAATTCCAAATAAAAAATCTGAATTGAAATGTAGAAATAAAACAGAATAAGACTGTTAATGACTTAAAATATAACTATAAATACCTATAAATATAATCAGCTAAAAGTGAGATTAAAAAGGTAGGTCTGGAGTTTGCTTTTAAAAATATTAGGGGCAGACTGTTCCACAGGTGGGGGCCGTAATAACAAAAGGAGGCTTCACTGTATGTTTTGGTTTTTAACTTTGGGAACAGTTAAAAGGTCACTACTTGAAGAGCTGAGGGCTCTACTGGGCTCATATGGTAAAAGCAATTCGGTTCACAGGAAGGAGCAAGACCATTAAGAGACTTAAAAACTAATAAAAGAACATTAAAATCTATTCTAAAGGACACAGGAAGCCAATGCAGAGACTTTAAAACCGGGGTTATGTGAGCTCTGTTACGTCTCTTGATGGTCTAACTGGATAATAACCTTCTGGAGTTACTCACCCGTCATCCTCGCTGTATCTGTGTGCAAAAGACAAGATGTCAGAGGCACGGCCGCTGCCATCACAGACCACGACAGGAACAGGAGGCTCTTCCTTCAGACTCTCCAACACGATAGAGATGACATTGGGACCCCCCTCCAGAATGAGACACACCACAGGAACTCCCTGACCCAGACCTGACACACACACAAACACAATAAGAGCTTTTTAACCTGCTGGTGAAGAATCACGTTACAAATAAGAGGCAACGGACTAGTCAAACAAGACACAAGCTAATCTAAGTCCTGCACTTTCTTTCAGATATTTAATGAGTATGATGTTTAAAGTGTTTTCTGTCAGCATCATCGGCTCCTCTGAGGTTGAAGTGAGGGGTGACAGCTGAGCCTCCCTTTGCTGTCCCTGCCTTACAGACAGCTCCAGGCATAGGATGACAAAGGGAAACCCACAGGTCACATGAGGCGTTGATTCTAATCCCCGAGTCTGAAGGTGTTTCATACACTGTTATTCAGTGTGGATCCTCAAAAACATCCTGGAGCTGCATTCAGGATCTGATCATGACCCAAATCTTATCAGTAGGCCATTTCTAATGTGCACTGACTTTTCTTTGTGTTCATAAATTCCTGATTTATCCTTCTCATTAACAAACAAACAAACAGTGTTGGCTAAGGCCAGCGGTGGACAAAGTACTCAACTTCATTACTTGAGTAAAAGTATTATACTCCTGGTAAATATTACTGCAATACAAGAGAAAGCTGTTCAATCAAATTTTTACTTCAGTTAAAGTACTAGAGTGTTTTTGAAAATACTTAAGTATTAAAAGTAGGATGCACGATATTGGATTTTTGACGACATGCTGATATTGTTTAATTCATTATCTCCTATACTGACACTGATATTTCTAGTCAAGAACCCAAGCTCTGTACTTGTATAATGTTCGTACATTTGTGCAATCTGCCGATACACCAGCAGATAAATGGCCAATATGTGTGGCCAATATTTTAACTGTAAAAATCTGCATAAGTTTCAATTCTGGCCAATACCAATACTTAACTTTTAAGGCTGATATTGGCTGATACCAATATCAAACTGATAAAACTGTGCATTTTTTCTATTTAAAAAGCTTGTAAAATATGCTAAACAGCTGATAGAAATGCCAATTGACACACAATTGACTTGTCTCTCAGTTTTACAGTATAATTTTGTGAGGAACAGATGTAAAACAAGAAAAACAGCTTTTAGCTCTTGCAAAAATGAAATCCCGAATTTTTCAATGTATGTGAAGGGGCATCAATATTGTACATTTGTGCAATTTGCCAATATATGGCCGATATGTGTGGCCAATATTCTGGCTGTAAATATCTGCAAAAATTTCAATATACTAATTCTTAAGTTTTTAGGCTGATATTGGCCGATACCATTATCACACTGATAGAATTGTGCATCCCTAATTGCATCCCACGGACTTCAGAGCTATAGGAGTAACAAGACCCTTTATTAAAATGTATCAGAGTTAAAAGTACAATATCTGCCTTTAAAATGTAGTGGAGTAAAAGTCGTAAGTTTAAAAAAGCAATACTCAAGTAAATCTACTTTGTTACTGTCCACCCCTGACTAAGACCTAACCTCACTGGTAGAGCAAAAAGCAGACATGATAATGGCCTGAAGGGTAAATGGACTAAACCACTAAAAGAAGGACACAGGATCTGTTGGAATAGTTTTGCGTGCATCACTCACGAGTATTGATCTTCTGCAGGGCGATGTGTTTCTCTAGCTGCCGGCGGAGTCGGACCTCTGCTCCGTACTTCCCATTCGTTCCGTTATCGGCCAGGATGAAGTGGGAATGGCTGCTGTTCAGGACTGACAGCTTACTGAGAGGGTTGGACATGGTCTGATAGGGCCGGGTCACCTGAAACATGGGCACAATTGGTTAAATCAGAGAGGCATGAGGGCCTAAAGTATGATCTCAAGACAGACAGGAAAATGTGTTGATTGATTGGTGGTAATTCCCATCCTTAAACCCATCTTTTCTCCTTGGCTTTTGACATTATGTAGTTTTTATGTAGTAATTTGCATTTGTTCATTGTTTTTACCTTGTTTTAACCATAAAGCTGTTTTATGTCTCTTAGTCTGTTCTTGTATTTCATTTTTGTTTATTTATTTTTTTCTGTGCAGCACTTTGGTCCACTATGGTGGCTTTTTAAAGTGCTTTACATTGGAATTGGATTGGATTGTTGAGATAATTCTACATTAATCCACTCCCACAAACATCTTAGCTCAGTTCATGTGCTTTTGTATCTTAGTCTGGTCTAGTTTAGTTTTATTCGATCCAGATCAGTCTCAATGGGTCTGATTTGATCCGATTCATGGTCTTAAAAATTCAGGTCATTTACAATTTAGCCAAGAAGTAAAGATCTGTTGTGTCCAGGTTGGCTCAGTGTGTTCTGGTCTCTCTGGTTCTGCCTGAACTGTCCTGGTTCACTTGTTTGGTCTGGCTCTGACACTTTTGATCTGGTGCGTCCGCTTTCAGTCATAACCAGTAAAACTCAGAGTTTATGAACAATTTCTGGTCTTACATTGTCAAACATATAAAACAAGAATGTTGCCTGATGCTTGATATTTTGGATTATGTTGGTTTAAAGTTGAGGATCTGGTTTGTATGGTCATTCCTTTGTGTCCCCGTCAGTCTAGTCTAACCCAGACAGGTCTTACATACTCTTGTCTATTCTGTCTTCACTTACATCCAGGGGTGGGTAACTGTGTGCCCAAGAGGGCAGCATTATTTAGGCACTCTCATAAACTCTCAAAAAAGGATAATAGCAAAACATATATATTTAACCTGAACACAATTAAAAAAATAAGATTTAATGTAGCAAGAGCCAATTAGACTTCTTTTTAATACAATAAAAGAATGAATGTTTACCAGCTTTTAAAGCATGCATTTCTTACCTTTATCATTGTTTCCAAATATCATTTTTACCAATACTATATATTATGTTGTAGTGCCCCTTTAAAAGGTATTTAGAGATACAATCATAGCAAAGTAAGTTCTTTAATGATTTGTAAAAATCAAAGCCTGTAACAACAACCTATGGTTAGTAGAAATATTGTAATCACCTATCCTAATTTGTACATTATTTAGTCCTGTTTATTCATGATGTGTGATATTTAGCAGTTTTAGTTATCTTTTCTTCATATTTCCAATTTAGGGGTTTTTTTTTGGTGGGGGGGTTTAATTGTGGGGTGAAGGGCCATTTGTGGCTCCCGTGCTTCCAGTTATCTGCCCCTGCTTACGTCTCTCCCGATGAGGTCTTCCTTGTTCTCGACGATGCCCCATGGTGCAATGCCAATAGCGCAGACTTTTCCTCTGGACTTTGAAGAATGATCTTTAAGGGCGTCTCCAACATGGCGGATCACTCCTGAGGTGCAGAAAGAGCTATCATCATCTGATGCCCAAATAGAAGTCAAGCAAACATCTCTACAGCCTCCTATCAGAAAAAACATAGGGCCAGGTCCACAAAGAATTGCTCCTGCTAGTAGCGCCATTATTTGTGCAGAATTAGCTCATGCAATCTGCCCTATTTTAGTGCCTTATCCTCAGAAGAATTTGCTCTAATGATATGCAGGTGCTAACACGTCCACACAGTTTGGTAGCTGAGCACACTTAAGCTGGCTACAATCACTGCTACCATCATTACTGGAGAGTCCTGCATGACAGCCCTTATATAGGCTCTACTCCACAGTTACCATCAATCATTTTGAGAGACTGAGAAACAGAGTGAAAGAGAGAGTAAGAAAGAGAAACTGCGGGGATTTAATACACGGGTCTCCCTGGCGTTAAATTGCACCGCTTTACTGCCTGTGGGAATTAGAGCTGGTCTTTGTGGACTGGGCAGTATATGCAATGAGGCTCATTTGCATAGGAAGGGGGCAATTTTTAGCTAGATTTAAGAATATTCCCTAATTTTCATGCATGCAAATTGGACCGGTGCAGCAAGGAGTGGCAGTGCAGTTTGTGTTCCCTTTGTGTATGCTTTGTGGATTGCACGCTATTTTTTTCTGTCATTTGCACAGGTTTAGCAGTTGCAATCCTTTTGAGGATCTGGCCCATTGTGTCTTAATTTTCATACCAGTGCTAACTCCTCCGGTGAAGATCCAGGCTCCGGTGGTCACAGCTGCCTTGATCAGTCCTTTCCCAAAAACCTGCTTCAGTTTGGGCTGCAGGTCAAAGTTCTGGAGGCCTCCATGGACCGATATGAGCAGAGTGGGAAGCTCCAGCTGCCAGTCCTTCACCATCAGGTGGAGCAGATGGTCTGGTTTGGAGTCAAAGGAGACCCGAATGTACTGCAAGAGCAGGAGGAGAGGAAAGGAAAGAGGAGCTGTTAAATACTCAGAGGTTTAGGAGAGGAAACAGTGTTTGTCATTAGAAGAGTGTGGATCACCATGGCCTTGTTGACGTGTCCACCTCCCTGAAACTCGATGACTCCGTAGGCATCAGTGGGGGAGGTCTGGGTGTGCTTGAGTGGACTCCATCTCTCTGTAGGTTGGGTATCTAGTTGGACCAGAGGAGCCCCCTCCTCTTTGTTCACAGCAGGGATGGCAGTGTGCTGCGTCACCAGCTGACCACAACTGCACCTGAAAAGCAGCAACAGATTTGCGAGTTTACAAGACTGTGAGAGCTTGTTTTAGGTCATGGATGGTCAACTGACAGCCCGGGGGTGACATGCAGCCCTCAACCAAACTCAATGTGGCACAAAAGCCACTTTTAAAGATTTTTTAAATAGCAAATGTGAAAGGAAAGGATCTGCAGTTAAGGAATTCAAAGGAGTTTTTATAACTGTAGCATGAATAATTAACCAAACGATCACACCATCTCTCCAGGATTATTATAATTGCAACAATTAATTCAAATTCAGCCAATCTTCATGATTCTAACATTAACAGTAGCTTGACCAGCCTGATTTAATGTCTGTAAGCCGACAGAGCCATCTTGCCAAGCTCCAATCTATATCAATGGTGAGTGGCCCAAAGTGGACACGGTGAGAGCCACTAATGAGACGACAGCAGGAAGTGACTGCTTGTACAGAGATTCGTATAGATGCTAACAGCGTCAGTAGCAGTTTTATGAGATTTGGAGTTAATTTTGTTGACTTATTATTTTTTTCATAGTTTTGGTCAACAACCTCTTTCCCCTGACAAAAAAAACTAGACATTAACTAATAAAAGCAAGTGCACATGGAAAACAACTAAAGCTAGATTAACTAACATTTTCATCATCAAATAAAAAACAGACTAAAATGTGTGACAGTTGTGGAGCAATCCAATCAGAGCTGTTCGCTTTATGAATGGATATATTCATGTAGAGCAGGTTCACTGTTTGTTGTCAATTCTGGTATTGTAACTGAGATGCTCTGCCAGGTAGCCTAAATAAAGGTGACTGCATTTCACACAATAGTTAAGTTTGTTTCTGTTCGTTTATACATCCAAACTTTACTAGCATTTAATGAAGATTGATATTGAATTCATTTTTTCGAAGTGTGAAACATGACTTCAGAAATTCAAGGAAACATAAAAAATGAGTTACAGTTGAAACTTCATATTCCAGTCGACTCAATTTACAGGAGATTTTGTTGACTAGAATGTTGTGAAGTGAAAAGCCAATGTTGTTCACATTGTTACTTAGATGTGACTGCCATCAGACTTTGTGATGTCACTCGCAGCACACTGTTAAATTTTGACAAAGTCAAAGAAGAAGAAGATTGAGAAAAAACAGAGCTGACATTTTAATGATGATCTTTTGCTGAGCAGTGGCTGCTGCCTCTGTATAGAGGGATGTGTGGATGTGAGTCTGAGACAGGAGCAGTGGGATTGTGATGCGAGGGGCTTCACTGACTGAGCTCATCCATAATTGTTTCCATTGGATCTTGCTGTGTCCTGCCTCCTCTAGAGCAGCTGTGGGACGTCTGTCTCACTTCCATGATGTAAAAGTCAAATAAACTGCGACATGGCTGTTCAGAGGGAAGTCGCTTTGAAAACATCAGATATATGTGAACATAGCATCCAGTATGATTCATGGTATCAAAGCCGTGTTGAGTTTAAGTGCAGTGTTGAGTCTGGTTAATGTGCTGCTTTCTCTTATTGTTCAATCATGAATCAGAGCCCAAATCAAACTCTGTTTAAATGTGTCGGCACAAAAATGAAGGACTAAACTGTCTGCTGGATGGAGTCAGAGTTAGTTTACCTGCTGGGGTCTTTGCTGGGAATAATCTGGATACATTCTCTCTTCTGGAAAGTTTTCTCGATCCATACTCGCTGAGTCTGAAAGAAAAGAAAATAGAGTTTCTTTTATACAGTGAAGAATGATTTAGGATATTTTTCAGCAGTGTTGAAAGCCTGGGAGATCAGCAGTTTCTGAAATGCACAGATGCTCCTTTCAAAGCCGCTTAAATCACCTTTTTTCTCTATTTTGATGCTTGACTTGAGCTTCAGCGGGTCTTCTTGACTATGTCTAAGTGCATAAATGGATTAAGTTGCTGCCATATGATTGGCAGGTAAGCTATATGCATGAAAACTGGTGTACCTAATAAAGTGGCCCATAAGTTTATATCTTTTCTATATACTCTAATGTGGTTTTTTAACTCTTGAGCACATGTAAAAACCCCTCTGAGGATTTCCTTCGCTCATTTCCTGATGGGAGGATGTGACTTATACGCCGATGATGACGATGGCGGCGATGTTGGAGGTAATGATGATGATGATGATGATGATTTTGGTGATGGCCATTGCGTTGGTTCATCATGCACGTGAAAAAGACAATAAAAACTGCAGCTCATGTGACACGCTGACTCTAATCCTCCATCAGCCAGAGTGCACAAATTTCACAAAGTGCTTCAACAACTCACAGGCACAACAACGCACAATATAACACACAATAACACGACGCTGCACACAGTGTCATTAGTGCTGTATGGATTTAAACACAGATTTAAAGGGCACTTCTGTGTGTTCTGTGCGCTGCAGCAGATTAGGACGTCCACAATAAGAGGATTTAATGCATAAAGAAATGGAAAGCTCCTCTTTCCCAGTAATTAGCCGGATTCGCTCGGACAGAACAGTGTAATGTTTCAGCCTTTTGTGGATGCAGAGCCACAGCTTACTTTAATGTCCATGATTTGCTGCATAATTAAGGTATTTTGACATTAATTGTTGAGGCTGGATGTGTGAAGCACTCGGAAAGAGACGAGTGTGCACTTTAACAATCAGACTAGAAGCTAGGGATGATGACTTTATAGTTTTAAGTTTGATTAAAATAAAAGTTGAACCAACATAAACAGAGAAATCTTCCATTTACAGTGCCAAAACAAGATAATTTAACCTACGAAAAATGTTACCCTGTTTAACCTTTGCTGTAGGGAGGAGCATTAATTACAAAAAACCCAATCCTGTTGTGTGATTGTTTTGTGTTTAGTTCTGCATTTTTTAAATTACAGTTCAGAATGGCGTCAAGAAAAATAATACTAGGGCTTTACATGTTTTTTTTATGATAAATGTTTGTATATAATTTGATTATGTCTTAATTTGGCCTTTTTTGCCAGAACATTTTATTGAAGTTTATAACCACAAAAATTCAGTTTTATCACAAATCATATTTCACTTTCACGTCTGCACGGCCATATCTTTAGGTTTAACGAATGGATAAAGGACAAACTTATAAAATAAGGCTATTCAATTTGAAAAAAGATTTTAATTTAGTTGGGATACATAAAAACAAAATGGAAAAACATCTGCATTTTAACATGAAAATTTCAGAAAGCAAAGCACTGGTGTAGCTATGTATAAATTTTGCACACCCTACTTTGACGGGCAGTAGCTAACAGTTACAAAAACGGCTAAAAAATGCTATTTAACTGAATATATTATATTAAAGTATGATTATATCTTTTTATTTTGTATTTTTTGCCCTTTAAAGGTTCTTATTTACAACCTATGTCTACATTTTGAGACAAAAAAAAACACTCACTTGTGTTTTTCTGCAATAAATTAAAGCAAAATTAAAATTATTCAAAACAGCAAAATAGGCTTTGAGGCCTGAACAGCAAATGTATGTGGACTAAGCAGAGTGAGGCTGCAGACCACGAGAATCAGATGAATTCTGCCTCTGTGACTTTACAGTATGTCTGCAGTCCTTCTTATTAATTTGAGGACAGAGTGGTACCATGACTATGATTTATATAAACATTTATAGAAAACCAAATGATTTGCTCCAGTCCCCTTTTTCCATTTCTTTTATTATAATTTGATTTTAGAGACTTAAAGGACTGACATGATCTTATGTCAGACTAATTTCCATTTCTCTGATTCCCAATAGATCTCAAACTCAGACATCAGAATAATAAAATCTTCAAACTGCCAACAAACCTCAGAGGTGCGTCCTCACGTTGGTGAATCTCTGTTGGTGTTTTTTTCCTGCAGCTTCCACGTCACACATCACTATATGAACTCCCAGATGCCTAACTTTGTTCTGAAGGCAGAACTTTGTGGCACTCGCAGAAGAAACAGGATCTTTTAGCACTGGACAGCTTGGACAGGGCCAGGGCAGCTTTGCAAGGCCACTACAGCTTTGTGAGGATGCTGTGTCAGAAGCCTTGAAAATCTGAGGACCAGACGGCTCCAGCGAGGCTTCGTGAGGACCTTCTGGCTCTGCGAGGTCTTCTTGGACGTCTGTTTCTCCAGCTCGGTCTGCAGCCTGAGTGTGGTTCAGCAGATAAGTCAGGAGTTGACTTTATGCAGCTGAGCGGGTTCATATGACGAGCATGTGAGGCAGCAGGGCTCTTTGTTGGAGCCGGTCTCATGACTCGGGTCCGAGGTAATCCTTCTGGGAGTCTCATGACCCGTCGAGCTTTAACACAAGAGCATTTTCTTCAAATGCAAATCTGCTTTGAGAAATCCACTCAAACATCCAAACAGCTAAACAACAGCTGAACACCTCCTTCATCAACAGTAAAACAGTCCAATTCAACTCTCCGCTCAATCTTTGTTGACTTACAGTTTCACTAAAGAACAATTCATAGAAAGACCAAAATTACCCCGAAGCACTTTCACGCCTCTGTAAAGAATTCTGCAAAGTAGATCTCTATCTGTGCCATGTTGTATGTTCTGTTAAGGTACCAAGAAGAAGGACTTTAGTTTAGTTTGTGGAAGTCTAATTTCTGGAGATCTTGAAAGCAGGGGGTGAACATGAGTCCAAACAGTTTGGCCTTTAAAGTAAAACATTGAACAAGTTCATCCTCCATCAGAGAGGGCTTTTCTTTGGTGAAGTATAAAGAGCGCTCTTTAAATATCATATCTGCAAGCATAACATGGGCGTAAGACTCATGACCTTGACGTTTAGCCTTCACAATCTACCAAGAATATCTGAGCAGTTGTAGCATGTAGACAGATATTTCTGGGCTGGTTTAAGGTAACCTTTCTCAACACTCAGATCAGCCAGATTCAATGTCTGTAATCAGGCAGATCCTTTTTGTCAAGCTCCATCTACAACAATTGTGAGCAGCCCAAAATGGCACAGTCCAATCAGAGTCCTTTAGAGCAGGAAAAGGTGGAAGCCGACAGCAGGAAGTGACTGCTTGGACAGAGGTTAGCGTAGATGCTAACAGCCTTAGTAGCAGTTTTAACAGATCTTGACTTCATTACTTTATCAGTGTGCATTCTGACAGCACTTTTTAATTTAGTTTTAGTCTTTCAGTTGTACGATCTCTGTGATACAATAAAAAAATCACAAAAAAAGAAACTTCACAACATTTTAGTCAATGAAATCTACTGTGAATTTAGTCGACTAAAATAAGAAGTGTAAAGTGTAAGGCCTTTTTGTATGTTTCCCTGAATTTCTGAAGTCATGTTTTACACTTGTAATAAATTAAAAACACCTGATAACCCTTTATTGAATGCTAGTAAAGTTTTAATGTCAATTATCAGAAACAAATGTACCTTTTATGTGAAACGCAGTCACCTTTATTTAGGCTACCTGGCAGAGCATCTCCGTTACAATACCAGAACTGACAACAAACAGTGAACCTGCTCTACAGGAATATATCAATTCATAAAGAGATTCGATCTGATTCGATCGCTCCACAACTAACCACCAAGCTAAGGCAGCTGTGATTGGATTACCCTCTTAGTACATCCAACCTCTCCACACAACCAAAGTAGCTGTGATTGGATATATTCCTAACTTGTCTCTATTTCTACATGACCAAATTAGGTCTGAATGGATTAAGTCTCTGTCAAACATTTTAGTCTAATTTTATTTGATGATTTAAATGTCAGTTAATTTAGTTTTAATTTTGTCCATGTGTACTTGTTTTATTAGTTAGGCAGTTTCCGTTCAGGAGAGAAAAGTTGTTGACAAAAGCTATGAAAAAAGATATTTAGTCAACAAAAATTAACACTGTTCTCTCTAAAATGAAAGCAAATAACATCACTATATCTACTCCAAAGGTAGGATATTTTCACTCCACTTCTGGCATGTTTTGCCAATACTTGTTTTGTGAAGTGGCTAACATTCTGTCCTTTACACCTCAGCAGTAGTCTCGGCCTGCTATATCATCTGATTGGCACAAAATGAAAGTGATTGATGGAAAGTTCCTCCAGTCACCTGCTGAAAATGCTTCTGAAAGGTTCTACCCATTCCCAAACACTTTCTATGGGCTCTTTTCCAGATGGACTCAAGAAACATATTGAACTGTCCATCTAGTGCACCAGTTTAGGATTTTGTAGCTGAAGCTTGCTCATGATACCTTCTGTTAGGCCACGGGTAAAATATGAGGGGGGCAGCTGTGGTGGAGTGTGTAGCAACCGTGCCCTCTCAAAAATTGAGATTCTCGGCTTGTGCAGGCAGCCTGAGTCTTTGCATTTTCTCTTTCAACAAAAATATCTTAAAGTAAAGTTTAAAGTCACTGCAAGCCTCCAACTGCCCTGTAGTGAATGTGTCACACAGACCCAGTGGTCTCTTTAAGAAGTTCTGCCTTTCCCAAACACTACTATGGGATGTTATTGAGATATCTCAAGGGCATGTGAAACAGTCCCACCGTAGGACATGTTAGGTTTCAAATCCTCCTTTTTTTTACCTTTATTTAACCAGAAGTGTTCCCATTGAATACACAAATACCTTTCGCAAGACTACTGGCCAAGACAACAGATAAGAATTTTCACACAGATAACCAACAATAGAGTATTAAACACAAAGATTTCATCAAACACCAATTCAGCATCCAGGCACAAAACAAGTGCACACACTGGTCAGATGATCCTTAATCCTGTTTTTAAAAGCCTCTAAACTTTAAACATGAAGATGGACTCCCATACACTGTCTAACTTCCAAAAATTCATTTATTTATTTGCAACATTTCAGTCTCAGAACTTCATCAGGCTACAGTTTGTTAAAGAGGGCAGGACGTCTTAAACAAGAAGTGACGATCACACCTGTGGCCGATCATGATCATGACGTCACATCTGCACCAAAAAAATAACAGACAAAAACACATCAACTGACTGAGAGAGAGAGAGTTAATATGATGAGAATGAAAGCATCAATTACAAATTATACAATTTAGGGGACATGAAAGCCCTGTTTCCACCAGAGGGTTCATTGCGATTTGTCTCAGTACGGCTCACTCTTGTGGCTTTTCCAGAGCCTAAAACCGGGACAGGACCCCTTATAAGCGAACCGTACCGTCCAACTTTTTGGAACCCTTCTGTCGGGGTGCCAAGCATACCGATCCGACCCCAAAAGGTGGAGCTAGAAACACTGCAGTCCGTTAACTGGTTGAAGGAGTCGTCACTTCCTGTACGACAGTGGAACAACACATAACCCCGCCATCTTTAAATCTCCACTTGTCTTTGTGAAGATAACTCTCGCGGCACACAAAGCTTGGTTGCACTTCGTAACAAAAAGCCACATGCTGATCACAAAAAAGAAGAATTGCTGGATGTCTTTCATCGTTGCTCTTCGTTTACTGTGCCGCATTTTCTTCACAGTTGTATTTTAGCTGACTACACTGTGTTGTGCTGCTATGACGTCATGCTATCGGCCTCCGGCTTAGACGCCTCCTACCAAGCCGGGTTCGGTTGGTTGTGGAACGCAAATAGGATCAGGCTTTACCGATCCGGCCTGAGCCAAACTGTGCCAATCCATACCGGACCACTTGATGGAAACGTAGCTTACAAGTCCATTAGACAAGTAACACTGTTGAGAAGCATTATAGTAAACTTGATATCGGCACAGCCCATTGATCATTAAATCAGTTAATTCCATGCAAGGCTACAAAATACAACAACCAAAAATGCAGTATAAACTAAAACAAGTGCTAGTTTATGTTGACTCTGCAGGTCAGACGAAGATGTTGAAGCAAAAACACTAGAAGCTCTCTTTCCAAAGACAGAGCAAGTTTTAAAGAACAGACGTGATGAATGAATGATGTGAGATGGCCTTTAGTGTGAGGATGGTATGGAAAGCTGTCAGGGTGTTGTGTTGCAGCAGATTGTCACACACTGAGGTTTAAACACCTCCACATCATGTTACTGACATGAGTGCGTTTGAGTGATCGAGCGGCTGAATGAAAGTGTGTGACAGATTAACAGCAGCTGAGACTCACAACAATGAACAGAGAGAGCGAGCGAGGCAGCACGATCAGGATTAGCAGGAATTAAACGAGATTAATGTTGTTAGCAGCAGAAACCTGTTTGCATAATGAGCTCTTTATTCACAGGCTTTTGTTTTTTTTTTAATACAAACAGGAAGTAGACTGGAGCTCGAGCCAACCAAGACTCTTTTCTCCTTGAGGGTGTCTCATGCTCCCGCCCTGCTGAGCTGTGATTGGCTCATGAGTGCGTCCACAAGGAGATTTCAGCCGGGAAGTATTTTCCCAGAGTATTAACAGAGATTGTTGTTCTGTTGGTGTCAAAGTCCAAAATCTGAGCCAACAAATGTCCTGAACCAAACTGTGGCAACCATTTCCCCTGACTATGACAGTTTTACTTCTTAAACCACGCATTTGGTTAGGTTTATTCAAAATTCACAGGTAAAATAAGCAGATCCTACAAAATCTTCAATGGTCTTCATTTCTTAAATTTGAAGTCATAGAGCAAACTGGGGGCCTGGGACCACTTGCAGCCCCCATAACTCTCTCAATATGGCCCACCAGTCAATTTGTAATATTAAAAATGCATTTTATTGAAGGAGATATGATAAAACTCTACCATGCAAGCATTAAAATAGCAACAATTACAAGAAATTGGACCTGTAATTATCTCTTTAAAATCTCTTTTTGTGAATTACTAAATGTTTGTTAAATAAAAACTAAACTGTTAAAATAAACATAAACTAGAAAGTACTTAAAGAGTGCAAACCTCTGCAAAGGTAGCTCACATAGTCCTGTTACAGTATATCTATAAACAATAGTTTCGTGATAAAGTTACCATCATAATATGAATCCTTGACCCTAAAACCCACACCTAGCATTCAAAATCATGTTGATGTCATTATTAGACAGTTATTGGGCAGAAATGATCATTTGCTAATGGCAATTATATGGATCACCACCAAAACCTAATCATTTCTAAGTTAGGCCTTTACCAACATCTCCTGAAATTTTCAGCAAAATCCCTCCAGTAGTGTTGGCGTAATCTTGCTAACTAACAAACAAACAAACAAACAATAAACAGGGCCAAAAACATGAACATTAGTAAACTGAAAGCCAAAAGTTGTCTGAGATCAACAATGCAGCCCCCTGTCATAAAGTATAAAATTAACGTGGCACTCTTGGTTATCAAAGTTGCCCATCCCCTCATCGAGTCTAAGAAAGTATTTTCTACCAGGTCTCATATTCTATATTTCTCATTTGACAAGTCTATTTAAATTAAAGCTAAGCATCAGTTTCCCATTAGCCAGTGTGAAGTCCTGAGAATTTAGATGTGTGAAAACTAGCAGTTTTTTAAGCATTTGTGATTGTGAACATACTGTTATTAAAAGTAAATATATGAACCTGATTTAAGGCAAAATGTGGCAATCACTTAAACGTTTCTTTAATAATGTAACGTATTTGTCATCTCCCAAAGGACTGCTGTTATTATTATATATAATATATGTTTTTCCCACTCTAAAGAAGTCAGTCTTTTAACTAATTTAACCTGAAATATATTTGTATGTTAGGAATACACGATGCCATCAGTTCGATATCGGGATCAGGCCTAAAAAGTTAAGTATCATATCAGCCGATATTAACATTTTTGCAGATATGTAAAACCACATTTACTGCCAATTGGTAAATTACACAAATGTACAGTACTGATGAACCTTCTCACCCCATGTTTACTTGTTTCTGCGGTTTTCCAGGTTCGAGTACCGCCTGTGACCAGTTTGCAGTGTCATTGTAGCACTGACAGAAACAAGTCAGTTTTTTGTTAAGAACAGAGCTTGTGCTCTTGACCAGAAATATCAGTATTGGCAATAACTAATGAAAAATATCAATATTATTTGAACAGTGGTCCAAATGTTAGGAACAAATACTATAACTACATCTACAGCGCCAATTAGCGGCGGATGGCTAAGCTGCACATTTGACAGGATTTGTTTCACCTAACGAGGTGACACCAAGAAACCAAACCAAGAGAAAATAAAAAATGTCACAACTTCACCCCCTGAACCAAGTCCACTTAGTTTTATGTGTGAAACAACCTTAACTTTTTCACTCTTTAGAGTGTTTTACATTTCTCCTCAGCATGATAAGTACTTCTTTACTCGAGACAAAATGTCTGCGTCAGGACATCTCCCTCTTCCCCTGTTTGCAGCACAACCATCAGCCTGAGGTGGCTTCTTCCACCATCCCCCAAAAAGACCCTCTAGTGTTCCACCCTGTCTATGTTTATTTAGAAGTTTGATTTTTTTGTTAGTGGCATGTATGTGTATATGTATGTTTGTATGTATATGCATATGTATGTGTGTATGTATACAGATGTATATATACATACATACAGTCCAGGCCAAACGTTTGGACACACCTTCTCATTCAATGTGTTTTCTTCATTTTATCACTATTTACATTGCAGATTTTCTGATTCTCTGGGCTGTCGGCTGTGCATCAGCCTGACTTCTGAACAACATAAATGATGGTCCCAACCCCAGAATTAATATCAAACAGGACATGGAAGAGCTGGGATTGAATAATTTTGTACTTCTTCCCACTCCTTTTCAAGCATGTTGGTGAAGTCAATAGGTGTTATTTTCCAGTGAGAGGACCTTTTGCTTTGGTATTTTGCTGCATTTCTGTACATGTACATAATATATAACATTTATATTGTATGTTTAAAATAAAATAAACTAAACCAAGGCACCCTGAGGCAATTTAAGCCTACAGCCTCAGTGCATCACGCCCAGATCATGGCACCGACCACAAACAGAATGCCATAAAAACAAGACGCTGAGAGTAGAAATGAACAATCCCCCCAGAGCAGATCAGTCCACCCATCAGCCCCTCAGACAGACTAAGAATACATCCACCATCGTTTCAGGTCACTCTTTAACCCTTTAACTCCCAGCTCAACTGTTTGGCAGAGGTCAATAAATTCAGGAATATTTAATGTGTTAAAAAAACATGTCATTGTTTGTTTCTGTCATTGTTTTAGGATATAGAATAAACTACACACAAACCAACAGAACTGATATTTTCTTTATGTGGGATTTAAAGGTTTAAAAGATATTAATATCAACATTATTATTTTAAATACTAAACCATTTAATAATTCGATTTTTATATAAAAAATCCTGTTGCTCATCCAAAACATTTTCTTTGTTTATCAAACTCAATATAATCTATCAAGAGTTATTTTTAATTTAAGTGTATTTACAAACATTTCTGCCATTTCTAATTGATTTTGCCCCAAGTATTTCTGCATTTTTATGTCATCACTTAAACTTTTTAAACCTTTAAACTCCACAGCATATTATTGTTTGCAGTTTTCTTTGTTTTCTGAAATGTTAATTAAATCAGACAACAATTTGATTTGTTCTGTTTTTTAAAACATTAAATATCCTGTTTTTTAATTGTGCTGGACTGATCCAGATGTTTCCACACACGATGTGAAAGTTTTGAACTCCTCACTATCATGTTGTTAATAATTTAAAGGCGAAGATTATTCTATCTTTTCTTTTATATCCTGATTATTTTAATACATAAATTGACAAATAATCAAGAGCGTTACATTTCATTTAAGGTAACAGCTTTTGCTTTCTTCCCTGATTTCTCTTCACTCTGCATCTGGCTGTAGATCCTTCAGAGCTGGAAAGTTTCACAGACTCTGGAGGCTAGACGTGTCTAACTACGGTCACATGTCGGCCCGAGAGAAGAAACAGCTCATTGTGTTGGAAGAGAAAAATCACATGAAGTCAATTAACCACAAACTGATCAGGTCACATGACGAACAGGGTCAAGTTTGTTTCACACACGTGGTTACTTTAAATCATCTGCAGCACACATCTGTCACAGTGCTGATTATAGAGACTGTTTGTGATCTCCGGTCTGCGATGAAGTCAGTGCGTTTGGTTTGATCTGGAGCTCTCTCATGTCAGACGGTCGTTTTGGTGGTGATGAAAATAAGGACCATTTACTGCAGATGTGAGAGCTGTGTTTATTTAGAGTCCATTTCTGTTTGAAGCAGGTTTCTCATTTCAAGCAAAGTTATTTAAGTGGAATGTTACCAAAAAAAAAAAACTAACTCACCTATATTTACATTTGCATAGGAGGTTATGTTTTTGTCTGTGCAGGTTTGGTTTTTTAGGTTTTTTGTTAAAACTGCTGGACGGATTTTGCTGAAATTTTCAGGAGATGTTGGTAATGGCCCGAATTTAAAATGATTAGATTTTGGTGGTGATCCAGATAAACAAACAATTGTCTTTGCCTCATAACTATCTAACTAATAATGATACCCACACGATTCTGATTCTGTGTTATAAATACAATATGAATATCCTTACAACAAAATAAAAGCCCTGCAAATAAGTAAGAATAAAAGTAACAACTTATAGAAACAAGCTACATTTACACTTACAGTAACTATATATAAAAGCCTAAAGGTTGCGTGTGCATCCCACGAACAACAATAAAAATAACAACACCTTCCACCGTCATCTATTGAGCAACATGTGTGCTGCTAACTGTTAGGGGTGTCTCGATTCAACTTTTTCACCTTCAGTACGATACCGATATGGCAGCCTTGAGTATTGACTGATGCTGACATCGATTCGATATGATATCAGCAGGAATCATACGTACTTTTATTACTTATTTTGTAGTACTGATTGTAAGAAAAGGCTTGATCAAGTGAGATTACTCAGACAGAGAACGATAGTCTGCAATAGTAGGAATGAGAAAAACTGACCCATTTGTTATTAACCAATGGGTTTGATAAATTTTAACCTTAAGCATAAAGAATATACTTGGACTAAATCAAATAAATAAAAAATAAATTAGAGGACCCTGAAAAGTAAAAAAAAAAACTCAAGAAAATCCCCAAGAAATCCAGTAAAAACAGAGCATATATTTTATATATTTTATGTTTTTTTCACTGCAGAAGTATCAAAAATAACTCCAGAAATATCTGAACACACATCCAAGCCTCTCGAACAGCACTTTTTAATTCAGTTTTAGTTATTGTCTGTTGCCTAACATATATTTTAGATTTAGTTATAATTTAGTCATCTAAATTGTTTTAATTTTAGGTTAAAGCACCTTTTTTTCTATATTTTTTGCAGTAATATTAATTGGACACTGCTTTTCATTTGAATTTGAGCTTTTTCGTTTTAAGAGTTAATAGTACTAACTAGTTTAAATAAATTTATGTTCAAGGTGAATTTTCTTCACGGCCCCCTCTGCCTGGATGGATTCCTCTCTGGATGTACGTGCGTGTATATACAAATTCATATACATTATATGTTATATAAATTTATATGTTCGTGATAACACTTATAGCAGGTACCATACAAATAGAGACTGATGAATTGATTTTTCAAGCAGGCATTAATACAACAATGTTTACAAGTTGTTATTTTAAGTATTTCTTTGCTCGGTTTAAGAAAGACCCGCTACTTTATTTACCATTTCAGAACCATGAACACTTTGCTTCCTCCCACCTTGTTTGTACAAGTGGGGATGAAACTTTGCACTTCATGAATGTCTGAAAATGTCCCTCACTCGGTCCAAAAGTCTTCATTGAATTTGGACTTTTGTTTGGACACTGGGACGTATAAAAAGGGTTGAGTTTGAACATATGGACGTGTCAGTCTTACCCTCTGTGATCCAGAAGAAGCACTGCGTTTGATGGATGAGCGTTTGACCGATCCGTTGGTCCCTCTCCTCCCTCTGCTGTCCATTTTGTCCAATTCAGCTGTCCAACATGTCCATCCTTGTGTCCTCGCACTTTCCTTTTTTTAGTCCTCTTTGGTCGTCCTTTTTTATGTTGTATGTCTACTAATTTTTTTTTGTCTCTTGTCTGGAGTGTCTTGTCTTTCAGTGAACCCTGTCCTCTCTATTACTTGTCCCCTTGTGTCATTACATCTTTTTTTTTGTCCACCTTCTCCCCTCTCTTGTCCTCCAGCCTTTCTGCTCTTTCTCGTCAGTGCCTCCTTTTGTCTCTCGTCACCTTGTCCCTTCTTCCCCCTTTCGTGTCTTCTCTTCTCTCCGTCTTGTCTCTTCTGTCTCCTGTGAACTTGTCTTTACACTTTTTTATCTATTCAAAAGTTTGTCCATGTTTCCTTATGTCTCTTTTGTCCATATCTTTGTCCTCTTCCTCTCTCTTTGCATCTCATTTTGTTTTCTAGTACACACTTCTTTCACTGTCTACCAGTATCTCTTGTCCTCTTTTGTCCTTTTATCTAGTTTCCTGTATCCTTGTCTCTCTCACTTGTCTCCTGACTCCTCTGGTTTTCCCTTGTCTCTACAGTCTTGTCTCCTCTTGTCCTCTTGTTGTCTCCTCTGTCTCCTGTCTCTGGTTGTTGCCTCTCAGTCCCATGTCCTCTTGTCCCTCTTGGTTCATGTCTCTCCTCCAGTCTCCAGCTTGTGATGCGTTCAGGCGTCCGCGGTGGTTAAATGACAGTCGTAGACCTCCGTCCTTTCTCTCTGTCTCTGTAATCAGGATTAGTGGATGCTGCTGAGGACGGAGGGTGGTGCTCTTTTAATGGATGGAGATTTAATAAATGGTGATTGAAGGTAAATCTACTTTAGGATGATTCTGCCTCCAAAACCACTCTGAACGTGCAGCAGAGATTTTTATTTATGACTTTCTGATGCTCAATGGGTCAAATGTCCTCAGAGATTCACTTTAACAGAAATGCGTTAAATTTTAAACAGTCAAGTTTTTTTTGCAGAACAATTTTTACAATAAGAATTAAAGATAGACAAAAAACCTCGAGCTGCTTTGACATGAAGAGCTCAGCAGTAACTGCTTTTAAAGGCTGTGGTCTTAAACTTTTGATCAGCTGAAAAAAACAGGGATGAGTTTAAAAGCACTTTTAAATGAATTACCTGCTCAAAATGTTTTGTCTCTCACTCTTGCATTTCGAAGCTCGACTTAGAAAATTCTTAAAATCCAACAATGCAAAATGCAAATTTTTTACCATAAGATAAAAATAAGGGAGATATAGCTTTTTGTCACACTCCTTCTTGCTTTTTGCATATTGTAGCTCTACTTAAAGGAACTGTGAGAAGTTTCTAAGTAATTACAAGAAAGTCTCACTTTTAGATATATGCCTGATCCAAATACACACTTTAAGATGAGTTTTATAGCATCAAAATAGGTTATCTAATAAATGCTATTCCTTAGCCTTCTGGTCGGGTCGGACAGGGCTGGACTGGCCTGGATACTCAACTTCGGGAACAAGACAATTAAAACTAAAGCAAATTTATATTATTCGGACACGTCTTAGGGCACTGGGCTCTAAGCAGCGATATATAGCCGGCTACAAAACTACGATACTAAGTTTTCCAAAAATTGCTTGTTGTCACCCATCAAAAACTACCGCTACGTAACTAGAAAGAGATACATTACCTCATCGCTTTGCATCCTGTAAGTTGTTGAAAAAAGAAGTTGTAAATCAATGCAGAGTTCTCAGGAAGGTCTGAGCTGCATTTTTAATAGCATCACAACACACACACTCTTTGGCTTGTGGTGCGTTCAAGTTGTAGTCAGAAGTAGGAATTTCCAAGTTCCGAGTAGGAAACTGCAACTGAAACGTCCCCCGAAGTCGGAATTTCCTACTGGGAACTCGGTGAAACCTCGCCACCCCAGAGTTGATAATCGAAGATGGATGCCCCCAGTGTGAACAGTTATTTAGCTCCTGTAATAATCAATTTATTCTGACTGGGGTGTGTCGCTCTAGATCAGCTGTATACATCGTATTGTTAGACTTATATTTACAAAAATGCTGCCATACTGATCATCACATTCTTCTTACAACAACACAGGGCGTGCTAACAACAGCTAACAATAGCCTGGTAGATCGGCATGTTTTTTTCTGACTTCAACTGGAACGCCGAAAAGTCGGAGATGATGTCACTCCCAGTTCCGAGGTTACTGGAACGCAGCATTAGGACAGTCGCTGCAGGTGCTCATGGGTAGCAGAGTCTTAATGTCCCCGGAAACAGATTCTCCTCACAGTCCCTTTAAAACCTCATTAAGGTCCAAATGTATATATATATATATATATATATATATGTATATATATATATATATATATATATATATATATATATATATATATATATATATATATATATATATATATATATATATATATATATATATATATATATATATATATATTTATATATATATATATATATATATATATATATATATATATATATATACATATATATATATATATATATATATATATATGTATATATACACAGTTGTGGTCAAAAGTTTACATACACTTGTAAAGAACATAATGTCATGGCTCTCTTGAGTTTCCAGTTATTTCTACAACTCTGATTTTTCTCTGATAGAGTGATTGGAACTGATACTTTTTTGTCACAAAAAACAATCATGAAGTTTGGTTCTTTTATGACTTTAATGTGGATTAACAGAAAAAGTGACTAAATCTGCTGGGTCAAAAATATACATACAGCAACATGAATTAGCAATTTAGTGACTTAGAAAGTTGTGTCAATGAAATGAGCTTCATAGCATGGCCCTTACCTTCTTGTGAGTAATTATAAGTGATTACAGCTGGTGACTCCTCTGAGGTCATTTAAATACGGCTCATTGGATCCAATGCCCACAAATGCTACAATGGGAAAGTCAAAGGAGCTCAGCACAGATCTGAAAAAGCGAATCATTGACTTGAACAAGTCAGGAAAGTCACTGGGAGCCATTTCAAAGCAGCTGCAGGTCCCAAGAGCAACAGTGCAAACAGTTGTTTGCAAGTATATAGTGCATGGCACTGTTTTGCCACTGCCACGGTCAGGAAGAAAATGCAAGCTGTCACCCGCTGCTGAGAGAAAATTGGTCGGGAGGGTGAGGAGTCAACCGAGAATCACCAAAAAGCAGATCTGCCAAGAATTAGAAGCTGCTGGAACACAGGTGTCAGTGTCCACAGTCAAGAGAGTTTTGCACCGCCATGGACTGAGAGGCTGCTGTGCAAGGAGGAAGCCCTTGCTCCAAAAGCGGCACATTAAGGCTTGTCTGAAGTTTGCTGCTGATCACATGGACAAAGATAAGACCTTCTGGAGGAAAGTTCTGTGGTCAACGAGACAAAAATCGAGCTGTTTGGCCACAACGCCCAGCAAAATGTTTGGAGGAGAAAAGGTGAGGCCTTTAACCCCAAGAACACCATGCCTACCGTCAAGCACGGTGGTGGTAGTATTCTGCTGTGGGGCTGTTTTGCTGCCAATGGAACTGGTGCTTTACAGAGAGTAAATGGGATAATGAAGAAGGAGGATTACCTTCAAATTCTTCAAGATAACCTAAAATCATCAGCCCGAAGGCTGGGTCTTGGGCGCAGTTGGGTGTTCCAACAGGACAATGACCCCAAACACAAATCAAAAGTGGTAATGGAATGGCTAAATCAGGCTAGAATTAAGATTTTAGAATGGCCTTCCCAAAGTCCTGACTTAAATCCCATTGAAAACATGTGGACAATGCTGAAGAAACAAGTTCATGTCAGAAAGCCAACAAATTTAACGGAACTGCACCAATTCTGTCAAGAGGAGTGGTCAAAGATTCAACCAGAAGCTTGCCAGAAGCTTGTGGATGGCTACCAAAAGCGCCTAATTGAAGTGAAATGGCAAAGGGACACGTAACCAAATATTAGCATTGCTGTATGTATATTTTTGACCCAGCAGATTTGGTCACTTCTTCTATTAATCTATAATAAAGTCATAAAAGAACCAAACTTCATGACTGTTTTTTGTGACAAAAAAGTATCTGTTCCAATCACTCTATCAGAGAAAAATCAGAGTTGTAGAAATAACTGGAAACTCAAGAGAGCCATGATATTATGTCCTTTACAAGTGTATGTAAACTTTTGACCACAACTGTGTTTATATATATATATATATATATATATATATATATATATACACACACATATATATGGAGAGAGAGAGAGAGAGAGAGAGAGAGAGAGAGAGAGAGAGAGAGAGAGAGAGTGAGATTGTGAGTGAGTTTTGGGATGTTTAAGACATTCTCCAGAGGCCACGGTCACAAAAGGTCTCTTGGTGATCTCGTCACTTTGTAGTCAAAAGCCTGAAGGATGTCACAGTGCTGTACCTGGAGGCATTAGAACTTTTTCAGGGCTATATCCAGGTGTGTCTCAAGACCTCTGGGCCTCACATTGTCCAGTGGATTGAAGTGTCAGGTCAGTCAAGTGTTGGCAGCTCGCAGTAGTTTTGAGAAAATGAGTCTTGTTGCTGCTGCTTAGCTGTGATTGACCAACAGCTACGAGACAGTCAAACAGACCCATCGCTCACTGCTGTGTGCCAATGGCTTTTAGACAACACCTTCAAAATGGAGCCCTTAGTGTGTTTGGGATCTTCAGGACATCATAGCTGCAAAAACTAAGATTCCATGGTGTATGTGCTTCTGAGAAATTCAGAACAGCTGAGTTTTGGGATGTTTTAGGACGTGAATGCAAAATGCTTGCATGTTTTTACTCTCCAGAGGTCACATTGACCAGCAGTAGGCCTCTTAGTGATCCCCTCACTTGGTTTTCAAAAGGCCTGAAGGATGTCACAGTGCTGTACCTGGAAGCATCACAATGTTTCAGGGCCATATCCAGGTGCGTTAAGTCCTCTGGGCTTCAGATTGTCCAGTGGATTAAAGTGTCTCAGGTCAGTCAAGCATTGGCAGCTCGCAGTAGTTTGGAGAAAAGTGAGTCTGGTTTTCGTCTCAGCACGTCTGGGCGATCAAACTCGACCACCTGCAGGAGAAAAACAGCTCATGGGACACTGAACAGTAATGGATCAATCAATCAACCCACAGCTTTTAGATGTTACCTGTGATATCAGTAGTTTTTGACTCATTTTGTATGTTTGTAACAAGACTATTTTTCCTGGTTTCCTTGGCATAGTCTTGGTCGGTCCATGACAGGACTTCACACTTGCTCACCCCAATGTTTGCTATCAGATCCCCCAAAATGTTGTTAGAAACATTTACAACATAAACAACATAAACATTTAACCCCTCCCCCCATATATTATAGGATATATGAATGAATTTTTTGGGAAAAAATGTGTGGAAAATGCCAAAATGTGCATACACTGAGAACAAATTAAAATAAAGGCTTATTGGACTTCTAGTGGCTGAAGGTTGGCTGGTTACGGGCTGGAACTTTGCTGGCATTTGGCTGGAAGGAGAACAGTAAAGCTTCTGCATCCTCCCTCATCACACAATCTCTGCCTCGCCCAAATGACTACTGACCTAGCTGCAGTCAGTATTTGTTACCTTTCCGTGGTCGAAGACAAGAATGCGATCATAGTGCAGGACTGTGTTGATGCGATGAGTGATGTTGAGAACAGTGCAGCTCCTGAATGCCTCTCTGATGGTGATCTGAATCAAAGCGTCCGTCTCTGCATCAACAGAGGCTGTTGCATCATCCAATAAGACGATCTGATCATGAAGACGGACAATAAGACAGTCAGACAGAAGAAAGGACAGACTGACACACAGACAAATAGTCGGTGCAGATACCTTATTGTTACACATGTGCCAGCTCAACCAATAATTTTGAAAACCATAGAGTTTCAATAAAGCTGCATTTTTACCAAGCAGTTCTGTTTGGTTTGGCTGGTTCCAGTATGCAGTTATTGGTGTTCCCACTGTCAGATAAAGGCTACCCAAATAACTGATCACTGCTGTTCCACTTTTTTAACCCCCCCATGCATTTTTCCATTTTTGGTGACTTAAAGGTGTAGTCAGCGATCTTCTAATCTTCTAATCTGATGCACTATTTGCCAAAATCACCGTATTTCTCCTCTCCATCCACAAGATGTCACCACTGACAGCATGTTGAAAAAAAAGTCCGGTTTCAATACACAGCCTTGGCTCTGAATTTCGGCAGGTAAATACTGTGGCTCGAGCCGAGTCACCAAAACAGGGTACCCCCCCCCCCCCCCCCCCATCCAGGGGGCGATCATACTCATGCGCAGATCAGACAGAGGGGAGGGAGTCGAGTAGAGAGAGATACAATATGTGCAGTAGCAATGGCTGAAAAACAGGCCAAAAGAAAAAGGTCAGAGGAGTGAAAAGTGAAAAAGAAGGGCTATGACCATGAAAGAGCAAAGATCCGGGTCATCATTGGTGTTGCTTTTCAATGGTGGAGGGAACTCCGCTAATAGACCTGAAAACGAACGCGAATGTCGCCATCTTTCTGCTGGATAGGTTAGCAACATTAGCTTTGTGGTGCTTCACATAACAGTAACAGTCATCGGGCATTCATCTTATTGTCTAATCTGCCAGAATGTTGTTGTGATGATATCAATAATGGCAGTTGAGTTGTCTGACGAGTCAGGGTTACCTTAGCTATGTTGGTCAGCTATGCAGTTTCTACAGCCGTTTCCATGACGATGCACGTCCATCAGCTTTCGGGAGTCGGGATTAAATTCGTTTACCAACAACCTCTCCACTTGTTTTCTCCCACATCGCTGACTACACCTTTAAGCGTGGTACGCATAATGATTATGGGGCTGTTTTTGTCCCGATTTTCCCCCTTTCTGACCTAGGACAGCAAATGCCCAATTATCTTCTGTCTTATAAGAAAACTCAGTAAGATTATCCTGTGGTCTGAGGTGTGTTAAGAGTGACTTTGTCCTGATAATCAGCTCCAAAAGAGGTCAGGCCAACAATCATAAATATTAAACGTTCAATATTAACAACCAAAAATCTTCATGTGTGTGGGGAAAGCTGATGACTCCCAAGTCACCACTCCGTGAATTGTTATGTGAAACAGAATGTAGCAAATAAAGAAGCGAGCGGACTGAGGAAAAAGGAAGCAGGCCTAAATAAAAACAAGTGTGGCTGACCTGAACATAAACATAAAGTTAGGTGGTCCTAAAAAACGGAAGACCAGCTTACGTGTTCACACTGTTGTCAGGATTTTTTCACAGTCTTTTCTTTTATTTAGTTCAGGATTTCCCATCAAAAGAAGTCCCAAGACCACCAGCATTCCCTATTGTCACATGTCCTTTCTCGTGTTGCATGTTTTCCGGTTGTTTCCATCAACGTTTATGGTTGTTGCTGTGCATCTTCTTCTTTTTGTTTGATCATGTTCGATCAGGTTTCTGTCTTGGAGGACTTGATTCTAGATCAGTGTCTGGACAGAATGGTTATGTGTGCGGTGAGCTGTGTTGAGATTATCAGAGCACACAGCACACAGTACGATCAAAACTGTCAGATGCCTGATGTTTCAACCAGATGTGTGTGGTCTCTAACAGATAAAACATCTCTTTAGATTTAGGAAAACCTTATTTGTGGACTCCGCTTGTCTGAAGGCTCCAACTTCATGACATAAATGCCAAAATGAAAACACGCATGTACCGAAGCCCAAAAAAATGCATCCAGGAATAAGCATCCATAAGACTGGATTTAGGACAGACAGAAGACAGACCTTTGAGTTTCTTAGTAGTGCTCTGCTCAGACACATCAGCTGTCTCTGTCCTACAGACAGTTGTCCTCCGTTGTCCGTCAGCTCTGCTTGAAGCTTTTTGTCCAAACTGCAAATCTAACCAAATATAAAAAAGGAGGATTTAACTTAACTTGTGTCTAAGGCATATACCAACATTTTTTTCGTATTTGTGTCTTGCCTCACTCCATGACAAGCAGATGGACGCCATTCTTCGACTGTGTGTGCAGTAACAAGGAGGAGACGAGCAGAACATCACATGACATGACGCGGTAAAAAAACGAGTCACAACAACAGGACCACACAGGACTTTAGAGTTGCTGAAGAGTTTATCTGATGACTGTAGGCAGAGGCAGGCTAACACTACCCATTGACTCCCAGTGTTTGAGTTAAGCTAACTAGCAGTGGGTAACTCTGCCCGTCTCTTTCTTGTTTCTGCACACACAGTCAAATGAATGGTGTCTACCTGCTTGTCATGGACTGGGGAGTGTGGCAAGACATGAAAACAACAAAAAATGATGGCATATCCCTTTAAGAAACAAACCTGTAATGTCTATTTTTAAATACCCTCTGACCTGATATTATAAATCAGACTTACTGTGTCTTTCATGTAGGATTTTTCCAGTGCTATCCAGATCTCTTCATCACTGTGTCTGTTGAAAGGGTCCAGGTTGTATCTGAGAAAAACACACCAGACTCACAGGCTAGAACAAATACAATGCCGCCATCATCATTTAGGTTCTGATAGCTAGAAGGTTAGCAGAGACTGGAGGAAGACTGGATTTGCATGGTGATTATAAATGACCCTTGACACATGGAGGCAGAGTTTACCTGACCGTCCCTGTGAACAGCACAGGGTCCTGGGGGATGATGGACAGTGTGGTGCGCAGGCGGGACAGGTTTACTGATGTGATGTCTACTCCGTCTATCAGAATGCGTCCAGCAGCTGGTTCAACAAGCCGGAATAGAGCCAGGGCAAGAGAAGATTTTCCTGGAAACCAGATAATTAATTCACCCTTTCATAACTGTGACTATGGCTGAAATCTGACTCTTTGGATACCTTTATCTTTGAACTTACGTGTAGACATTTTCCATAAAAATAAGTCAAAACTTTTCTTCATCAGAGAATAGATTTTTGCTTAATCCTGCTTCTGCAAATGAGCTCTCTGTCCACTTTATAAAAATAATGCTGGAGGAGTTTGATTATTCTAAATGTTATGGCTTCCCATATAATTTAGAATATAATTTAAAATTCTTCTCCTCACCTATACAGCTCTCAGTGGGCAGGCACCAGTTTATCTTAAAGAGCTTGTGGTTACGTACAACCCCTCTAGAACATTACGCTCCCAAAATGCTGGCCTACTCGTTGTACCGTCAATCTCCAGAAGTAGTATGGGAGGTAGAGCCTTCAGTTACCAGGCTCCTCGTCTCTGGAACCATTTACCGACCACAGTTTGGGAAACAGACTCCCTCTCTACCTTTAAGGCTAGACTTAAAACATTCCTCTTCAATAAAGCTTTCAGTTAGGGACCAGCTTATAGTCCATAAATTAGTCCATAATTAGACTCATAGTTAAGATGCAATGGGCTTAGACTGCCAGGGGGATCTGGCACATTGGGCTCCATCTCTCTCTCACACACACTCTCTCTCCACATCTGCCTTTGCCCCTCTTGTTTGCTCCTGTACTTGTCTCTGACTCTTGTCTTGTAGGTGGCCTGGGATCCTTGGTGGAGACTTCCTGCTGCTGTGGAGTCACGAAGCCTCAAAACTACAATTACAATCATGACACACATTCCATTCCCATTATCATTATAGCTGTTAATGTAGATATTAGCATGAGCTCCCTATCCATGGTTGATACATCTAAAGTATCTATTTTTATCACCACATAGGCATGAGGTCCTTCTTTAAAATGGGATGTCACATCTCAAGAGGCCTTTAATACATTTATACTTAACGGAGACAAACATGGTAGGAATGCACTTGTGGTCTGGGCATCCATTAGTTCGTCACTACCATAAATTCTTATTTCCAGTAAGAATATCATTGATTATACTTCCATAAAATTATCACCACAACCATTCAGACATGAGTACCCTCCTGAAAATGAGATGTAGCATCTCTAAAGGCTAACCTCTAATAAATCAGATGACAGGTCTATGGTTCATGGATCTGTCACTAACTTTAGTTCTTACTTTAGTCCACTTGTCTCCTCTTATCTCCCTTCCTTCGCCCTCACACCCAACACAGCATCGTGTGGATTTGTTGTTCATCATGAGACTGGGATCCACATTCAAGATCCACACATTTATATATATATATATATATATATATATATATATATATATATATATATATATATATATATATATATATATATATATATATATATATATATATATATATATATATATATATATATATATATATATATATATATATATATATATATATATATATATATATATATATATATATATATATATATATATATATATATATATATATATATATATATATATATATATATATATATATATATATATATATATATATATATATATATATTTATATGTATGTATATATGTATCTATGCCTATATGTGTATCCATAAAATTAAGAGCTTAATGCTCTATTGTAAAGTGTCTTGAAATAACGCATGTTATGAATTGGCGCTACACAAATGAAGATTGATTGATTGATTAAAGTGGCAGAGATAGTTGTTAGGCTGGTAGATATAGGAGTAGAAACAACATATTACACTGAGCATGTTATTAACAAAATCGCTACTCTACCTACCTACCTACCTACCTATCAATCTATTAATCTTTCTATCTTTCTATAGCCTTGTCTGTCTGTTCGTCCATCCGTCTGTCCATCCATCCATCGAGCCATCCATCTATCTATCTGCTTCTGAGTGCCACGAACCTTGTGCCAAACAGATGTCACATGATGCCAAAAGGAACATTACTGGAGACAGTAAGAGACATAGGTCATGTCATTTGTCTTTTTTTTTTGGCTCATCACTACTCTAAGGGTTTAAATGTTGAAAATCGCCAAAACACCTCAGGCCATGTACAATAATTGAAATGTTTATATCTGCTGTTTGCAAGATATTTTTTAACAGGTTTCATACATTTTAAATCCCTTGTTAATATATAATTTTGGTTAATATCAGTAAGTGCTGCAGCCTGGAGCCATCAGTCCTTCTGGTCCAGCTGTCCATTACAAACAGATAAATATTCAGTCTTTGAATCACTAACAAGGTTTCTACTTACCAGAATATATCCTGTTTTACTTCTCACAATAAGGTCGTCATTTGGGCAAGAAATATACTCCATGTGTGACCTTAATCTCACCTGACCCAGCCCTCCCCACGATGCCTATCTTCTCCCCAGCCCCAATGTGGAGCTGCAGACCATTAAGGGCTAAGGGTGAGTTCTTCTTGTACTTCATCTGATAATCCAGAAAGGTGATGGCCCCATGCTGAGGCCAGTCCTCTGAGACCTGATCCTCCTGAAGTTGTCTTGAAGCTTCAACCTCACAGCCCTGGAGCAAACACAAAGTTGATACTGATATTTCCTCAAAGAGAAAACTGGCAGGGTAAAATTTATCTTGTTAGTGAAAGTGAAAAATTACCACAAAGGACTGGTTGCAGATTGTTTGTTGAAAGGAATGACTTAAATTGCAATGCATCAATCTCCTTTTTACAGTCTTGGCCAAATCTTAAGGTGGAGATGATGTAAATATAGGTGAAACTCAGTGATTTAAGGTCTTGCAAAGTTATTTCCAAAAGGCAGGGTTTGAATATGGATACAAATTTGAGTAGTGCTCAATTTAACCCACTGGCCACAGGGTGCACTCTCTCTTGTTTGACCTAAAATATTTTATTTCATTTCAGCATTTACTTTTTTTATGGATAAAAGAAAGCACTTCAGTTGAAATGGGCAGAAAGCAAAAATATAAATAAAAAGAACCAGAAAGAAAAAAAAATTTCAATGATTTTCTCTTTTTTACAAAACACTACTTAGCAATGTGCATAACAAAAGAAAAAAAAATTTAAATCAAATAACTTGAGGGCCAAGAAAGCCATTTACTTCCTTCTGTAAGATACATGGATTCAATGCACTTTATAAAAAAAAAATAATAATAATACTGTTCACAGAAATACTACAATGACAGATCAGAACTTTGCTTTCAGATATACCTTCTCAACATGATGGTTTTATTCTTTTTTTAAATATGAATTAGGATTTTGATTCTTTGTTTTCTCTTTGTTCAAGTTATGGCTGAAAGATATATCGTTATTGTATCTATATCGAACTGTGAACATTCAAGGTATTAATATTGAAATAGCAACAATATAAACGATATAGATTTTTCTCGAGCTCACCCTGCATGCACAGCTCTGGAAGTTACAACAGATTTCATTTTTACGATTGCCCTTGAATGCACTGCTTGGTTTTCACCAAACCTGTAGTCATATTGTATCGTATTGATATATCCAGATATCTGGCATGAATTTTAAGATATAAAATTTTGCCCATATATTGTTCAGCCCTAATTGAGGTAAAGCTTTGGGTTGCATTTTTTTTTTTTCATTTCATCAACACACTACTAACCTTGATGTACTCGAGCTGCCGTTCCACAGAGATGAATCTGATCTCCACCTCCAACAGAGACTGGATCATTGTCTGTGAGTTGGCCGTCAGCTAAATTCAACAGGGAAAAAAATTTGATTTTTACAGCCAAGTTCCAAAAAACTCCAAGCCTGCAGCCTCTGATAACAGTTTTCAAACAAGTTTTTCATGTTTCAGTATGAAACAAACTTTCAGAGCTGGAGACACTCATATAAAGTTTGTTCTTCTTGTGTCTGGCGGCAGGTTTACCAGTATAATGTAGCACAGAGCGAGGACTTTCACCGCTGGGCTGCTGACATCATTGGAGACAAAAACAACCAGCAGTGCGACCGGCAGCGTCATGACGGCACACAGGGAGTCTGCAAGGAAGGCGAGCCAACGCATCCCATGGTGGAACAGTAAGAGATGGTTAGCATTTTCATCCAACAGCCTCTTAAACCTGAAAATACAGACAGTGAGCCAGCTATCAGGACTTTGTTATGAGCATTCAAAACCCGACAGATTGATACACTACGGTAGCTTCCCCCATCTTGTTGCGTCTGATTCTCCATAAATTCGCCACCGGGATTTAATTAAGTAAATAGGTAGGAGCCTCCTGTTGGATAATTACTGCATGGGTGATTATCTTTCAGCTGGCAACAAGTTATTTAACCTCAGCTAATGCAACGAGTAGCTTCTCATTTCTTGAAAAACCATGTCAAAAACACATCCTGTAGTCGTGGAAAAGTTGTGAGTCTGTTTAAGAAGGGTCAAATCATTGGCATCAAGCAGCAAAAACTTCGAAGGAGATTGAAGAAACTACTAAAATCACATCACATTATTAAAAACTGGAAGGATAGTGGTGAACCATCGACTTTAAGGAGGAAATGTGGTCAGAAAAAAATCCATAATGATAGTGATCGCGATCACTTAAATGTTTGGATAAATTAAATCAAAGAAAAACAACAGTAGAACTTAGCAGTGTGTTTAATAGTAAAAGTAAGAGCATTTCACACACACAACGTGAAGGGAACTCAAGGGATTGAGACTGAACAGCTGTGTAACCTTAAGAAAACCACTAATCAGTGAGGCTAACCAGAAAAAGGCTGCAGTTTGTTAGGGAGAATAAAGTTTGGACTCTGGAGGACTGGAAGAAGGTCATGTGGTCTGATGAGTCCAGACTGACCCTGTTCCAGAAGGATGGGAGCATCAGGGTAAGAAGAAAGGCAGGTGAAGTGATGCACCTGTCATGTCTAGTGCCTAGTGTATAAGCCTCTAGGGGCAAAAATGAATGCAGCACTGGATGGAAATACATCTTGTGACATTGCAGAAGCTTATAAAAACAACTTCACAAATGAAATATAAGAGTGTGTGAACTTTTTCTTGGTGACGACTTTTCTTTTTTTAACAGACAGTGTATTTGCTTGAGGTATATGTGTGTGTTGGTGTGTGTTGATAGTCACACATTGCCCTTTTTCTTAACTTTTACTGCAACATTCTTATTTTTGTTAGAGTCATGAGTCAATGCTAAGTCCAACAAATTAGTGACAGAAGTTTTTATGGCATTAAAGTACAAGAATGATATAATTTATTGGCCTCCAGGCCATAGTTAGGACACCCTTGGTCTATAGCAATCTCCGTTTGATTTCCATGTCTGGGACTATAGTTGCTCACAGTCTCTAAAACCATCAATGTCTTTACAAATTGTGAAAATAAAGCCTGTCCTTCTCAACAGATATAAAAACGTACAGTCTTAAAAGTTGGATTGAGTCAGGATGTGTGTAATTTTCATTGTGGCATGATCTAAGTTAGCTTCAGGCCAAATTTTTCCATAGTTACTATCCAACGGATCAGAACAGAATCAGAGGTTGACATATAGAGATGACTGTTTAAAATGCTTCCCTTTCTTTTAAAAAAAAAATAAAGGGTTTTAGTTGATTTTGTCCCTACAAGGATTAAATGTGCAGTGTGTAGAAATTGGCATTTTAGTGACATCTAGTGTTCAGATTTTGAAATGCCCGTCTGTTAATAAAACATCACATCACTAAGCAACGAGAGCAGGTGAAGACCAAAAAGGATCATGAACAGGGCATCATTTACAACAGTTGGCAGGTGAGGGTTTTTCATTCATATTTGTGACTATTATTTTATAGTTTATAGGTCAGTTGAGATGATGATTATAGGTTTTGTAAACTTTGAAAGAACAGCGTTTTGCTCCTTTTGTCCCCAAAACCCAGCAGTAGGCAACATGACGGATCATTATGTTAGCCTCCACAGAGGAGAAACTCGCTGTACATAAATATAAAAACATTTTTCTAACTTAATAAAAATAAAACCAAAGCTTTATGGGGATGGTTCTACACCTATTTCGACAGACTCTACATACAAATAGAAACATCATATACTTTATTCACCATTTCTGTTCAGCGAAAAGCTGTCAACTTCTACACACTACACCTTTAAATAATGTAGAAAATAGAGAGAGTGGTGGGTGAGCACTGTTTGTATTATATCCAATGAACATAGTTTGTTAACACTGCACCAACATCTTTAAAGGGATTTATCAGGAGGAAATGACAGTTTTCAGGGGGCATAAAGTCACATGTTTTTATTAATTTATTAAAATACTGAGGAAAATTCATGTTGAAGGCAGCTGCCATTTGCTGACCGCTGATGTAGACCTACAGACGAGTTGCAGTTAAAACATGTATGTAAATGTAAATGACTCGTATATTCTAATTCAGTGCTAAAGAAGTGTATACTCCTTAGCTTTGATCTGCAGTGATAGAAAGGCAGTGAGCAGTCTTACTGCTCCGTGAAGCTGTGCGTCTTCTTGTAGATTTGGATGGTGCTGAGGCCCTGAGCCATGGAGGAGCAGAGGGAGATGCAGGCGGAGCAACTGATGCTCTCCTTCATCTTTAACTGAATGATGTTTCCCCTGAACATCCTGCAGAGACAGAAATACAGTCCAGACAGTGGTGATCGGTTTCATGATCGAATCTTTCATTTCAACTTGATTTTCCGGAGAAAACATGTAAATATCATCACATTTTTTCTTTAAAAAGTCTGATTGTTAAGAGACTTGGCAATATCTAATTAATCATAGAGTATGTAAATCAATATACGTAAATATATTCGTTCTTTGTCAGCATTTGTGTTATCAGACTGCATTTACATCTGCACTGAACTGATGGAGGGACAGAAGGTATTTAAACCTATAAGCTAAAGTTCATGATAAACTTAGCATCATATGATTCCTTGACTCTCAAAACTCACAACCAGAATCATGTTAATGTCGTTATTATTAAGACTAATATTGAGCAAAAACGATTGTTTGCTAATGGTGGTTATCTGGATCGCCACCACAATGTAATTACCTAGGTTATGTAATCGCCAGCGTCTGTCTGTTTGTTTTTTTGTTTGTTTGTTTCTCTGTTAGCAACATAACTCAAAAAGTTATGGACAGATTTCGATAAAATTTTCAGGAGATGTCCGGATTGGGACCAGAAACAAGTGATTAGATTTTGTGATCCTGATCACCGTCTGGATCCAGGGATTTTTTTTAAAGGATTCTTTAGCATTGCGAGATAGGACCATTTTCAGCATTTGTGCATAATACTCCACCAAAAATAGTCAGGACATTTGAAGAAAAAAAAAACAGGACAAGTTTCTAAAGTGTTCTACAAGATATCAAAGACTGACCTGGATCCCGGCAAAATTCTGGATTCTCCGATCCAGAACAAGAAAAATTTAGATATCCTTGGAATTTTTGTCATAGCAAGGGAACAAATAAAGGCATAGACTTAAAATATAGCCAAAATACTGTGGAATCTGGAGTGTTCAATCAGATTTGTTGTAACTTCAAAAACTTCGGAGCTCGATCCAGAAGAAAACCGCCATGACGAAAAAGTGATTTTTGTGGATAACTACTGAACTAAAGTAGATATCACTATGAATTCAGTTGCTAATGGTGTGTTTCATGGTCAAGGAATCTAAATATTTAGATGAAATAAAGGTAGGATTAATATTTATGGTGAAAATCACAATAAGGGTGAGGACTGTGGTGCTGGCGGAGGTCTGCGCTCACTGAGTGCTTTTCTAGTTATTTCTAATTTTGGACTTTACCATCATCTCCTGAACATTTCAGCAAAATCTGTCCAGTAGTTTTTACATAATCTTGCTAACAAACAAACAAACACACACCAGCAGAAAACATGACCTCCTCAGTGGAGGTAAAAAGTTAGAAGTGACATCTCCCCCAGGAGCAGAGTGGGATGTTTGACGTCAAAAATGCAGTTTTTAAAAAGCTTCACATTGGCTGGATTCTTTTCAAAATGTGCCTTTTAGTGACCTGAAAAATTGTTTATGTGTTGACGGAGGACAAAGCGAGCAGAAAACCCCAGTTTTCAAAAACACCCGCCTTCATATGGACGTAGAAGAACTTCGACCAAACTCTTCTGACCACTCTGACATTGGGAGAAGCTCATTGCAGCTGTTTTTGGGTCACATTGATGTCAAATGCTGTTACAAACATGCTCCTGCACTAATAAACAGGAGATATTTATGAAAAATGAGAAACAGAAAACATTACTGATGATCACCCACCAGAGCAGGAGCGAGAGGACTGTCACCAGGATGAACACCGGCAGCAGCATGATGGGAAAAACGACAGAGTTGATGATGCAGATGCAGAGGGTCATCAGACACACGAAGAGAAGGAGGTTCAGGTGGTGAGGTATTAATGAGTCGATCTCATCCTGACATCTGGAGAAACGGCTGAGGATGCTGCTGGTGGGAGTTGAGTCAAAGAAACTCATTGGACTCAATGTGACCTGAAGAGCAAAAGAACCGATCAGCTGAATTTACTGATCGACTGGAAAGCACTCAGAGACAGCAGACCTCCTCCAAGCAGCTCAGTTCAGCAGTGACTTTTTTAAAGGAGACATATCATGCTGATGCATGATTTAATACTTACATATAATATAATAAATTTGAAAACAAGACCTTACACCCCCTGAATTTTCAAAAAATGAGATATTGTATTTTTTTTGATATCCTAGAACGAGATTTGATGCCTCTGAAAATAGGTCGTTGCGAGATGTCCGCGAGATTTCAAACGTGGTGACATCACGAGGTACCTTTCTTTTTATTGGTGTAATCTGATGAAACACTTCCTCCTCTGTGATGTCCGTTAGCCACAAAACCGTCACCGAGGAACGCATCCACCAGCAGGGGTATAAAGCTCTCTCGCTCACATTCACTCATTACCAGCTCTGGCCTGTAGGGGGACTCAATACGTGGTTGCTGCTTTGAGCCTGCCTGAAAATACAGTAGAAGAAGGAGGACAGGCTGGCTCGGCCCACGATAGAATTGACCAATCAGACCACAAAGGGCTGTGACATTGCGAGGTCACTTTAGGTCATCCTGAGATCCTTGTGTTTCAACGAGAGCTTGATAATGGCCTAAAATGAGGATATTGAGAACGCTATTGTGGGGCAATGAAGGAACTAAATGACTTGTACTGAGGGCAGAAATGCTTTACAGGCATCCTAGTCTGGCATAGTGAAGAGGAGAAACAAGCATGATATGTCCCCTTTAACTCCTGTAAAAGATCCAAGTCTGGATCACCAGATCCACAATAAAGCCAGAATCTGGACCAAATTCAGCACATACTTCAAGGTTGTTATCCTGTATGAACACAACTAGTTTTGGGAACAACACTTAATGTTTTGATTGTAAATGAATAATTGAACGTCGTTGATGGGATGGGATTTCCCAATACGAAGTTACGTTTTTTGTTTCGTCAATCTAGATTGGATCCAGATGAAATTTACCATGATGGCAGAAACATGGACCCCATATTATCCTTTAAAACTGGAAGCAGATCCAAATTATATGAATTATTTGATGTTTTTTTTTTTTTATTTCCACCACATATTAACCTCTTCGCCCTGTTTCCACCAGAGGGCTCAGTGCGTTTTGTCTCTGACGGCTCACTTTTTGTGGCGTTTCCATAGACTAAAACCGGGACAGGACCCCTTATAAGCGAACCATACCGTCCTACTTTTTGGGACCCTTCTGTTGGGGTGCCAGGCATACTGATCCAACCCCAGAAGGTGGAGTTAGAAACACTGCAGTCCGTTGATTGGTCGAATGAGATGTCACCTCCCGTGCGACAGCGGAACAACACAAAACCCCGCCATGTTTAAAACTCTACTCGTCTTTGTGAAGTAACTCTCGCGGCACACAGCCTCCTCTGAAACAAAGCTTGGTTGCACTTCGTAACAAATAGCCACATGCTGATCACAAAAAAGAAGAATTGCTGGATGTCTTCCATCCTTGCTCTTTGTTTGCTGTGTCGCGTTTTCTTCTTCGTTGTATTTTAGCCGGGTACACGGTGTCGCGCTGCTATGATGACGTCATGGTATTGATTCGCCGCCTACCAATCAGGGCTCGGTTGGCTTTGTAAATGCTCTTTTAACTGCATAACAGCATCATCTGCTTCCTGCTTTTACTGTGGACATCATGAACTTTGACTCCAGAAGCAAATGGAAGGACTGTAGTTCTAGTTAGTGGAGAAGCTGGTTGAAGTCTTACCTTCTGCAGCAGTCTGCGGTGCAGGGTGCTGGAGGCCTGTAACGTGACCTTGATGAAGCAGAAACATTTGATCAGGCTGACGGTCAGCAGGATGATGATCATCACACCGAACCACAGCTGATAGAAGGGGAGGTCTGGGTTCAGGGAGAGGTCTCCTCGATCCGCAGACGACACGTTGGCTGACTATAAAGTGAAAAAACAGAGAAAGGGCTTTACAAAATAAGAGAGTGTACATATTAGTTATAAAATAAAATGATTAAAATACAAAGAGACATCTACTCCTGTGCTTTCAGTAACACGACAAATATCAAGAATCACTTAATGAGGGTTCAGACAGTGACATCAAAATGTCATTTTTTGAAGCAGTTTATCGGCACATAAATGGGTACATTACAGTTCTGAGAACAGCATGAAAAGTGAAGGCTCTTGAATAATTTGCATTTATATCAGGACAGTAAAACTGCCCACTCTGTTGATCTTTACCTCCTGGTTTCATTGAGTTTTTTTTTTTTTTAATCTCACCCCGTGTCCATGCCGGAGCCAGAAGCTGAGCCACCAGTAGCACATGGCAGTACTCGTCACCAGCAGGATGAAAATGAGGAAGATTGAGATGCTCACGCAGTACCCTGCAGGAAGAAAGAAGAATTCAACATCATATTTTCATTCAAGAATGTGGCTTTTGGTTAAGATAAAAAGGCTTAAACATCTGGTAATTTCTTACTGCAATGGTTCGATGTCCTTTTTTTAAGTTTCAGTGATGTTTTGCCAATAGGGTTGATATTTCCAAACTAATTACTGTCATATTTTTATCAAGTGCCTCCACTTTATTAAAATTGACCTAGTGATGGTCTTTTTGTCTTAGAAGCAGATGTGGAGCAAGGCAACTCCCTCTTTATTCTTCAATAAATTATACCTGTGATTCATAAAAGTGAACATTCAGTGATAATAAGGCAAAAAATATTGATTATTTGTTCATTCTGACAATATTATCTCCAATATACATCGTTTTGAAAATATAGTCAAAATTGTTTCATATCTGACAATAATTTAATCTCTATACAGTGTCTTTGTGCATCCTGTAAGCACTTTAAATACAATGTGTTATTATTATTATTAACACTAATAATCAACTTTTTAGACAACTTATCTGCCATTATTAATCTTGTTTGATAAATCTGTTCATAGCTCAGGTTCTACAATGGAAGTTAAATTACTGCAGGAAAACTTTAGTACCTGAAAGTTTTTTAAACATATTTTAATAGGTGTATTGACCCTGTTTTAGTGTACCACCCTTTTTTAAATGTATTTTTTTTTATATGTCTCAACAGAGCCTCCCTCTTTACCTCCAGCAGCTTGGCAGTACTGTTGAAATGTCCTCCAGGAGACCAAACTTTTCCTGCTGCTCTCCTGATCCATACGCTGATCAGCAGCTTCAAAAAGAATAAAAATCTAAATTATTCCAAAATTTACAATAAAACAAAACAAGACTTATGCTCACTTAGCCTGCTCTTTAACTTTAGTTTAAATTGAGTAAATATTAGTTTACATGTGAACAGTTTTATCATTTACCATCTCCTGCTATTTGACTAAATCACACTTTTACGCTCCTCTGATTGCATGCTTTTGATCACAATATTGGATGTAAACAAATTTTCATTTTTTTAACATGAATAGATTAACTCGCAGGATACTGAGCCTCATGTCTTAGGGGGAAAAGACGAGGTTATAGACTCACATGTGCAGTAAGCTGGAGGTGTCCCTGAATCCTCTGCTGACATGTGAGGACACAAAGACAAATATTTAACTGGTAAATGTTTTTTTACAACATTAAATATTCCTGAATTTATTGACCTCTACCAAACAGTTGAGCTGGGAGTTAAAGAAATATTTATCCACTGTAACTCTCCTTTGTTTGGTTAACACACTCAAGTTGGGAACTATAATCAGTAAATCTGTTTTCACGTTTCAGACTATAAACAGGAGTTCATTTTATCATAGTCTAATTAAAGGTCAGAGCATTTCCTTCCAACTGGTCGAGAAAAGGAAAGAGACCTGGAACGACTGATACAGAAAAGAATTTAAGACAAAATCCCTTCTTGAAGCTTTCCAAACATTCAGAAATTATAAATCAGCTGTATGTACCTGGGCTGGCAATCCCTCTGTTCATGTAACCATTCACCTCCACCTGATTCTCCTTTTCTTCCCTGTGAGGCTGGAAACAGCAGGAAAAAAGCACAATCAGGAGGTTATTTATGAAATAGAATGCTTCATTTAACAAAAAATAAGATATTGCACTTGATTCGTTTTACATAACTCTGTAAAATAAGTCAAGACTCGTTTTAAGTTGATATCACTTGATGCCAGCATGTATGCATGAATAGATACTGACATGATTTAGAGTGACTTCTCTGTTCTTTTTAAATATCATGATCAGCTTTGTCCATCTAGGGCAGGGGCGTCCTGACGTTTTTTAAGGAGGACCACATGAAGGGTAAAAATAAGAATGTCTGGTAGAGATTTATAACCTGACAAGCCAGATGGACAGCTCCATATATCTGCCACAGAAATATTTCACTAGTCCATCTGGGTAGGAGCCCTTTAAATTTGTTTTCAGGGGCAGAACGTTAAAAAAAAAAACACAAGCTTGTGATTGGACAGTCGTTTGGCTCGTCACATTCATCACAGACCCATCCACATCAAGCAGGGTTGCCTCCTATAATGTAGCATACATAGCTGCTAATGTAGAGGCTAATGGCTAACAACAGTTAAAAACAGTTCATGGACGTTAGCCATAGCGGCTAACTTAGCCACTAACAGCTAACAACAGTTAATGGCTGTGTCCGAAATGGCATACTAACATACTACTCATACTAAGTGTGACGTCAAAATGAGTATGTAGTGCGTTCACATTAGATAGTATGAAAAGATTGAGTGTGCGAGAAATACACGGATGTATACTATATCGGAAAAAAATTAAAGTATGAGGGGTGGGCATACTATTCACACTCAAACGCCCCATAATGCATTGCGAGCCCCATAATGCATTGCACCATGCAAGACCGACCGGCATTCAGCTAAAAATCGGCCACTAGCAAACTTCCCGTTTTCAAAATAAACGATTCTTTTATTATCTCCCTATGGTTCTTTAACGCTTTTGTAAATGGGCTCTTGTTTTGGAGCCGACCGGAAGTTTCTTTGATAGCATAATGGCACGCACAGCGGAATGTCCGAAATGCTGAAATGAAATTTGTATCCGTGCGTTTTATGGCTGAAATGACCACATTTTGGTATTCTACGTGGTGACTTTCTCGCCTAAAATGCTCTCTGAACTTTCAAATGTGGTGAATGAACAGAGATATTTGATAGCCTGGTGTGCTTCAGATTTTTGTCGTCGGAGGTTTGAAATGCATCATGGGAAACTTAGCAGTATACTACAGTGTGAACGGTTGGCATTCTAATCATACTTATAGTATGTAGTATACGGTATATACACATGAGTTTGTAGTATGTAGTACGTTAGTATGCCATTTCGGACACAGCCAATGACTGTTCGCCGTCAGCTGCTAACTTAGCTGCTAACAGCTAACGGCCTTTTACTATCGTCTTACACTAAATTGTACCACACAGATGATTCATTTAACCCTTTTATGTGACATGAACCTCGTCAAAGACAATCCCTACAAGTAAACTTCTGAGGAGGGCAGATTTCACCAAGTTTCACTGCTATGAAGACAATAGGCTAATCGGCATGTCCGGTCTCAGCTTCTGGTTCTCAACTTCCAGTTGTCATCACGTTCGCATTCTGCACCTCCCACCTCTCTTCTCTGATTGGGCTGTTAAGAATTCAGCCGAGTGAATTCGTTTGACAACGGAGGCTGGCAAGACGGACCTGCAGGATTTCAGAATCAGGCAGGTCTGTCTGATCTGCAAGGCTAGGAGATTTATACAGATATCTTCAACTAAGACATTTTTACCAGAGAGAAATTAAGAAGGAAATCTCTGTGGAAGGGAATGATTTGTTCGAAGTGTTGACAGGTGCATATAAGCAAACTCCTCTAAGAATTGTCTCTAAACCAGTGATTCCCACACTGGGGTGCGCGTGACGTGGGGGTACACGAATGCCTATTTCAGTAGTTAAGTTCAAACTGGCAAATGTTTGTATTGTGAGATTTGATAAAGGCCTGAAGTGTTGTCAGAGAGGCTGGAGGATGGATTTGTGAGGCATCTTTTAGTAGGAAATCTGTCCTGAGTTATCTAAGATTCTTATAGTAACATAAGTTCAGTTAGACATCCTTCTTAATAAAGCTGTGGTGAGTTTGTACCTTACAGTTTCAAATTCTTTAATGAATATGTCCCGGAAATATAAATTTCTATTTTTAAAACAAGTGAACTGGTGTTGCCCACTGAAATTACTGATAAATAAATCAATTAGGTGAGTACGCAAGAGTATTATTGCCATTTTAGATGGAAAAAATGGGAGGTCGAGATTAATGTTGAAACGACGAGAATAAAGTCAAAATTTTGAAATAAAAGTTGAAATGACAAGATAAATGTTAAAATGTCAACAATAAAGCTGAAATATAATTTCATGATAAAAGTCGAAATGATGAGATTCAAATCAAAATGTGAGAAAAAATGTGGAATGTCAAGAATAATGTCCACGTACAATGTATTTTGACCCCTATCTTGACATATTGGAATTTTTTTCTTGACATTTCAACTTTTATCACAAAATTCTATTTCGACATGACATTTCATCTTTTTTCTTGTCATATAAACTTTAATCTCAAAATTTCAACTTTTGTCTTGACTTTGCCAAAATCATTTTTTCCACCTAACATGGCCCCAATACTCTTCCGTTTGTGAGAAATAATTCACTTTTAAAGATTTTGTTTCTATGTTATGCATGTAAAATGTGGGAGGTGGGGGTGGTGGCAGGCTTACAGACACATTTCTTTTTCTAGCTGCTGTAAGTGTGTGTGAGGAGGGGGTACATGGCTTGAGGTCAAGTGTCTGTGGGGGTACAGGCTGTGAAAAGTTTGGGAACCACTGCTCTAAACTATACATAGGTGTATTAAAGGAACAGGGAAGACACACGGTGTATATATAAATGAAATGTGAAAAGGAATTTAACGTTGAGTTGTCTGAGAGTGATTGGCAGTCCATGTTTAAGACAAACATCAACTAGCTCTAAAAGATGGTGGGAGTTTGGTTGGAAATATTTTATTTTTATTACACCAAAAATTAAAATAAACAATTAGGTCAACAACAATACTGTTGTAGACAATGTGAGCAACTGAATTCCGTCCACTCTCATATATTGTGATCATGTTTGAAAATATGGATATTTTGGGATGGAGTTTTTCGAGTCATGGGCGAAATTCTTGGTTATAATATTCCTAATGGTCCCTAATATATGTATATCTAGGACTGATACCAGACAATGCAATAGGTGTAACAGGATTTATATTGTATATGATTCCACTTGCTCTCTGTGATCAGGGTTCCCACTCTTTTCTAGAAATAATTTTCCAGGACTTTTCCAGGATGTTTCCAGGACATTTTCCCCCTGTTACAATATTGGTGTGGTGTGGGCAATTATGAAGTTAATCTAGACTTTGAAAAAACAAGATATAAGGTTTACGACCAATGTCTCTAGGTAGCTTGACAGAATCATAATGAACTTAAAATTCATTTATTTCTAACTATCAGGCATGAACATGTCTGCTGGCTATCTTTATCGTCCGGCTTTTATGTAGCATATTACTGTTTTAACTTTACAGTTTATACTTATTGTGTTATCTTTATTTACTCTGCTTTTTTAAGAGCATACTTTGTTGATTTAAGCTACCGTTTGAGTAACTTCATTTTTATTTGCGATTTTTTATATATCTTTTGTCAACATTGTTTTGAGTTTTTACATTTTATTCTACATCTTACTTCATTTTCTGTTTGATTTTTCTTCACTAACAAGGAAGGAAGCTAAATAAATTTCCAGGACAATTCAAGCTTTTCCAGGACATCTTACTTTTTTCCTCATTTTCGTTATGTTTTCCGTGACTGGAAATTTGGTCAATCATTCTCCAGGTTTTCCAGGACGAGTGGGAACCCTGGTGATTTATGTTCCTTTTTGGCAAATATGGCTCTAGAGCGCCCTCTCTTGGGTTAAGTCTATATATACAATGGACAGCAGCAATGCATTGCCATTGTTTGAGAGATGTGCCCGAGGTGAGTTGTGGACTGAAGCAGTTTGTACAATAACTGTATGAACATAATTTTCTCCTCTTGTAGGCTTCTAAGCATACAGAAATTCATGCAGAGGTTTATGAGATGTATTACGCTTAGCTTACTGTAGTTTCCATGTACTAAACTGTCTATATAATAACTTTGTGCACTTATTACAAGGTAACTAGCATTTGTGCTAACTCTGCTAGCCTGTTGTAGTGTGCTTCGGTATGCTGAGACGAGCCAAGTGTATGACCAGTATCAATCTGTTTTTACAGATATTTTTTGACATAGTTTTGGATTTTGTATTGTTGAAATTTTATCACATGCCGTAGTACATTGCCATTGTATGAGAGATGTGCCCCAAGTGTGCTTCGGTGTGCCGAGACGAGCCAAGTGTATGACCAGTATCAATCTGTTTGGACAGATAATAAACGGTGGCATACAGACAGAGCAGCCTCCCACTTCTTACTCTTCACACAACGCAGAGTCAACTGGGTTTTCTTGAACCAGCCAGCTGCAGCCAAAGTGCAACTGCGCACGGTAACATAGGTCAAGAAGATAAATACATGTTTAAGATCCTATCTCTTGCAGCTAAGAAAGCCAGTACAAGAACTTGGCCGAGAGCTGATCCACCTGGACTGAGCCACTGGCTGGATATTGTAGAAGAAATCCAATCAATGGAACAAATGACCTACAGTCTATGAATTAAAACAGAGCTTTATACTGCAAGATGGTCAAAATGGTATCTTCATGGAACAAAGTAGTGTTGGTCCCCCTTGTACTGTTGTTCTTGTCACTGTTTTTATTAAATGGAAAAATAAAGTTTAAAAAAAAAAGAAGGACTGGGCCACTGTACACCTCACTTTTAGTATATTAAAACAGAAGTAAAGATATGGTATTTGCAGAGAGGCTCAAGATAGCAAAAGCAAACACAAGATCCTTTGGCAAAAACAGAATGGTGTCCGTGCAAGTGGTTAGTATCTGCTTTCATGAGTGACAGCAGTGCAGATACCTGCTCCTTCAGGTGTTTGTTTATGAGCTCAGCGTAGTGTCCCCCTGCTCCCATCAGGTCCAGGTGAGTCCCAGTTTCCAGGACCATCCCATCTTTCAGGACGAGGACCTGATCACAGAACTCCATGTACTGAAAAACAGACACACAGATGGAGTCAAGTATCTCAAAAAATAACTAGAAGACACACGCAACAACAGTGTTCATTTTCTGGCTAGTTTTTTCTGTCTTAGTTTTCGTCAACAAACTTTTTCCCCTAACGAAAACTAGACAGTAACTAATAAAAAACAAGTGCACATGGATAAAAACTAAAAACTAAATTAACTGACATTTTCATCAACAGATAAAACTAGACTAAAATGTTTGACAGAGACTAAATCAAATCAGACCTTATTTGGTCATGTAGGAAATAGAGACAAGTTAGGAATATATCCAATCACAGCTACTTTGGTTGTGTGGAAAGGTTGGATGAGTTGGGGAGCGATCCAATCAGAGCTGCTCTCTTTATGAATTGATATATTCATGTAGAGCAGGTTCACTGTTTGTTGTCAGTTCTGGTATTGTTACTGAGATGCTCTGATGTGTAGCCTAAATAAAGGTGACTGCATTCAAACTTTCAAAGCATTCAGTAAAGGGTTATTAGATGTTTCATTTGATCAAAGTGTAAAACATGACTTCAGAAATTCAAGGAAACATTAAAAATGCCTTACACTTCACATTTCATATTTTAGTGGACTAACTTTACGGTAGATTTCATCAACTGAAACTAAACTAAAATTATAACAGTTTAGATGACTAAATTATGACTAAAACTAAGTCAAAAAGTGCATTCAAAACTTAGCAGGACATATAATGTTTACAAATTCACTAGAAAAGCTCATTTCTTTGAGGCGTCAGTGGTGAAGTCTGAAAGTGGTTGATCGGTCATCAGGAGGTTGCAGGTTCAAGTCCAGCTGTGGCTGTTACATGGGGATGTGTCCTTGGGCAAGACCCTTACCCTAACTTGCTCCCACTGCTGTGTCAGTGGTGTGTAAATGGGCATGAAAGAGCACAAACGTGTTAGCTGATACTGATGGACAACTGACAAAGAAACTCCAGCCATCTCAGAGTGAATGAGTGTGAATGGGTAGGCATGACTTGTGGTGTAAAGCTGCTGTAAGTAGTCAAAGAGACTAGAAAACTGCCATATAAGCTCATTTACCATGACATCTGTGTTTTACCTCTCATATGTGCTCATGTCATGACATTTGTTTCAAAGAAAAAGGAAGGAGAATAATAGAGATGGGCAAAAGAGCGATAAACCGGTCATTAATACATCCTTACCTGCAGCTGGTGAGTCACCAGTATGATGGATTTCCCCTTCAGCTCTTTCTTTATGCACTTCTCAAAGATGTGTTTTCCAGTGTGAGCATCAACAGCTGACAGCGGGTTGTCCAGCAGGTACACATCTTTGTTTGAGTAAACAGCACGAGCCAGACTGATCCTCTGTTTCTGCCCCTCTGGCAGATTCACACCCCGTTCACCCAGCTGTAACACAAATATATTCAAAGTTGTTTGACTGCAACAAACATCAGTAACACAGTCACCAACCCTTACAGACTGTGGGTTTCAAAAAGTGTGGGTTTCAAAAAGTTAACATTTTCCCACCACTGTCTGGTCACCATTGGGCAGGATTTGGACGTCGATCTTCAGGCAACAAGAGCTGATGACTGCATCGTACCTGTAGGAGGATCACATGTCAATAGAGATGTAAGCTAACAGCCTTCACACAGAACTGTAGTCCATTCACCTGGACTTGTCCAAGTGCTGCCCCATCAGGATGTTGTCCTGCACCGTCCCGGGGAAAATCCAAGCCTGCTGGGAGGCGTAGGCGATCGATCCGTTTACGCAGACTGATCCCTGCTGCAGATGCATCTGAAACAAATACAGAGATGTTTGGATGACCTCGCTGGAGTTTTGCATCACCTCAGATCTTTGTATAAAAAGACAGGAAAGCAAACATCATGAGCAACAATACAACGGATTGAGCTTTGCTGCTTTTTTGCCCCTTTAGTTGGGTACAAAGTGGTGCCATGTTGGAACTAGAGATTGCCAAAGCTGGACGGAATGGTAAGTACAGGGTGTCCATAAAGTCTCTTTACAATTTAAAACATTTATTACAAAGACAGTTGATGAGATATCTTAACCAGATTTGCTTTATTTTAATCAGTGTTTTGTGTTTCAGATATTCTGTTAATGGAAGGAAAGCTGTTAAATTAACCCCTACAAAATGACTACTCCTCAAGAGAAGGCTCAATGTATATCCTGGTTTATTGACACAAAATCAGATGTACAGACTCAGCAAAACTAAGAACTGAGTATGGAAGAGATCCACCTTCAATTCATGCATGGCACAATAAATTTATGGGGACAGGGACAGTGTTGGATAAAGGGAGGAGTGGGTGACCAAGAACATCAATCATGTAAGACAAGCCTTTCCTTCTATTAACAGAATATCTGAAACACAACATTTTAATGTGAATACAAACGTTAATAAATACTGATTAAAATAAAACAAATCTGGTTGAGTTATCTTATCAACTGCCTTTGTAACATTTTTTTTTCATTGTAAAGAGACTTTATGGACACCCTAGTGACATGTCCTGGTTTTACTGTATTCTTTGTTAATTCATTATGACTTTGTTGTTGTTAAGACTAAACTTTGCACATTCTTCCTCAAGAGTGAGGTCATTATCCTCAGGAGGTCAAAAACAAGGTCATTTATCCCTTGCTCATCCCTTGTTTTTGAGTATGATATGATAATAATGCTTTGAGCTCCTTCTTCAACCCTGCCCAGATTTCATTTGAACTCAAGGGGAAGTGGCTTGATTATGGAAGTCATGGGTTTAGTCCTTGACTAAAATTCATCGATGTTAAGCTTAATAAAGACAGTCTCACCTGTTCCAACAGACTGCAGATCAGTGACGTTTTCCCACTGCCAACATTTCCACACACTCCCAGCAGTTGACCCTGCAAGAACATCTTGTTTTAATTAACACCCAGGAATGGTTTGCATTGAAGGTATGCTATTGTGAAGCTTTTATGTCTAACTAAGGAAAATGTGGCTAGTCTTGACTGCTAACCTCGCTATCTAACATTTCTCATTCCACATTTGTACATGAACAGCTCTCCGAGGCCCTGTTCACACACTGCTCTCAGATGAAAACAGTAACATTTTGTGGTTCTGGCTGTTCATTCACACAACTAAAGCTACATTCATACTGCAGGCAGAAGTGGCTGAATTCAGAATTTTTTTTCCCCATTTGTGACCCACGTCTGATTTTTTTTTTCCCGTCAGAATGGCACAAATCAGATTTTTGTCAAATTAGACCAAGGCCACTTTCATATGTGGTCCTAAGTCAGACATAATTCTGATAATGATAATATTAATACATTTTCTTTAAATGCACATTCCATGACACTCAAGGACATTGTACATGATTTAAAAAATCAAAACAACAGAGAAATAAAATCAGCAAAACCTAACAGACAGTGTCAGGTATGGGGATGCAAATAACAGGTTGTAGTTAACCTCGAAAATTACATGCTCATAAAGAGTCTGCAGGTCTATTTGAATATTTTTGGTGTCATAATAAAAGTAACACTTGAGCGGTTTGTACAGATGTGGAAGCTTCAGTATATGTGTTACAGAGACAGAGTAATGATGATAGAAGTCAAAATAATTTGAAAATTTCATCCACGCCTAAAAAGAAACACCTTTTTATTGTGAATTTCTCTTTGGAATGATGCAGTTGCTGCTTTAGAACTTAATAAATGAATGGAAAATGTGTGAACATGAATTATGCCAAGTTTGATTCCGATAAAATGATGCAGAGCAAAGTTAGAGAGGTTTCACTGCAGAGTGATCAGTCTGAATCTCTGCACTGTTTGGCACCTTTAGTCCAATTTGAAATTCCTGATAGGCTGTACCAAACTTTATATTTCACTTTATGTCACTTTTGGTGTTCATTACACCCAATTACTACTGTTTTTATCTTCTTCTGAAGGTTTGCCTCTGTGCATGCGCAGTATGGCTCATTGTTTCAGGGGAAGACCGCCAGCTACACAACGACTTTCTTCTTCCAGTTTTGTGCAAAATGGACGAATATCTATCGGATGAAGATGTTGTGGAGGAGAACTTTGAATATGATGGGTGTCCTTACAGTTTTGAGCCAGAGTTTACAGATGAGGAGCTCATCGAAAGGAGGACGCGGAGGCAAAGAGAAGAACAGCTGGCCAGAGAGTACTGCGCATACGCGGAGGCAAGCGTTCTTCTTCTTCAGTTCAGAGGTCAGCACAGTCATTAAGACATGTCTGGGGCGACACAGACTGTAATGACGGAGTAGCCCGAGCGGACCATGATGAAATATTGGTGAAACTAATGAGTTTTTGGACGTTTAATGCAGTTTTAGGAGCGGCGCTAACATGCCCCGTGTGCTACCATTAGACGGATGTCCGCCGCTCGATTTTGGATCTAAATATCTCCCGAAGCACCGTTTGGATCAGGAAAGCCTTCTGGGTGAGTATATTGTTCTTCTTCATTCTATAAACAATGTGAAAGCTGTAGAAACCGAACTTATCCTTTAAATAACAATGTGAACAACCATGCAAAAAAATCTGATTTCAACAAAAAATCAGAACTGAGCATCATACCCTAAGATGTATTAGGTGCCTAAAAAAACTTTGTGAACATCCTTTTAACCTTCTTTCATTACACCGACCTTTCTGAGTGTGAAGGAGATGCTGCTCAGGGTGGGCATTGCTTTAGTTTGTCTGATTTTGGACACCAGGTCGTCCCCGTCATCAGTTTCAGCAGGGCGAGGAGGTTTGGTCCAGGACAGAGTGGCCTTCTCCATGATGACAGCTGCAGATCTGTTGTCTGTCTTCTGGAGGACGCACGGTTCTGGATTTTCTATCAGCAACAACCTCTGCAATCACAAAATCAAGACCGTAAGCTTTACGATGCACACACCTAGACGCGTGTAAAAGCTGTCACAGATCCTAGTCCTGTGCAGGTAAAGAGCAGGAATTTAAAACTTGATCCTTTTCTGTGCTTTTTGGTCTCTTCTGTGTGTGTCTGAGGTGAGGAGGCGAGCTGTTATTATAAGAGATTTTTATGAGGGAAGTAGCTGTGAGCAAAGTCATGATTTACCTCTAGGCGTTTCACAGATACAGCAGCTTCAGCCAGGGGCTCCACCGCGTTGGGCAGCATTGCCAGGATAAACCTCATGCAGTTGAAGATGGTGACGACGGGATAGGCCTGACAGAGAAGCACGTCTCTTATCGAGCTGCTACAGATAGAGTGATCTGCTCTGTTGTGATTTTTTAACACCCCACAGCTGCTGCTGATGGAGTTATGCTGTTGTTGATTTATTTGTTTGTTTGTTGCTGTTGTTATACTCACTGTTGAGGTGTCAATAGGTAACCCCAGCCAGGTGTGGACAACAAAGGTGCACATGACAGCAACGATGGGGGCAAGCGGAGTGATGGTCACACTGAGGTTCTGTATGAGAGCAGCTTTCTCCAGCATCTTTTTCTCTGAGGTTCTGATTTCTGACATCCACAAACAAACAAATGCACAGGTTGACTCTGTTTGATCTGATTCTTCAATCTCGTGAGCTAGCCTTAGATATTTTCTAAGTGCATTAACTTTCCAGAAAATTAAAGTTTATCTGAAACTATAGGAACACATAGAATACGTGGAATGCGTGACATGAGTCGGTTATCAATCAATCAGTCAAACTTTATTTGTATAGCACTTTTCATACAAAAATTTGTAGCACAAAGTGCTTTACATAAGAACTAAAATAAAATAACAATATATGACATAAAAGTAGAAAGTTGCATACAAGTGAAAATAAAAAGACCCCGTCGACCCTCACAATCCACATACAACGCACTCACAAAATTAATCAAACACAAAAAGGCATAAAAGGAAATTCTAAAGCAGAAAACAGAATTAAAAAACTGAGAAAGACTGAGGAAACGCCATCTTTAACTAAAAGTGAGGAAACACAAAGGCCAAAGCTTAATTATTAAAAAATCATAAGAAATTAGATTTTAAAAAAATACTATATAGGCAAAGGAAGGTAAACGAATAAATTAATCGATATAATAAAATCTAAATAAACGCGTCACAATATTTTACAAATTGTGGTTTACTGAGGAAGAGGAGATAACTTTCCACTGCACCTAATGTACTTATTGGCCATATGGAGCTCATACAACCCCACTTCAAAAATACTGAACCGTCCCTTTAATGAATATAACACTAGAAAAGCACTCGGAGCCTAGACCTCCACCAGCGCCACAGTCCTCATCCATATTGTGATTTTCATTATAAATATTAGTCCTACCTTTATTTCATCTAAATATTTAGATTCATTGACCATAAAAACACACCAATAGCAATTGGATTCATAATGATATCTATTTTAGTTCAGTAGTTAATCATGAAAATTGCGTTTTTCGTCATGGCGGGTTTCTTCTCGAGCAAGCTCCAAAGTTTTTGAAGATACAACTAATCAGATTGAACACTCCAGATTCCACAGTATCTTGGCTATATGTTGGTTTTTGTTGCAAGTCCTCCAAATCCAAGGATATCTAAATTTTTTTGCTCTGGATCAGAGAATCCGGAGTTTTGCCGGGATCCAGATCAGTCTGTGATATCTTGTAGAACCTGTTGGAAACTTGTCCTGTATTTTTCTTTTCCAAATGCCCTAACTATTTTTGGTGGAGTAATATGCACAAATGCTGAAAATGGTCCTATCTCGCAATGCTAAAGAATCCCTTTTGTTCCTTGTCTCAAGAGTCTAGACGGATTCTTCTCAACTTCAGGCAGAACACTTTAATAGGCAGCTGGTGGAGATGTTCGTGTTTGTGTTCAAATTGAAGTCTGCTCGTGTAAACACACACCTCTTAAAAATGCTCTCAAAGAGTTTTGTGTGTATGTGAAAAATCTTGAGAGACTTTTGTTCCTCCTACCATTAATCTTGTTGCTGAAGGCCTCCTCCCAAACATACATCTTAATGAGTTTGATGGAGGTCAGGAGCTCGTTCACAGTGAGAACTCGACTGGCTGTGAGGGTCAGGGCTCTCTGCTGGAAGTGACTGATGAGCCTGACAAACACAAACTGACATAAAAATCATTTATTATACATCACAAAAATATAGACAGATTTGACAATATTGGCTAAAACATAAAAAAAAATCAAACAAGAAAAAAATCAGTGCTTTTCTGAGTTATAAAATGCTGATTTTGAACCATTTCAGTCACATCTGCTGCTGTTAGTTAATGTTGAGCGCCCTCTGCTGCAATTACTTTAAAGCTCTGTTTAGATTATAGACAACTGTATCATCCTAATCAATCATTTTTGTTTCAGTATAATACATATATTATGTAAAGTTTAATGTGATAGTAATGTTTACAGATGCCTGCCTGGATGAATCTACTGCTCTACACACGAGGATAGAAATAATAAACACAGAGCTGCTGTCAGATTATGAAGCAAACCAGACAAGTTAATCAGCGAGCAGCAAAGGTGCAGCTCCCTTATGCTCTGTAAAAATATGCACAGTCACTGTATTTGTCAGTAAGTGTTTCTAATGTTTGCATTTAGGTGTTGAAGTTTGACCACCGACCTGCAGAATGATGAAGATGATGAAGATGAAGAAGCCGATCAGAGCGGTGTAGTCGAGGATGTAACAGGAGTACACTGAGCAAATGATGAGCAGGAGGGGGAAAGGCAGCACCAGAGGACCCAGCAGGACGGCCCTGAACACTTTATTACTGTCACTGGTTAAAACGTTCACCATCTGAGAGACGAGACAGAGAAAGAGACTGACTGTTAAAGGGATATGCTAGCGTTTTCTTTTTTTGTTTTCATGTCTTGCTTCACTTGAGTCTATGGCAAGCAGATAGACACAATTCTTTTGACTGTACATGCAGTAATGAAGAAGAGAGCTTGACCTAATTAGCTTAGCTCAAACACTGGGAGTCAATGGGTAGTGTTAGCCTGTCCCTGCGTAAAGTTATCAGATAATCCTTCAGCAACTCTAAACAGTCGATTGTGCTTGTTGTGACTCGCGTTCTTACAGTGTTATGTTTTGTTTCTTAATTTGTAGACTAAGATGAGCACTTTATGTGATTACCTCCGCCAAGGAGGTTATGTTTTTGGAGAGTTTGTCTGTCTGTCTGTCTGTGAACAAAATAACTCAAAAAGTAATGGATCGATTTTGATGAAATTTTCAGGAAATGTTCAGCATGGCAAAAGGAAGAGCTGATTCAATTTTGGTGTTGATCTGGATCAGCATCTGGATCTGCCATGACGAAAAATGTGATTTCTGTGAATAACTACTGAACTAAAATAGATATCACTAGATAAGCACTCGGAGAGCGCAGACCTCCGCCAAGCAGCACAGTTCCCAGACGGTGATCCTGATCAACACCAAAATTGAATCACTTCTTCCTTTCCCCATGCTGAACATTTCCTGAAAATTTCATCAAAATCCATCCATAACTTCTTGAGTTATTTTGTTCACAGACAGACAAACAAACTCTCCCGAAAACATAACCTCCTAAGCAGAGGTAATTATGAATCCAATTGCTAATGGTATGTTTTCATGGTCAAGGAATCTAAATATTTAGCTGAAATAAGGGTAGGACTAATTTTTATGGTGAAAATCACAATATGGGTGAGGACTGTGGCGCTGGCGGAGCTCTGCGCTTTCCGAGTGCTTTTCTAGTTTTAAAATGAAATGCATACAAACTAAACTGCAGGGCAAGCACGTACACTGCCCTGCGTTATAGTTTCATATGTATTCTATGTATTTCCTTCGAAAACTACATGAAGTCAATCTACTTTCGACTGCACGCACAGGTGAAAGAATGGCGTCTAAATGCTTCTCATGACCATGTTGGCGTATCTTTTAACTCTGTAAGCATTTAAAGATGTGACTAAATTATCTATAACCTACAGTCATTCATTTTGAATTAATTGAGGAAAATGGACTTGGAATGTTCCATCTAAAATTGTGTTTGAATCAGGCTAATAGTACACTCCAGGTGATCTCAAAGTTGGATTCTATAAGTTGCACATTAGGTATGAAACCAACATTGGAATTTCCTAATGGCCAGTCAGAAGACCTTCAACTTCCCCACTTTACCATGCAATGTTTTTCCCATCCTCTGAGGTTGGAATGCATTATCACGAATCATTTCTAGTGCTTCAGTTTTTTGCATTTCTGAACTGCACTTTTAATGTCAATTTTAGTTTTTGGCTATAATATATTCTAGTTTATGTCATAATTTAGTCTTCTAAGTTGTTTTCATTTTAGTCTAGTTTTAGTTGATAAAATTTCACTTCATTTTAGGCAGTGAAATCTCCTGTGAATTTAGTCAATTACCGTCTTCTTCCGCTTATCCGTGGTCGGGTCGAGGGGGCAGCAGCCTAAGCAGGGAAGCCCAGACTTCCCTCTCCTCGGCCACCTCGTCCAGCTCTTCCCGGGGGATCCCGAGGCGTTCCCAGGCCAGCCGAGAGACATAGTCTCTCCAGCGTGTCCTGGGTCTACCACGGGGCCGCCTACCGGTGGGACATGCCCGGAACACCTCACCAGGGAGGCGTCCAGGAGGCATCCTGACCAGATGCCCGAGCCACCTCATCTGGCTCCTCTCAACGCGTAGGAGCAGTGGCTCTACTCCGAGCTCCTCCCGAATGACTGTACTTCTCACCCTATCTCTAAGGGAGAGCCCAGCCACCCTGCGAAGGAAGCCCATTTCGGCCGCTTGTACTCGTGATCTCGTTTTCTCGGTCACAACCCAAAGCTCATGACCGTATATGAGGATAGGGGTGAAGATCGATCGGTAAATCGAGAGCTTGGCCATACGGCTCAGATCCCTTTTTACCACGACAGACCGGTGCAGAGCCCGCATTACTGCTGACGCCTCACCAATCCGCCTATCGATCTCCCGATCCACCCTTCCTCCGCTCGTGAACAAGACCCCGAGATACTTAAACTCCTCCACTTGGGGTAGAATCTCATCCCCGACCCGGAGAGAGCACTCCACCCTCCCCCGGGCGAGAACCATGGACTCGGATTTGGAGGTGCTGATTCTCATCCCAGCCGCTTCACACTCAGCTGCGAACCGATCCAGTGAAAGCTGGAGGTCCCGGCTTGATGAAGCCAACAGGACCACATCATCTGCAAAGAGCAGAGACCCGATCCTGAGGTCACCAAACCGGAACCCCTCAACGCCCTGGCTGCGCCTAGAAATTCTGTCCATAAAAGTAATGAACAGAATCGGTGACAAAGGGCAGCCCTGGCGGAGTCCAACACCCACCGGAAACGGCTCATATGTACTGCCGGCAATGCGGACCAGACTCTGACACCGGTCATACAGGGAACGGACGGCCCGTATCAGGGGGTCCGCTACCCCATACTCCCGGAGCACCCCCCACAGGATGCCGCGAGGAACACGGTCGAATGCCTTCTCCAGGTCCACAAAGCACATGTGGACTGGTTGGGCAAACTCCCATGCCCCCTCGAGCACCCTATGGAGGGTATAGAGCTGGTCCACAGTTCCACGACCAGGACGAAAACCACATTGCTCCTCCTGGATCCGAGGTTCGACAATCCGACGGACCCTCCTCTCCAGTACCCCTGAATAGACCTTACCGGGGAGGCTGAGGAGTGTGATCCCCCTGTAGTTGGAGCACACCCTCCGGTCCCCCTTCTTGAAAGAGAACCACCACCCCGGTCTGCCAATCCAGTGGCACTGTCCCCGATGTCCACGCGATGTTGCAAAGACGTGTCAACCATGACAGCCCTACAACATCCAGGGCCTTGAGGAACTCCGGGCGGATCTCATCCACCCCCGGAGCCCTGCCACCGAGGAGCTTCTTGACCACCTCGGCAACCTCAGCTCCAGAGATAGAAGAGCCCACCACAGAGTCCCCCAGGTCTGCTTCCGCACTGGAAGACGTGCTGGTGGGATTGAGGAGGTCTTCGAAGTATTCTTTCCACCGATCCAAAACATCCCGAGTCGAGGTCAGCAGCGCGCCATCCCCGCCATAGACAGTATTGACAGCACACTGCTTCCCCCTCCTGAGACGCCGGATGGTGGTCCAGAATCTCTTCGAAGCCGTTCGGAAGTCGTTCTCCATGGCCTCTCCGAACTCCTCCCATGCCCGGGTTTTTGCTTTAGCGACCACCAAAGCTGCATTCCGCTTGGCCAGCCGGGAACTGTCAGCTGCCTCCGGAGTCCCACGGGCCAAAAAGACCCAATAGGACTCCTTCTTCAGCTTGACGGCATCCCTTACCCCTGGTGTCCACCAGCGGGTTCGGGTGTTGCCGCCACGACAGGCACCGACCGCCTTACGGCCACAGCTTCGGTTAGCCGCCTCCACGATAGAGGCCCGGAACAAGGCCCACTCAGACTCAATGTCCCCTGCCTCCCCCGCCACATGGTCGAACTTCGCCTAGAGGTGGGAGTTAAAACTCTTTCTGACAGGAGACTCTGCCAGACGTTCCCAGCAGACCACGCTTGGGCCTCCCAGGTCTGACCGGCATCCTCCCCGCCATCGAGCCAACTCACCACCAGGTGGTGATCAGTTGACAACTCCGCCCTCTCTTCACCGAGTGTCCAGAACATGCGGCCGCAAGTCCGATAATCTGACTACAAAGTCGATCATCGAACTGCGACCTAAGTGTCCTGGTGCCAAGTGCACATATGAACACCCTTATGCTTGAACAAGGTGTTTGTTATGGACAATCTGTGGCGAGCACAGAAGTCCAGTAACAGAACACGCTCGGGTTCAGATCGGGGGCGTTCCTCCCGATCACGCCCCTTCCAAGTCTCACTGTCATTACCGATATGAGCGTTGAAGTCCCCCAGTAGAACGAGGGAGTCCCCAGAAGGGGCACTCTCCAGCACCCCCTCCAGGGAATCCAAGAAGGGTGGATACTCTGAACTGCCATTTGGTGCATAAGCACAAACAACAGTCAGGTTCAATTAGTCAATTAAAATATGAAATGTAAAGTGTAAGGCATTTTTTATGTTTCCTTGAATTTCTCAAGTCATGTTTTACACGGCTAAAATAAAACATCTAATTACCATTCACTGAATACCAGTAAAGTTTGAATGTATAAATGAACAGAAACAAATGTTCCTTTTGTGTGAAATGCAGTCCCCTTTATTTAGGCTCCCTGGCAGAGCATCTTAGTTACAATACCAGAACTGACAACAAATAGTGAACCTGCTCTACATGAATATATCAATTCATAAAGAGAGCAGCTCTGATTGGATCACTCCACAACTTATCCCACCACCGTGAAGCTAAGGCAGCTGTGATTGGATGTCCCTCTTAACTCATCCAACCTTTCCACACAACCAGAGTAACTGTGATTGGATATATTCCTAACTTGTCTCTACTTTCTTCATGACCAAATGAGGTCTGATTGGATTAAGTCTCTGTCAAAAATTTTAGTCTGGGTTTTATTTGTTGATGAAAATGTCAGTTAATGTAGTTTTAGTTTTTAGTCTGTACTGGCTTCCATTTTCAGCAAGAGCGACTGCAGCTCATCTTCCATTCTTTAAATTCTGTTAGTCCAACATGTCTTACACTTTCTGATGCACACATGTCAGATCCCTCACTAAACATATCAAACTGACTTTAGAATTATACTCCCTCCTCACCTGCTCCACAGAGACCCTGCTGTGGTTCCTCAGAGAGACGATTTTGTTGAAGCACAGCATGCAGAAACCAGTTTTCAGTCGGACCGCAGTTCTCAGGTTTATGGACCAGCTCAAGGTCAGACAGCAAACCCTGAAGAGCTCCACCAAAACCAGACCAAAACACAGAGCCATACCCTCCCAAAATGATGAGGACTCCAGGTGGATGATGTGTCTGAGGATCTCAAAGACCAGGACACCCTAACGCAGAAAGATGTAAGTATTACCATCAAGAATGCACACAGTAACACTGTGATCAGGATCAGAATCAGTAATACTTCTTTAATCAGTAAGGGGAAAATTGACAAGTTCAGTTGCACTTATACATAGTATAACAGTAGGAATATCAAATAAAGACATTAAAATAGATAAGACTTACAGATCTACATGCATACTCTTTAAGGTATTTCAACTTCCGCATGAAGGAAAAAATAAGTAAAGTGAGACTTTGAACAAGGCCAATGAATTAACACTTTTATCAATAATAGTCATAATAATAACAATAATAACAATAATAATAAGATACTTTTAAAAACAGAAGTTTCCAAAGTGCTTTGACACCAAACAATAAAGAACAAAAATTTACAGCACTAGGAAACAAAAACAGAAAGCTTAGTTCAACTGCGCTCTTACAGAAAGACACAAGGACACAAAAGGCATAAAAGACACGAGCAAGGAAAGTTCAGAGGAGAGTGACTGACGCCTCAGGTGTCAGTGACAAAGGCCCCTTTCCATATTTCATAGGAACCCAGACAATACAGGAACCATGCAACATAAAATGAAACCATGAGGACTGAAATAAAAACTAAAAACATAAACTCTGTAAGAAAATAAGAGGTGATTGAAAGCAAAAAACAGGACAGCAAATAAAGATGAAATTATAATGACAATAAAATAATAAAATAAGAATAAGAGTTAAAACAATGATAAAAAAAGAAACAGACATGAACAATTAAAGGTATAGTCAGCAACCTTCTAATCTTCTAATCTCATGGACTATGTGTCAAAATCCCCGTATTTCTCCTCTCCATCCACAAGATGTCACCACTGACAACATGTTGAAAAAAAAGTCCGGTTTCAATACGCAGCCTTGGCTCTGAATTTCAGGAGGTAAATACTGTGGCTTGGGCCAAGTTACCAAAACAGGGTACACCCCCCCGACATCCAGGGGTCGATCATACTCACACGCAGGTCAGACAGAGGGGGGAGGAGGAGGAGGAGGTTGGGTAGCGTGCGCAGTTAGCGTAAGAGAGAGATACAATATGTGCAGTAACAATGGCTGAAAAACAGCCCAAAAGAAAAAGGTCAGAGGAGTGAAAAGTGAAAAAGAAGGGCTATGACCATGAAAGAGCGAAGACCCGGGTCAACATTGGTGTTGCTTTCTGACGGTGGAGGGAACTCCGCGAACTGAAAGACCTGAAAACAGATGTGGATGTTGCCGTCTTCGTGCTGGACAGGTAAGCAACATTAGCTTTGTGGTGCTTCACATAACAGTAACAGCCGTCGGGCATTCATCTTATTGTCTAATCTGTCAAAATGTACTGTTGTTGTGATGTTATCAATAACGGCAGTCGAGTTGTGGCTACTATTGTCTGACGAGTCAGGGTTACCTTAGCTACGTTGGTCAGCTACGCAGTTTCTACGGCGGTTTCTATGACGATGCACGTCCATCAGCTTTTGGGGGTGGAGCCAGGGGTGAGGTATGAAGGGAGAGGCGGGTCTAAATTCATTTATCAACAACCTATCCACTTGTTTTCTACCACATCGCTGACTACACCTTTAAAGCCGTAAAGGTTATCTATGAAAAGATTAAAAGTGTAACAAAGGTGAATCATAGATTAGGTAAAATCAGAGTTAAAAGTAACTCAGTACAGTATTGCAATATGACTATAAAATGACCAAACTGTGTGGCAGTAGACCACATTTGACTGGTATTGCACTGGATATTACTTTTTTCTTTTTTAAGTTACTAAGCAAACGTAACATACAACATTTTTTTATTTATTCAATTTGAATTGATTTACCTTAAGAATGTCTTTAAACTTGATCTAAGCAACAGAGCCCGACCCTAAAATAGACCGTTTCATTGATCTGGCAGTTTGTAAAAAGGAAGTGTGTGAATTTTCTGTTGTCAGTTCATCAACTGGTGTAATTTATGATCCTTGACGAATTTGCTCTTCAACGTGTATGCCCCAGGAAGAACGAGAAGCTGGTAAAAGCTGTCATAACAAAGTTTTTTTAATGTTGGGCACTGAAACTCACTGATCCGATGAACAGAGCAAACATTAAAAGGACATTAATGCTGAGGACCAGCAGAAATCTGTCCCTCTGAAAACGAAGCAGAACTCGAGTCAGAGACGCTTTCTGAGGACCAGCTGTGCACACCTCCTCCTTCCAGAGCTCCTGCAGCCTGCACACAGACATAAACAAAACATCAAAACATTTACAGACACACACACTTTTATATCAGATGTTATCTGGACTTTTAGTCACTGTGGTCTCACCAGTCTCCATTGGCGTCAGCACCATCCAGAGGAGACAGGTGGAGCGAGCTGAAGTCCAGCTGTTTCCTGGACATGGTCCACATCACAGGAGTCATCCAAGACATGGTGCTGAGGGACAAGAGGCTGGCTTCATCCAGAGGGTGCAACCTTGGATTTATTAAAAAAACAATAAAAGGCTCAGTAACCGATTTACAAAAACACAAATTCTAAAAACACTAAGTTTTGACACAGAACGTCTACAGTCCAGCAGTGAGATTATACTTTCAAAACAATGTTGTGAAATCATGATATAATCAAATTTTGGATAGTACTATCTTTTAAATTGATAATAAGTGAAAATTCTAAAACTCTGAATTTAGCGTCTGATATGATACAAAGAATGTACTGAGATTGGAAAACTGAATTAGTGCAAAATAGTGTGTTTTTGATAGTAAATATTTTTCTTTTTAATCTTAATTTCTCACTGCTCCACAGGGATACTTCAGGATGTACAGTTTTATGAGCCTCATGGCATAAGCTTGGGCATCACTTAGATTAGATTAAGGCTTCTAGCCAAAGTTAAATCCTCTCTATCAGAAAGACCTTGAACAAGTTATCCATGCTTTTCTTATATCTTGTTAAGATTATTGTATACCCGGTGTCTTGACATCGACCGGTCAGAGCAGAACCGCCTGCAGCTTGTTCAGAAGCAGCTCATCTCCTCACTGGGACAAAGAAATGTGAGCACTAATTCTGGTGCTTCCTTCGCTTCACTGGCTTCCGGGTAGGTACAGGATTAATTTTAAGATTATTATATCAGTTTTTAAGTCTCTTTTAATTAAGTTAAATCAGCCCTCCAGACCCCTTAGGTCAGGTAATCAGGAGGTCTTTGGTGTTCCTCGATCCTTTTTAAAAACTAGAGGAGATTGAACATTGTCAGTTGCAGCTTCCACTGTGTGTAACTCATAACCTTTCTGCAATAGTATCTCCACTTGTAAAACACTGTTTAAGGTGCACTTGTTCACGTTGGCCTTTGGCGAAGTATAGTTGCTTTAATTGGGTATTTTATTTGTCATGTTTTCTCTGTATTGTTTTACTTTAATCGGTTCTTAAATGCTTTATTGTTTTGCCTATTTTACTGTAAATCCATTTTGGTAGGCCACAGGCTGTTTTAAATGTGTTGTACAAATATAGCTGACACTGACAAATTAGCTCTTTAACTTAATCAATAAATCAAACTTTACACAGTTCATACTGATTGATTAAAAGATAAATATAGATATAGCACTATCCTCTTGATGGTATTGATGCGGCTTGGTAATGGGAAAATAATGTTTTGAATGCAGCCTTAAATTACCCCATGATGTTTGTATGGCTTGATTTTACCCAAAACTCTTCAAATTGTGAAAAGCTGGTTACACCATCTGAAACAACATATGGTTCCAGCCCTTGTGAGGCACTTTCTGTACAGATGCAGAGCTAATCTCTATCACTCTGGCTAATGTTAAGGCTAATGTGAAGTACCTTAAAAAATCCTAAACTATCTCTTCGACTTCTATCCTTCAATATTTACCAAACACAAATAAGCTGTGTTGGGTGTAATGAATTACAAAAGTAATGTGATTACTGTTATGCATTCCTTTTTACTGTGATGTAGTAATATAAGGCACTACAAAAAAAAGGTAATATTTCACTTGGTACAATTGTCAGTTATCCAAGTTACAGTGCATTTTTATTTAACCCAGAATGAAGAGTTGATTTTTTTTTTTGTTTGTTTGTTTAAATACAAATTCGCCAAATACTCAGCAGCAAATACTCAGCTAAGATCAGCAGAGGAGAAAAGTCCTCAGCTAGGCCTATAGTTACAGTATCTTTAACACCATTTACCAGAATTTTAACTTTTGTCTGTCTTTGCTATGATAATTTCTTGTATTGTGCCATGAGCATCAATGTGGCTATTATATTCTACTGTTTTAGCCTTTAGCTGAATTCAGTCATATAGCCACCACAACACCCTCCACTGGATGTGTAATGAGCTTTTTGAACATGAGCTCAATTTAGAATGCCACATCCCTATCTCCAGTTATTTTGACGAGAATAACTTAAAAGTAATACAATAATAGTGTAATACCTTACATTTCAAATACAGTAATATTATAATGTAACTACTTAATGAATAATGCATTTCATTTTGGAAGTAACTTGCCCAGCACTGCTTATAATCCAGTTAGCACATTAAGTGAGCATCCCCAAGAAGCAATAATAACCTCTGTCTCACCTTGAACCTCTGGTTGCCTCCAAATTGCTGGAGGTGAAGGTGAGGGGGGCTTGGGATTTCTCCCAATTAAATGCTTGATGTCCGTTGCCATTCATCCTGTTGAGACAAATCAGTCACAAGTCAGTGTTCAGGAAAACGTTCTGCTGGGGTATTACTACAAACAGAATCATAAGGGGTTAACATTCCTGCAAATTCCATTTCAGTGACTCTTATTAAGAGTGCAAACAAGGCGTCAGGTGTCAGCATATAGTTTTGAATGCAATTTAGTGCCATGTGTTGTTTTCCTAATTGTTGATGTACAAATACAAAATTCTTAAGGACTCATATCCTCCAACATCCTTTGCACAGAACTGTATTTAGTTTTAGTTTAGCTTAATTTAGGACTTTATTTCATTCTTTTAGTATATAAAACATACAATACAAACAAAGAAAAATATCAAACATGAACGAAAAGGTGCAGAATAAAGAAAAATCTTATATACATGTATATATATATATATATGTATATATATATATATATATACATATAGGCTATATATATATATAGTCTGCCACTTTCTCACAAGATATTAATTAACAATCCATTCATCCATTTTGCTGAGGCACAAGTCAGCTCAACACACTCAGATGTATCACTTTATCAGCTCTTATGAGCATGAGCATGGATTTAACACAAGGTGATTTGTGCAGATTGTTTAAAATAAATGGATAACTCAGCCAAAAAGCACAGAGTTTTCAGAGCTCAGTGGTGTCTGCAGATATTCCTTCAGAGGTCCACGATCCCAACAACTTAAAGGAGCTTCGGGAGATAAGTAGTTATGACACCAAGAGTAAGGAGCCCAGAAAATGACAGGACCATAGGTTTAACTCCATTACTTTGTTGAACTGTCACGAGAAAAAACCCTTACAATGTTTGAAAAAAATACCAACACTGTTGACACACACCACAGAGCTCGGTTTCAGATCTGAGGTGACAAAAACTTAAGGAGAACAGAACAAACCCTGATGTTTTCAAGCTTCAGAAGGACAAATTGATCGGTAAATTGACTTACCTGTTGTCCAGCTCCACATGAAACCCTCTTTTGGAGGATCACAATTTTCCAGACATCCTGTGACGCAACACTCAGTCAAAGTGGAAGTGAACTGGATCCACCTGCTTTCATTAAACGGAAACCCATCCAACAACAAACATGTCAGTTAGCTCACCTGCCTGAGGCTCCATCTTCCCAGCTTCCCTCACCTCTCAGTCTGGCCCTCATGACTGGATACTGCCATCAGGCCAATTGTGGCTAACAGTCCACTGACTGAAAAAAATGATTATCACTGTATACAATGTAATATTTGTCTTTTGTTTTGAATAAATATAAAACTGGTGGCCCTATAGTGCTGTACATTTTTGAATGCGTAGATAGTTACAGAAACAGTTGTGCAATTTTCTTGGTTCTGAGGTGTGTGCCTACTACTAATATTATTTTTTAAGCTGCTTGTGTCCAGCTAAGCTAATTAGCTTGTTCACAAAGTTATCTACATAAGCTAACAGTAGTCAACATATGACAACTGTAATCCACAGGGCTAGGCTACACTGAACTTATCTGCAAATTATGTATCAGCAACATTAGACATTACACCAACATTTAACTCAAACATGGTTTTGTAGTTAGCTCGCTTTAAGCTACATTACTTGATATGAAAGTTCCACATGAACCAACAGTTTACCAGCATGCAATAAAGCTTCAGTGTTGATTCATTCTGACAATATTAAACTAACAGTAAGCCACAAAAGCAATCGTTTGCCATCATTAATGAGCCAGATGCTGTGACAATGGTTGATAAAAGGCTAACATCCCTCTAATATAGTTACTGAACTATAAAATCTGAACATACACATAAGCTAACAGCTTGGGTAGCTAATATCAGTGAGCTACATTAGCAAGGCAAAAAGTTGACAAATGAAAGTAAGTCAACAGTTATTCACGTGTAAAAAGTTAGCCAAAATGCGTGTGCACTAGTTTTCAGTTTAACAAGTACTATGAAAGACAAAGGTTGTTCTTAAAGTTAACAATACGTCATCTAAAACAACTGGCTAAGAGCACATAGACGCTCATACAAAGACCAATGAATAACAGAAGTAATAGTTATCTCCATAAGCTAAAGTAATAAACCACTAAATAAATAGTTAGTGCTGATGGTCACTTAACTAAAGCAAAGTGTAGTTTTTTGTAACAGTAAGCCTAGCCAGATGCTAACAGATTGCCCTCTGTATGCTACTTAATAGCCCTCTCTTCATGAATCAAACATAAATAAAAATTTAAAAAAAACACCCCCGCTGATAAATGAACATGGTCACAGATGACTTTTAAAATTAAATCTTTAAACCCCTCTGGTCCACATCTGAAGAACAGGGGGTTGTATAATTAGTTTTTCCAGCAAAAACTTGAATACATTTTTATGATAAAATGAAGGTGAGAACTGTACTGACTTCACAAGAATTTAGTCCTTGTTGTAAGTCATTTCTTAAATCTTTGTTGTTAAATTATATGACTGTTATTATCATTCTAATCATTATTATTATTGTTATATAATATTCATTATTACGTTTATATTTGTATATATATATTTTTTTACTTATTATTGATTCCTTTTTTGATTCAGGCCTGCCCTGAAATGTATGAATGAGATTTTATCGGCCCTAAAACAATTTATAATAGAAAATCAGCCAGTGCCCTGGGGACTTCAAAACATCATGGCTTATATCAGGGTTCAGGCTTTGCTTTAAATGATCTACTACTTCATCATTTTATGCATTTTTATTTTTCCCCCATTCTCTTGATTGCAGCCATAATTTACCTTCAGTGCTTGACGCTTTTTTTTTAGTTAAATTATTGACAAATTTGAATTATTATTACAATTATTCTGATGACGATTATCATTTTTTCACTTTTTTGTCTTTTATTGTTCAAATCATCTCTTTATGAATGCATGTGTATATGAACATGTATGTCTGTAAGTTTAAATATTCTATTTTTTCTCTAAACTTATTATTATGTACTGAAACACGGTGTGCGGTGGACTGATATTAGTAGAGGTTTGTAAAGGGCACAGTAAATAGCAGTGAATTCAATGATGTACTGCTCTGTTTATTGCCCAAAATCTGTTTATGAAGATTATTTACAAAGAAAAAAGACCTACAAATAATGCCTTAAGATAGCCTACACAAAAAACATTCAGATAACTCAGGACTAGAAAGGTTTTTCTGGCCTTATACAGGCAGTATTGGATGAAACAAAGCCATCTATAAACCATGCTGTTCTAACTTCATGTTAGATTCTGTCTGAAGTTTGGATCCACCTTGTGATCTTTAGAGGAACGCCAGCGGTGTTGATCAAAAAGGAACACATTGCAAAATACACCTTTTGAGCTCTTGTCATGTTTTATTTACAGAGAAGCCACATTTAAAGGAGTATCTACAAAAAATGAATGCACACTTGAACACTGACAAGATCCATTTTGTTGATGGTATTTTAGAAATAATTTACGTGAGGTACATAAAGATGCTCTCTGATCAACATAATCGTTCCTGCAAGCATGTAGATATGTACAGCTGTCACAGTCTTACAAGTTTTATTATTCATTTGCCTTGTAAAAGGAAAATATTCTATGTCATGATAGAGTCTATACAGGATATGTTGTAAGAAGCAGAAGGTGTTGAACAGCGGACTTACAGAAGATTTCATGATGCCAACGGAGGTCAAACATTTACATCAAACCTTAAATATGCTTTAAAAAGATCCGCTCAAACTCTTCAGCTAATAAGAAGAAATATGTGCTTACACTTGAATTTTAGACCATTCAAAGAAATCAAACCAACCAGCAAAGGATATCAGAGGTTCCTGATAATTAAAACAATGACACGGAGACAGATATGCTTCAGCTTGGTTCATAGTTTTCTCCCATTATTTAAATTCATAGTTTTTCCCATTATTTAAGGGTATTAATCAGGCAAATAACATTACATACTGACATAAAGGGGTAAAGACTTCTGAATGAATGAAAATATTTATCCGCTAGATATAATCAATTCAAACTAATTCAGAATAAGATGTTAAAAAAATGAGGTATCAAATGTACAAAAAAAAATAATAATCTTTTGTGTTGACTATGTGGTAAAATATATATTTTATTTGTTAAGGTAAACAAGCTCTTTTATACTTTTTTGACTTTTTAATTAAAAGAAATCCATGCCACCTGTTTTGAAATGAATACCATCTGTGTCATTTTAATGATCATTGGTATCAAAAAATAAAACTTTACAAAATCTACATTAAGCAATGCAAGCAAACTCTTCAACTTTTTGCACAAATACAGTGAGAACTATTTTGTCACAACTGTTTTGGGCGAAATGTTTATATGCCAAAAGTGATCAAGGGTGGGTTGTGCAACAGTAGAGACCACAGACTGAACCAGATCAGCCTGAGACAACAGAGAAGAATGCTTTGCAAAGCTGCGGCTCCGAGCAGGCTTGTGTTTTCTCCAAGCTCCTCTCCCTCTGGTCAGGAACACACTGTAAAGGGTAATTGATTAATCTAAAATTACCAGTAGCTGGTTCTCTAATTGGTTGACGGATTTGGATATCAGTATCAAAGAGCCCCTTATCAGAGCCGTCATTACCTGATTACCCCAGTTAGACATAGGAAGCGTCTATTTTAATGTACTGTGGTGAAATTCTTTTCTTAATTTTGTAACTTCAAAACAGAAAATCACAAAGAAAACAAAGCTACACCTTGATGTAGGTGAAAAGAAAATCAAAACTGGCAATAATATGTGTCCTAAGAACGTTTACTCGACATGATAAAGCATTTTGGTGATGTGAACAGGCAATGTTGGATGATTAAGGTTATTTGCAGGAAATACTTCTAATTATTTTACATTTTAATAAAGATTTAGATTTTCTTCTTACACCTTATATAGTTAAATCTTTGTTCTCTCACTGAGGCCAGGTTTGAAAAAGAATCAGTCTAGATGAACATCATCAAAAGTAAGTCAAAAGTGGGTTATATTTTTTAATTATTTCAACAACAGATTCTAACATAATCACAGTTGCCAAGGAAGGTGAAAATGAATCACCTCCTGAAAATAGCAGGGCTTAAATATAACTGTTATACAACATATGTTGTTGCTTCTCTCTCTCCTATTTAAAACGATTGAAGAAAAAAACACTTTTTTAAGAACTGTTTTCATATTTAATTAAGTTTCAGTGTCTTTCTCCTTAGTAGAAGAATAAAGAAAAACTACAGTTGCAGTGCTATGCCATCCAACAAAAAGCTGCACAAAATACTTTTACAATTTCTGCAGCATAATCCCAGAACATCAAACACTGCTGGTATAAATCTGTTTTCACTTAGCTTTAAATGCAGGTACATTTCTCCATTATTTTCACTGCTGACATTGCAAAATGGAGCAAAAAAAATCATCACAATGCATTAAAATAGACCCTGGCAGCACAGTAGTTGTCTGACAAGAGAAGCCCAGCAACAGCTGCTATGTAAAGGGGTTCTCTGATTCTGATTGGTTGGTTAGTGAACCAATCAGAGAGCCAACTAAGGGACAATAGAGTGGTGCAGGGATGACATATTTTTAGGCCAACCCAGAAGTCAGCACTGCGCTCCTTTGATGGCAAGTCTACTAAAGCCTGTAAGATTTTTCATTGTGTTTTAAATCATGACTGTAGTGATCAAAATATTACAACACTTGCATGCTCAAGTTCTTTGTGATAATCTTAACAAACAAACTTTTCACCTTTCTAAAGCTTTAATGTACTTGACAGTCTTCTGTTCCTTTCCCAGCTTTTTTGGAGCATGATGCCAGCATCAAATTCAAAACTACAGAGTATCTTAAAACAAGTACAGAAGTTGATCATTTTTACCATTAAATATTTTGTCTTTTTAGTGTATTCAATTAAATATCGGTGAAAAAGGATTTTAAAATCATCACTTTTTATGTTTTATATAATGCTCCAACTTTATTGGAATTGGGGTTTGTATATGGAACGACAAGATGGCTGTTTGTCTTTGAAGCAAATACAGTACTTCAGGTAAGGTCTTGCTGGTCCTGATCAAGTTGGTCCTCATGGTTGGAGCTGTTGTGTTTTAACTACTAATAATGAAAAAATTATCAGAGTTGTAGTTGGGTCCTTCTCGGACATTGTTGTAGTCCTAAATAGCTGTTTGTTAGCAAGTGTCATTTCAAACACATACAATAACAGTTAAAGATCAAAGAGAAAGCAATTTCAGATGCATTTCATTATTTAAAATTTAACTTTAAAATCTTGTGTGTATGTGTGTGTGTACGTCTCTGTGTGTATTTAAGGCATTTATCCAAAACACCTCATACTTTCAGGATTGGGAATCAGGAGTAGCAAATGCTAACAGACTTCTGTGTTTTTGGACTCATTCCTGCAACATTCTGTTGTTCAAGTTGGTAACAAAAGAAAAATGAAAGTAAAGAAAAAGAAAATAAATGCTGTAATAGTTCATTGGCATCTTTAATTACCTGTAAGTAAGGGTGTTAACATGAACGGTTGCATGTCTGTGGATGTGAACCCTTAATTTGACACAAGTAAACTGTATTTCTTATTCGTTCTGCAACATCTCATAGACTGTGTAAAGATTATGTTTGGTGTCCAACAATTGGACGGTAATTGAATGAAAGCTTTGTCCTTCTGGTCATAACAGGCCTTCAGCAGTTTACAATCACTTCATGCTTTTACCAAAGTCGAACCATACTCATAGACATCCTTGGTTTTGTTGGACCGTGACCAGCTCTGTCATTTTATAGTTAGAACCTAGTGTATCAGCTCAGAGCTTCTCAGCAGTCATTCACCCCTGTGATTAGCTGGTGGGATTGACTTCAGTGACATAGAGATCTGCAGGTATGATGAAACTCTAGTGTTGTCCACTGTGCATTCTGGCCTTTCATATCACAAACAAATGATGTCTTGGATGATGTTTTGGAGACATTTCTGCAGGGGCCAAGATTTCCAGACAGACGCTCATTAGTAAACAGGGAAAACAGCATTTTGGGGCTTGAAATGTCACACAGTGTTCTTGCTTCTCCTCTGTACAACATCACTGAGAGATGTTATAAACTCTCTTGACATGAATGTTGTGCTGTGGCAGACAGTGCTGACCAACACGACGAGGAGCAAGGCCGATCATCCTCAACAATCGCTGATCCTTTACTGTCAGACCTTTGTAAACCTTGCAGGGGAATAAAAAATCCCCAGTGGCAGTTCTAGTTTATTAAGTTATATGTTCCTCCGTCCTTTAAATGTTGGAGGTGGAGTGTGTATTGGAGTGCATGGTCGATAAGTTCTCTGTGCGGAAGTGAACCACCTTGCTGTTGGGGGGTTGAGTGTACAAGAAGCTGCAGTTGAAGACTTGACGGCAGGCCTTGCGGAAGTTCTCAGAGAGGAAGGCATAGAGGACGGGGTTAACACAGGAGTTTCCATACGACAGGCAGTGGGAGACGATGCGGAAGGCAAAGGAGCCGTCATTCAGGGGAAAGCTGCCAAACTCCACCCACATGGCAATAATGTGATGGGGCATCCAGCAGATCATGAAGGCGGTGACGACTAGGAGAACCGTCTGAGCCGTCTGCATGAAGAGACAGAAAAAATCAGACAAATATGAGACCAGTGCTTGTTTAAGATCAGTCCTTATCAAACTTGAGTGTGCAGGTGCCCTGATTTGAAACTCAGAAACCTGCACCAAAACCATGATAAACAACAAAAATGTATCCGTAGTAACTACACTGCCTCGCCAAAAATAAGGTCACACTCTCTAATATTCCCTTGGACGGCCCTTAGCATTGATTCACTGTGGCATTGTTTTGATACGCTTCTGCAGTGTCACAAGATTTATTTCGATCCAGTGTTGCATTAATTTTTCACCAAGATCTTTTATTGATGAAGGGAGAGTCTGACCACTGCACAAAACCTTCTCCAGCACATCCCAAGATTCTTAATGGGGTTAAGGTCTTGACTATGTGGTGCCAATCCATGTGTGAAAATGATGTCTCATGCTCCCTGAACCACTCTTTGACAATCTGAGCCTCATGAATCTTGGCATTATCATCTTGGACTATGCCCACGCCTTTAAGGAGGAAAAAATCCATCGATGGAATAACCTGGTCATTCAGTATATTCAGGTAGTCAGCTGAGCTCATTCTTTGGGCCACAATGTTGCTGAACCTTGACCTGACCAACTGCAGAAGCCCCAGATCACAGCACTGCCCCCACAGGCTTGTACAGTAGGCACTAAGCATGATGGGTGCATCACTTCACCTGCCTCTCTTCTTACCCATCACTCTGGAGCAGGGTCAGTCTGGACTCATCAGACCACATGACCTTCTTCCAGTCCTCCACAGGCCAATCTTTATGCTCCCTAACAAACTGAAGCCTTTTTCTGGTTAGCCTTACTAATTAGTGGTTTTCTTAAGGCTACACAGCTGTTCAGTCCCAATCCCTTGAGTTCCCTTTGCATTGTGTGTGTGGAAATGTTCTTACTTTCACTATTAAACACACCACTGAGCCATTTTTAATAATGTGTAGGACAGTTATTAACCCAATTTTAGTAGTTTCTTCAATCTCTAGATGTTTTCTCTGTTCGATACATTCAAATGATTTGGCCCTTCCTAAATAGACTAACCTCTTATACCACGACCACAGGATGTCTTTCGACATGGTTGTTTGAGAAATGAAAAGCCACTCATTGCATCAGCTGGGAATAAATAACTTGTTGCCAGCTGAAAAATAATTTTGAATTGTGACCAACAACACTGTTTAATGAAAAGAAAAATGAATAAAAGAAAAATAGAGGTAGGAGGTTTGTGCCAGGCAGCGACTATATCTTCTATGGCAAAGGTAATAAAGTGATTCCAGCTTGTCAGCGAGTGTTTGAAAACTTGTACTCTTCACTTTGAGATATTAGAGCAGGGATGAGTAATGAGTCCCTCACACTCTCCCAGTAAAACAGAGAAGACTTTGTCTGCCCAATAAACTTGAGTTGTCTCCCCCCTCATCCATCATAGATTGTAACTTTAGGACGTTAAAACATTTTCTTCCTGTCTGCAGCCAGTCTCATAAATAACATCCAGACAGCCCCAACAGTCCCTGAGAAGATAAAGCGAAGGCAAAAATAGTGACATTACAATCCACAGACTCTCTAGAAGAGGAGGTTTAATCTGAACTGCTCCTCTAAGACGTATAGATTTAACATACACAGGATTTAACTTGACGTGGATGTGTGCACTGAATGATGAAGTGAGAGCTTCACAAACCAAACAGAGAGAAGAGGACAGGAGGTGGACCAAGAGGCTGTCCAATTCACATCCGCAAACAGAGAACGCTGAAGTGTTAACTGACAAACACTCGAACTGTTTTAACCTGGTGTCTGAACTCAATAATAAAGCTGCACTCCAACTTAATAATAACAAAGAACCGATTCAGTCTATTTATGGATGGAAAAAATAGATCACTGTTGAATGACTTATGGACCCAGATTTCGTGTTTTCTATAGGTTACCTCAAACCGAATGAGCTAATCCATTCTTCTTATCACCCATCCATCCATCCATCCATCCATCCACTGATGCCTTTATTGGTCCATCTATACATGTTTTACATATCCACTTATCACTGCACCCCACCATTCATCAATCCATCTATCCAACTATGTATGTATTCATCCATTCAACCATCCTTCTTTAAAACTGTCCAACCATTCATGTTTTGATGCATTCATTAACTGGTCTAGCTTCCCATCCATCCATCTACTGATGCACCTTAAGACCATCCATTCATTGATTCATCCATCTATCCACACACCCCATGTTATGCTATGTTTATGTATTCATCCACAAATTCATCCATCTTTTAAGCCATCCAACAGTCATCTTTTGATCCTTTCATCCATCCATCTATCTTTCAATCCATCAATCAATTCATCCATCTTTTGATGCATCTGTCCATCTATTTATATATTTATTTATCTACCTATCCATCCATTATACCATCCATCATTTGAGCAATCCACCCATCCTCTCATCTATCATTGCATTAATCCAATCTGCTATCTATAAATGTATTCACCCATCCATCCATTCATCTTGTAATGCCTTCATTCATCAGTCTACCTTTCCATCCATCAATTAATTCACCCATCTACAGTTGTGTCCATCAGTTTACCTATTTATTTATCTACTTAACCATCCATCAATCCATCTCTTGTATAAATAAACAATCCATCCATTCATAGGTCATTGCATCAATCCACCCATGCATCTATTTGTGTTTTCATCCAAACATCCATTCCTCCTTCAAACCATTCAACCATTATCCATCTATATTTGCATCCATCCAGCTACTGATCCATTCATTCATCTTAAGATACATTCATCAGTACATCTATTTACCCATTTATCCACTTACCAATCCATCAGACCATCCATTGTTTGAATAAGCCATCCATCCATTCATCGGTCATTGCATTAATCCATTCTTCCCTCTTTTTATTCACCCATCCACCTATTTATGTATCCATTCATAAATCTGTCCTTTCAAACCATCTAACCATTTATCTATTGATGAATTCAGCCATCCATCTCTTTTGATACATCATTCCATCCATCTATCTTTTATCCATCCATTTATCCATCGATCCATCTATCAATCAAGTAAACCATCCATTTATCTATCAATCATGGCATTAGTCCAACCCTCCATCCATTATGGATAGGCCCACCTATTCATGTTTTCATCCATGCATCCACTTTTTTAAAAAAAAAACATCCAACCAGTCATCTTTTGATGCATTCATTCGTCCATCTATCTTCCATCCAGTGTTATGTTCATCCTTTTATTGATACATCCATTGATCTATCTGTCCATCCACACATCCATGTATTCATCAATTCATCCATCATTTGAAAAAGCCATCCATCCAGTCATCCTATGATTCATTGTTAGGGGTTTCAGACCTGTATTGATTCAAGATAAATAAGTTTATATAAACAATAACTAACAGATATCATCTTTTGTGCTGCTTATTTATTTATTCAACTTAAACCACTATTCTGCCTGACAGCATGCATTTCCTGTAGGTGCAATGTGGCAGCATTTTACTGTCTATGAATTTTTTCAACTACAATAAGACATTACAGAAGAACAGTGGTGTCTGTGATTTACAACACTGTGACCAAAAGGACACCAAAAAAGCATTATCCAGCTGATCATCCATCACAGTACATTTTCTCTAAAAAGCCTGATTTTCAATATAACCCTTGGTTTATTTGGACCTTAAATCCATCCTGAAATTTACATTATAGTCTAGTTATGTCTTACGCTTAATTAATTATTCCTACAAACAAAATCATCTCACCTCTATTGATTGTTTCTCTACTTCAGCCCTTTGTTTGTCTGCTGTTTGCTGACTTAAATCATGCATCCAATAAACGTTTTAAATTTATTGTCAAGACTAAATGATGAAATCACATCCTTAGTTTCACTTATGTTTCCAGGTGCGTATGTCTGTGCTGAATGTTTTGTCTCCACTTCATCATTTTTCATGTTTTATTTTAATTCACTGCTAAAAAAAAAAGATTTGACCCCTCATAACAGAGCCATTAAACACCTTCAGCATGATTTACATTCAGGAGCAGATCCTGTAAATACTGGAACAAAGCATCAGTGTTATAAAATGAAAATGTCTGATTGTTTCCACGGAGCCCCCGCAATGTTTTTACTGATTTGACTTGAGTCGTTGTTTCTCAAAGTCAGACCCTGGGGGAATCTCCTCTATTCTTAGTCCTCCTGTCTAAATATTTACCCAGCAGCCTTTGTTCCTGCTCCACTGACCTGAGTACCCGCAGATACCTGCTGTAAACTGTCTGTGGCTAACTGATCTGATCTGCCGTAGCAGGACGTCTGCGCACTGTCCCCTGTCAACAAGGGTGGCCTCCCAAACACCAAGTCTCCCCATCTGAGGATCATCTTCCTCCAGGGAGCTGAAGTGGTACGATTGTTGTTTAGCTGCCGACAAGTAGTGGCCTCCAGGACTGTAGTGGCTGCTTTATTTGATCAACAGAAGACAAATAAGCAAAGAAGATTAATGGAGCCCGTGTGATGCTCACAAAACCTATTTAAATGGACTTATGTGCTGGTTTTGATCTTTATTTTTGAGTGATCCATTTTCTGTTCGTGGACATAGAATACAAAGATTTTAGACACTGGGAAAGGCTGTATTCTGAATGTTGAGAAACTGCATTTGTCAACTGAAACACTCTGGATGGAAACACTGAAGAAAACAAATACCCTGGCTTGTTTACACTCTATCCTTCGAGTGCCTAACCTGGGATCTGGATCCTAACAGGACACCTGAGGCTACAACTTACACAAGTTCACCAAAATCAGATAATAGAAGATTCAGATGGTAGGGTCAGGATTTGGTGAAAACAACATGAACACATGGATCCATCCTACCTTGTATTAACGATTCAGGCAGCTGATGGTGTGACAATATGGGGGATATTTTCTTGACACACTTTTACCGCTTTCACACTGAAGTTAGTGGGTCAACACAAGTTTTTTAATCAGTTTAACCCGCTAACAATCAGCAAGTGACTCTTTTCCCACTGCCAGCAGACCCGGGTCTAACCGGCAGCAGACGAGCTGTGTTGCTGTTTTTTTTTCCTCTGACGCATCAAGCTGATGTCATCGTGTTGATGACATCATCAGTGCGACAAAGCATGTCCATGTAAACAATGAAAAAGAGCATAGAGGCTGTGGACATGGATTTCTGTACTTCAAACTTTTGTCCCTCTCTAAAAATGTACAAACTTGGTGCTGATGATATAAAAGCAGATGGAATTTGTTGCTGAGATGACAAAGAGTCACGTAGGTTACAGACAGAGAGGACGGTCTTAATGTTATGCCGTGGGGATGTTATGCTGATGTCATCTGTAAATTAGTGGGTTGACCCGGCTGTGATGTTCCCACTGAGGCTGATTGAAAGTGAGTCGATAAAAACCCATGTCGCTTGCAGGGTCAGTCGACCTGGGTCAAAATGCAGCTTAAACCCTATCAAACTGCCAACAGGAGCCATTGCCATAGGGTTTAAACCGTTTTTTGTACAGTCTGAAAGCGGTTTTTGAGACCTGAAGCCTCATTTCCACCGAGTGGTCTGGTTTGATCCATGTCAACATGGACCAAAACCTCAGAGGAATGTGTCCAGCACCTTGTTGAAGACTTAACTCCTTATGTTGACATATGTCACAAAACCTCCTGAAACCACTTATGGTCTGAAATCAGTTGAGGTGGCTTTTGTGCCCCACTAAAGCCTGTTGATGCATATTCAACACATTCAAAGGATTGTATTGGGAGCACTTTTCCACCATCTAGTGGTCAGAGAGTGAACTTCAGACAGTTCATGGAAGAGAATGTGTAGGCCCAGTCATAGCATATGGATTTGACTGCTTATTTAATGATTTCTTTTTTTATTTGAGGCAAACTGTGCAAAAATGATCATATGCACCAGTTTATTGATTGCTTCTAATGACAGTGAATGAGAACAGACTACATGTGACAAAACTGTGAAAGTTATTTGGTTTGTCACGTTTTTGCCACATTATGCAATAATATTAAGTTTTGGCTGTATAATGAGCTAATGCTATTATGAGACTATTGGCAAATTTAAGTGCAATATTACATAAGTTCAAATTCCAGTGTATATACAGTTCTATGCAAAAGTCTTAGGCTGTTGTAGTGATCAATTTTCATTAGTAAATCAATAAAACTTTTTTAATATCGCACATTTTGTACAAATGTTGTTGCAGTCCATAGTGCTTTGCATGAAGGCAGTTAAGTGCACACTCTGATTTACAAGGCTATTCTTGGCCTGCTTCCATCTTACTTGAGTAACTATATACATGTGAAAAGCTCTGGAAGCTACAGTCTTCATTCTGTGACTCAGTCACAAAATCTACTCTTGCTATCGGTCCCCAAAGTTCATCTTGAAATGGGTAAAAGAAGCTTTAGATATGCTGCTCCTGCAGACTGGAACCTTCTACAAGACAGACTGTGTCTTGTAGAACTGTTCTTTGTAAATCATTTTAAAAGCAGATGAAGGGCTTTAGAGGAAGATGAAGTAGGCTGTAAATGCTTTGACTGAAAATTTTTCTCCCCTGTGACTCTGGCTTAACTGGTTGACTTGTCTGTATCTGTGTTTGAAATTGTTTTATGTCTGTAACTTTGTAAATGTGCTGCTGCCTGTCTTGGCCAGGACATTCTTCCAAATTAGATTTTTAATCTCAATGGAGGTTCTTCCGGTTAAATAAAGGTTAAATAAATACAGTAAAAGTGACTGACTAAAAACAATAAAAATAATATCAATATTAATCATGAAAATTTACAGCTAATTAGCAAATAAGCACTCAGCAGAGGTTTATTTAGGCAATAGTATTCCACTGGAATAGTAATGTCAATAATGATTTTGAGACTGATGCACACCACAATAGCTAAATTTAAAGAAACAAGACATTTAAGGAAAAAAAAACAGGAGAAAAGTAGAGCACTAAAGCAAAAAAATCTATAGACAAGAGTGAATAAATAACTTAAAATACATGAAACAATATTATACATATTGTTAAAAAATAATCTAAATTAATATATGGAAAAATGGTCAAAACCATATGATTGTGATAAAAAAAACAATAAAAATAAATAATACACATGTAATTGAACATCAAACAATAGCGTTAGAACTAAAAATATTCAATTAAATAAGGTAAACTCTGCAGCAACTGGATAATCTTCACATCTGGGATAGGATAATTTAATTTAATTACTGTCAAGCCCATTATACATAATGTCCCTAATTTGCATCACAACCAAAATAATATTATTCTATGTGCCATATTTAATTTAGCTATCTCCTCTGTAGTAAATAAATTCAGGTAGTGAGGAGTTGAGGCAGCTCTTAAGACAGAAGAGGATCCGACTCTGTAATAGAAAGGTGTACCTAACAAAGTGGCCAAAGAGTGAAAGTCATACTGAAGACATATTACTGATCAGTATTAGAGGATTATATTACAAAATTGTGTGTTCAAAAAGGAGATGCAGGCCCTTGAGCAGGATGTTACTGTTGTTCCCTCTCAGAAATTGATCTCCTTCATCACGGCTCACTGAGCTCTGAGGGGGGTGCATGTTTCCTATGAGCAGCAGCTGTTTAATTGATAACTAAATCATCTTAATTATTCAGGCAGTCAGCAGGATGATATAAACCCTCTAACAGTCGAAGTGACTTTTTATCATTATCATCCTCAACATCGGCTCACCCCAGACCAGGACGGAGGCTGCAGGCTGGATCTATAATGTTATTTATTTGGTTTCTGTCACAGGGTAATTGAAGAATACCATCTGGTACACTTTGGGAGCTGCTATATAAAGCTCCACAGACACTGTCCTAAACCTGTGAGCGGCAGCGAGGTGGTACTTTGGCCTAGACAGTCCAACCGTCTCAAAACCAGCCCTGTGAAATTCATTGAAAGTGCATACAAAGGGCAAAACTTGTAGCTTATTATGTCAATTCTGTTTGTATTTAGGTGTCTTGCTTCCTGCAGATGTCACCGGGCTATAAGTCAGTCTGTTCAGGGCTCTGCTGCTGAAACATGGACCAATAAATACCCCTTAGCATTTCAAGACAGGACTAATTTATTCATTTGTTTTATTTATGGTTTTTAGTATATATTGTATTTTGTACTGTTGTTAAAATCCTTAGTTATTTTGTTTAGATCCATAGTCTCTTTTAAGAGTGTATACATTATTTCTCCCTATTATAAAGCTGCTGTAATTACCACAATTTCAAGTACATCGAGCTAACTACTAACCTACATATCTATCTATCTATCTATCTATCTATCTATCTATCTATCTATCTATCTATCTATCTATCTATCTATCTATCTATCTATCTATCTATCTATCTATCTATCTATCTATCTTATATAGTCCTGTAAAGCCTGTGTCAAGCTAGAAGCAGCTGCACAGGCTAAAGTGAGTGTTCACACAGGAATTCTTTGTTTATGACAGAGTACAGAGGAAATAACTGTAGGTCTCATGTTATGTTTGTATGAGGGTATATGTATGCCCCAGAAGATTTCCAGGCTGCTAATTGGGCCTCAGCACACGTAAGTATGGGAAAGGGTGGCCTGAGAAGTTCCTCAGATTGTTCTCTCTTAGCAGGAGCATTTCTCCAGTCAAGGTCGTCTCTGCACTCCTGCTGAAAACTGCCAGAGCTGCACCTTGCTTTACGCTCTCGAGTAATCAAACAGCTTCTTAAGTTTATTAAGTGGTCCAATCAGGCCAAGTGGCAAATACACAGAGGTGGGGAATGATGCAGGAAAAACTTTTGTGTCATGTTTGGGTTTCTTCCTGCTACCACCCCGTAGGTAATAACGTAATATCACCTAAATCGTGCTTTTTCCTTTGTGGAATCTGTTCAACTCAGCTCCACCCTGGGCCATTCCTGCATCATTTTCATTTACAGTACAGACTTTGCAAAGCCACACGGCATCCTCACAACAGCAAAGGTGGAAATTAAGGCTTTTTGGTGGTGATGAATGTTAAGAGACGATGGGGGCAGGAAAATACATTTGGGAAGTCATAAAGCATCCCAGAGCATTTAAATGTCAAATATCCTCCAAACGTGGTGATGCTCTGATCATGAAGAGGTCAACAGTGTTTCTGCGTCACATGAATACCACTTTTCCACCGAGCTGGAGCCGATAGCTGACCCAGCATCAGTTCTTTGTTTTTCTTTGTGAGAACTGATTACGCTCCGCATAGGACAGAGTTATTGTGCCCAAAAATGATTACTTTTTTTGCCTTACAGTTCCCAGCAATTTAATTTGATGTTGTGTGACTATAGTTACAGCTTGGTGATGGTTATGATTGGTTGTAAAGTCCATGTTTGTAGAGCTATAAAAGGTCAACGCCTTGCATTCATGCTTAAGAATCAAGTTGTCTGTCATGATTACCTGTCTCCTGGCATGCGATTGCCGTGACTGGTCTAAAAAAGTAGAATTTTCCGACCCTGTAGTGTATCGTAGGCGAGCAAATAGAACAACAGCGCCTGTGTGGCAGCAACAAGCTCCTTCATTTTCATTGTTTTGGTGCTCTGGTGTGAGCTGACTAAGCAGATATGTACAGTACATATGCAGTGACGTACTGACGCTATACGATAGCATAATTGCGCAGCTCTGACTTGGCTTCTTGCCAGCAGAAGAGATGCTCGGGCTAGCAACAACTCAGCACCAGCTCTAGCTTGGTGGAAAAGGGGTATTAGTCTCTGCTCAGCTCCTTGGGATCCTGCTGAAGGTGGTTAAATCATACCAGTCACCAGGCAAGATGGAAAAGAAAAATAACTGCGTAAAGATAAGCCGAGTCAAACTGATACAACACAGTGGAAAAGCCCCATAACTGGATAAAAGCAGGTTCCTACTTCTGGTATTATTTTTATTTTCCAATAGAAATATTTTGTTGAATATATTGTCACATCAAACCATGGTGTTGGCATTATTTTTAATTTTTCACATTAGACGAAAGAGTACAACAGCCACACGCTGATATCTGTACCATCCTCCATGTTTGTTCTTCTTCAGAGGTAACATTTGGAGCAGGGTGAAGCCCATAGACCACCAGAGCAGCTAGATCACAAGATCACGAGCTCATGTTTGAATAGCACACAACCAGCAGTAAACCATACCTGTCTGTGGTTGATTTGCAGTTTGTTTGCTTCCTGATTTGGTCGCATGTTGATACAGTGAAGGGACAAATGATCAGCAGTCTTTACAGGGAGTTTGGTTTGTACAGATTTTCTGTGACCACCTGTGAGGATCAGTCTATCTATCTAAACCTAACCTTGATTCGGGAACATTAGCTAACTACAAGCCTATTTCAAACCTTCCATTTGCTTCAAAGATCCTCGAGAAAGTAGTGGCTGATCAGCTCGGGGACTTCCTTCAAGACAATAGCCTACTTGAGGACTTTCAGTCAGGATTTAGAGCTCATCACAGCACAGAGACTGCTCTAGTTAAAGTAACCAACGATCTACTCTCAGCTTCAGATTAAGGACTTCTCTCTGTACTTGTTTTGTTATATCTTAGTGCTGCTTTCAACACCATTGATCATGATGTTCTTATACAGAGATTAGAGATGTTACTTGAGATTACAGGGACTGCTCTAAATTGGTTTAAGTCCTACTTGTCTGATCGATATCAGTTTGTACACGTGAACAACAAGTCTTCTGTGTGCACTAAAGTAAGTTACGGAGTTCCTCAAGGCTCTGTACTAGGTCCAATTCTCTTCTCCATATATATGCTTCCCCTTGGTGATATCATGAGGAAATACTCCGTTAATTTTCACTGCTACGCTGATGATACACAGCTTTATGTATCACTAAAGCCAGGTGAGATAAACCAATTATCTAAACTGGACGCATGTTTAAAGGACATCAGATCTTGGATGGCCAGAAATTTTCTTCTTCTTAACTCAGACAAGAAAGAGATTATTGTACTGGGCCCTCGGCACCTTAGAGAAACCTTTTCTAATGATTTATCTGCCATAGATGGCCTGAGCCTGGCACCAAGCAAAACTGTTAGCCTATCAATCCATCTATCTATCTATCTATCTATCTATCTATCTATCTATCTATCTATCTATTCGGGATGTAATGGTTACCGGTAAAATGGTAAACCGCGGTAAAATTTTCCATGGTAATCATTACCGCGTCCTATAAAAATTACCGTTTTACCGTGTTTGGTCACCACAAGGCGTCAAAAACGCACGGTGATGCTGCTCTTTGCCTGGAAATGCCGGAACTATGAGTCTCTTCCTGGAAGAAGCAGCTTCATGGGAAGCGCGCATGCGCAGCTTGCATTGTTTGGCCTCTGAGAGCAAAAGTTAGAGACAGCAGAGATTTCCTCTCGAAACGGACTCTGGAGTCTGGTTGAATTTTAGATTTTACAAGGATGCTGAGGGAAAACTGATAGAAGACAGTCACCCTGTCTAAACACGAGGCTGCAGCGAAAGAAATAGACGTGCACGGTTAAAACTGCCGTTACTCCTCAAGTAAAGCTGACCGAGCCGTAGAGATAGAGAGAGCAACAGAGTGAGAAAAGATTCAGCAAGCCATACCCGAGAGAATTACAGGTGGTTTGTCAGTATTCTCTGTCTAAATAATGTATAAATCTTGTAAATAATAGCATTAGTATCATTCTGGAGTGTATTCTTGCCGTTCTTTGCCGTGTATTCGCCGTATTTTGAAATTGATTGTCTTTTTCCCCTCAAAGTTCATGCTTTATGGATTTAATCGTTCGTACTCTGGAAAGATTATAGGAGAAAATATCAAGGATATCTGCCATGGAGAGGGGAGACCAGAGGAGAGTCATGAAGGGGGTTAACAACTTCAGGGACTATCATCAGTAAAAAAAGAAAAAGGCCATGACATGGTCTAATATAACGAGCTATAACATGGACACTAATGCTGCAGGCAAACAAAAATCTGTGAGTGTATGTAAAATAGGTTATTTGTTGTTCATTTTCAATTGTTTATGAAGAAAATCCTGTTTAAAGTTCAAACGTGTTGTTTTCTGTTCTTGTAATTACACACTGTTACAGCATTTATAACATAATAATGACAAATACTTGCTAGAACTTTTTACTTTTATTTCTAATGAAAGAAGAGTAAAAAAAATGTATCCAAAGGGCATTTCTGGACACATTTATTGACAAAAAAGACAAAAAAGAAATGTTAAAACTATAATATTAAAGGGGTTAAATGATTTCAGTTTTGTATTAAAGTACATTTTGAACATTTTGAGCACACTGCAGCAATACCGCGATAATAATGATAACTGTGATAATTTGGTCACAATAACCGTGATACAAAGTTTTCATATCGTTACATCCCTACTATCTATCTATCTATCTATCTATCTATCTATCTATCTATCTATCTATCTATCTATCTATCTATCTATCTATCTATCTATCGATCTCTATGAAGGCTACAGGGTTGAAATCCTGCTTGAAACTGTCTTTCTGCGTGGACGTCAATGTTTTCTGACTTAGATTAAATGTGATCATCACCTTTAAATACAATCAGGCCAAAGCAGCTCTTGCCCTTTGAAGTGTGTCCACTGTCAGCTGCAACCACATTTATTAAAAATAAACAAATACAGCAGATATTTGGTGTATCAGAGAGCTAAAAAAAAAAGGAGCAGTAGATTTTACCTTTCTTTTGGAGCGTTCAGACTTCTTGGAAATGTTCTTCATCTTTTTATGTAGATGAAACAAAACCTGAAAATAATTTAAAAAACATTTTTTAAATAATCAACATAAAAAGGCTTAGATTAACAAAATGTTCATAGTTACGGTCAGTGAAAAAACAAATAAAGTTACAGATATGTGACAGTAACTAAGAGCGAAACAGCTTAAGTGTCCTTGACTTTCAGGACAGCTACAGTTTTTCTGTTTGTCATTTTTCTGTTCATCACTGAGGTGCTAACCTTCAGAGAGGAGAAGAAAAACACACAGAGACCAGACAGGCTGAAACAAATGTAATGTTATGTAACTCTGTATCAGTGTGTTTATAAAAAGGGAGACTGTTTTGATTTTGATAGTTTGTGCTGTGATTGTGTCTTCACACGATGACCCAAAAAGTCAAATGCCAAAACATTTTCCTGTTTTGGCATTTGAAAAATATCTTTATGTAAAAATTTTCAGTAAAATAAATAAATAAACTTATCACAAAATATTAATGTAGAATGAAAGACCAATTCATTTAACATAATATTCATCAAAAAGGAAAAGGAAAGGCAACTAACAAAACAATATTTTCTAGCCTAATAAAGAAATCAGTCAACAAAAAATATTAAGTTTGACAGAAAAAAAAGTAGTGTTTCAAATATAGGAAAACAAAAGAATAGCAGAAAGACGGCAAACCAAACATGAGAAATAAGGAAAAAATATTTCAGGATAAAGAAACAATATTAAAAAGATTGTTAGGAAACGATAAATGAGAAAACATAAGAGTTTTTTAAAAATACGAAAATAACAAAACACAAGTTTTATGATGTATAAACAATATTGTGTAGCCTACATGTCATTGAAGTTTCTCCAAATCACAAAAAAGGGAACCACAAAAATAAAGTGTTGCAACAACAGACAGTTAATTAGATCAGCCAACTCAACAACGACTGTTACCATTAGCCCAGTTTTTGCATAAAAACATGAAGGAAAACACAACAGAATGATTAAGACAAAATGTGTTTTTATTTATTTCTTATTTATTATATCTGTAAACAAAAAACTTGATAAAATGCCATAACGTTTTCAAAGGAATCCGTGATTTGTAAGCATTTTGTTATTTTGGGAAGAATGTTTTATTTACTTTAATGATGCAAAAGAACTTCTATTGCACAGCTGATACTGAAATGTATTTGAATGTACATTATTTATTATTTTAAGTGAAATGTCTATTTCTTTGTGCAAGTGTAGTTTCAAGGCAACCTGATAGATATAAAATATGCTTTCCTTGAACATGTCAGGTTGAAATGCATCCAAATACATGAAAATAAAATAATATTAAAAAGAGAAGTTATATGAACAAGCATGAATACTCCGATGTAGACACGTTATCTATTTTTGTCGATGTTTGGTTGATAAGTGCGTGATCAATAAACAGTCAGTGTTACATTATCTCTGTTTTTATGACATTTTTATACAACCAAGACCAGGAAATGGCCCAACCACTTAACACCCGTGACCCAGTTACCTTAAATTTGCTTTGTGTGTTATTTTGAAAACTGTTTCCGGTAGTCCTGATCTGCGTCTCTGCGCACTCGGGTTTTACGCACAGGTTTTATGACCACAGGGACTTTGAGTGCGCCCTTTGGTCCCCAGTTATTAATCTGTGTTTACAGCAGCATGAAGTCAAACATTATCCTGATAATGAAGCACTTTCTTAAACTCACCTTAGCGTAGCAGCAGCTGATGAGCAGCAGCGGCAGCAGGTATCCGATCACCAGGATGGTCACCTTGTAAATGGGCTTGGAGGCTCCGGACCATTGCTCCCAGCAGAAGGTACTGTTGGGGGCTTTGGGGTGGCTGGTGAGGACCTGGTGCTGCGCCACAGGTACTGCGCACAGCAAAGACATTGTCCAAATTACGCACACACCTGCCAGCGCGTTCCTGCGACTCCTTACGCACGAGGACTTGTTGGAGAGCACCACAGCGATGTATCGATCCACGGACATGGCCACAAGCGTGAAGATGCTCACCAGCATGCTGACAGTGAAGAAGTAGTGTCCAAACTTACAGATGAAGGCTCCGAACACCCACTCGGGCAGGGAGTAGATGGTGGCTTGAAATGGGACGCAGAGGAGGAGGAAGCTGAGGTCCGCCACGCTCAGGTTCAGGATGAAGATGTTGGTGGGGCTGTTGGAGTGCCTCACCCCTCCTCCTCCCCCTCCGATGGTGTACCTCACTTTCCCGATCACCAGCATCACCAAAGAGTTCCCCACCACCCCCACCACGAAGATCAGCCCGAACACCACCGGCACGACCACCGCCTCTGGCCCGGGGCCGCCGCTCTCCTCCGCCTCCGAGCGGTTGGAGTCCGAAAGTTGTGCCCAGCCGGAGGAGTCGTTCCCCGGCTGCAGCATGTTGGAGCTCCGCGGCTGGAGCTGGAGGTCAGAGCAGGGGGCGGAGGAGACCTAGACAGAGGGAGCACATGATCGGGTGAAAACAAGACCTGCTCCTGGAGTCAGGACTTTCAGACTGCTGGAGAAAGTTCACAATGACAGGACGGCGTGTTTCCTGTCAGACCCCTTCAAAGTAAAAGTAACTTGGATCACTGCCCACACTTTTGTCAACTCTAGAGAGTTTCAGGGGTGGCATGAGGGGGGTGGCCCTGGGCCCACATTAAAATATGTCACAATCAATACATAACATGAATTAATACCTTTATACCAGTTAAACCCGTTTTAATGGCAGTCCAGTTTGATGCTACTATATTAATCAACAACATTCCTCTACAAATTATATTCATTGTTTAAGTTAATGTTAATTTTAGTTTGATCTCTCTTTCCTTCGTTGTGTTGATTAAACTTCCATAGTCTTTACAACCATATAGACATGAGGTCTTTCTTCAAAATGAGATGCCACATCTCCGGGGGCTAACTATGAATAAATTAATATTCAACAATATGGTGGTATTCAATTAAAGATTGATATATATATATATATATGTATATATATATATATATATATATATATATATATATATATATATATATATATATATATATATATATATATATATATATATATATATATATATATATATATATATATATATATATATATATATATATATATATATATATATATATATATATATATATATATATATATATATATATATATATATATATATATATATATATATATATATATATATATATATAGATAGATAGATAGATAGATAGATAGATAGATAGATAGATAGATAGATAGATAGATAGATAGATAGATAGATACAAAGTAAAAAAAATGAAACAAACAGTAAATGTCAAAAACATAGATCAGCATGAATACATTATAAGACCCAATAACATAAAATGGTTGAACTGTAAACATTTTTTTTCACATTTCACAAATATCCCAAACAGAATATATGACAACAAAATTGTTAAATATGAATAAAACAAAAATGTGCATGAAATAAAATGCAATGATGTTTCTAAGAGTTAAAAAAAGTAATGATTTATGATTTTAAAATTTCTGTTTTTATGGACATTCATGGTATACAAACCTTTTATTATGTAAAATGATTACAGTGCTTAAATACACCACCACAATAAGATCTGAAAGAAGATAATTATGTGTGTATTTTCATTTCCTTACAGCTTTTTTTCTGACTCAGATCAGCGGAGTTGCCCTCCTTTATTATTGCCGACGCTTGTGATGATATTAATGACAGCTTTAGAGGACAGTTTTAAAGCCACTAAATCAACATGACTGCAGGGAAAGTCCATAAAAAAGACATAAAACTTGATTTTTTTGTGATAATTGTATTTACAGTCCCTATAGTTACTACAGTGAGAAAGAGCAGAAGGTGATCAACATGTTTACATAGCCAGACTTCATTTCCTCACCAATAATTTATGATATTAGAGATTTAATTATATGTTTATGACTGTGTGGGTTTGTTGCAGGCATTATAGCTGTAAAATAGTGAGTAACATATGAAAAGCACTATTTTTATTTTAAAATATTTACAAAAATTCTAAGGAAAAGAAAAAGACATCAGAATTAACCTTAAAAAAATGAACAGAAGCCTGTGGCAGTAACACTGAGTCCTGGTGTGATATCTCGCCCTTGGCAAGATTTTATATCCTCCTGAGACCTGACAATGCAAAAACGTCCTGTATAATTGACACTTTATTCCTTGTCCCTACCCTCCCTGTGTTTGAGCTACATTACAAAGTCCTATTGTATTGTGTAGAGGACATCCTGGGCTTTCCAATGATGTGACATGTACCAGGGTGGATTCTGGGAATTTTTTCTGTCTTTCCCTCCAAGATGGCTGGAATACCAACAACCTCATTTTATGGAAAGAAGAAAGTTATGTCAAATATTACTAATTTCTCTTGTTTTTACCAGTGATAATCATATATTTTATTGTCCATGAACAAGTTAGGAATAGTTTATGAAGTTTAGAAAGAAGTTTTGGTTATTTGGTTGGGAAGAAATAGCGCTTTAGTAAATGTCCTTCACAATTGACATCTAGCCGATTTTGATACATTTTATGTCTGCACTTAGTTTAGCTGTTTTCTCACTGCTAGAGTCACTCACAAACCATTGTGGTTTCTTTCAGTTATGAATTACTTGTTAATCAGTGTTTTTTGATGCTACAGGTAATAGGCCTAATCAGTTTTTTTTCAATGTAGTACGTTAGGTCTCACATTTTGTGAGGTTACTTGTGGAGTAGCAACTCAAGTTTTGATTTCCCACCGTAAATTGGATAAGGGCATAGACTCCCATTCAATGACTCATCAGGCCAGAAGCAGAGCATCTTATTTTCTACTGACAGAAAATTCCTCAACATTTTTTACCAAAACCATTTTTTGGGCCAGAAATTAATAGAAATTAATAGAAAATAGGGCTTAACATGCTAAATTCTGAACCCGTCCTTTAATACACTTGCTTTGTAAAGCTTGAAAAATCCTTTCCAATGAACACAATATCTTTTCTGTAGCACGTTTACTATGCAAAGTTATTTCAATAATATACCAGTAATAACTGGACACAAGTGGCATGCACGCTACCGTGTTTGTAGTCGTTCTCGTAAATCCATGTGAATGTGCATTACTTTAGCACCATCTCCATGTGACTGAGGAGTGCTTTTGAAAACGCAAAGGAAAACCTTTCCTTTTCTGGTGACATCATTGTTGTGTAAACAGGGCCTTAGTCAACTAGTGCACTAGTAGACTTCACTCCAATGCCAAAAGTGTCACTAGTAATACTAGTACACTTAAAAATGTTCACTAGTACTACTATTAAGCCTTGTATAATAATAAAAAGGTGGGGAAAAGCAAATCCGGGCTTCTCATTGGCTTTTTTAAAAATATTACACCCAAACAGTGTGCTGAATTTGGTTAGAATCCCTCCTGCTTCATTTAAATTATGTCTACTAGTACTACAAGTGACTCTTTTGTCTTTATAGTACTTCAAGTAAAGACTTAAAAAGGTCATGATATTGGATTTCGAGGTCTATCAGGGTAAGAACACATTCATGAGCAAAGTACTGGGAGTTAAATCTGCAGCTTTCTTACAGAACTTGTGTGCTTTGATAAACTTTTTTAGTTTTTTTTTTATCAAATTGAATGTTTTCATGACTTAATATCACTGTAAAGATATAACTTGCTAATTTTTTTAATCTTCTAAATTCATAGCTGTTTTCACACGAAAATTGTCCTGTTGTCCTCCTCAGTGGACATGCTGTAAAATTAAAAATGAAAATATATTTAAAAAAACAAAATGGTAAGGTGTTTGTTTAGGTCCAAATAGATAGAAAATCACACAAAAAAAGAAACTGTAAGACACTTTTTTTCTCCATATGGTACCGTCCGCATGATTCCAGAAGAAATCCAATAACATTGTTTTACCATTGTCTTTCATTTATAAGATAACATGTCACCCAATTTACATGCTTAACAAATTACAAATTAATACAAAAAATCTGAAATACATGATAAATGCCTTTACCACAAAACAAAACTCATGTAAATAATTTAATAAGTGATAGTAATAAATTGTAATAACCACACAACTTGCACTCAGTAACTCTATACATAAACTACATTTTCCCATGTGGTATAAATATAAACAAAAACTAAATAAAATTACTTTGTAGATATCAATATCTGTTATGTCCTGTTTGACTCTGCACTGTTTAGTGTCATTGTTGTGCTATTGTCTAACAGTAGTAGTTATTTCTAGTATGTCAGTACGTTGTCTTTTGCCATATGTTGAATTAAAATTATGTATTATGAAATAAAAAGAAGGTAAGGACTGAACAAGAACAAGAAAAAGGAACTTCTGAAAGCATTCAACATATTGAAAGAAACTTTTGAACTGATAAGCAGAAATGGTCTTGATTGATAAAGAGACACTTTGACAAAGTTTGAAACATGATAAATGTGCCAAAGCTGTCCCAAAACTCTGACTTCTGATCAATAGGAATAATGCAAGAAAAGCTATAAAGAGATTTTGGAGCAAGTTTGAAGAAAAACATTTTTTATGAGTGATTTCATGAGATGAAACTTCCAAAACTATCCTGACACAAAATGGCAGCCAGTGCTTTAAAGAACACCATCACCAACAAGGATGAAGAAATCACAACCAAGTCCAAATTCAAGGTCATGTTAGTTGTTTTCTTCCAACATGTTTATGGGTTCAATGATGAATCTACAAGAAAGTTGATCTTTTCAGGTGATGTTGTGCGTGGCTGTGCGGCAACAGACAATCAGTGGTGCGCGCGTGTATGTGTGTAACGGTACCTGTGACAGACACTTTTTATTCTCTTTTTTTTTATTTTTACATTTATTTGCTCCTCTATATATTTTTTACACAATCAGATCTGTATCTTTATAAATCTTTTGAATGGACAATGAATACAGTTTCTATTCAGAATTTTTTCTCATTCTGTTGAAACAACTTACAACTGACAGCTATCTTGAGTTACATCACACTTCCATCAAAAAAATCACTTTAAGACGTTTTTTCATCAAGGTACCTGCCCGACACACAACTTGTAGATGAAAGAGCACTGCACTTTACAAAAAGTATTTTTGTAGTTTACTGTTAAAAATTTGATTGTGGGGGTGCTGGTTTGGCAGAGTCGTTGGCAACCAGGCACCCCATGTACTTGCTTCTGCCGGTCCAGGTTCGAATCCAGCCTGCGACCAGTTTGCAGAGTGTCTCCCCCTACTCTCTCACCCCCTTTCACAAGCCTATCCACTGTCTCTCTCCTATCAATAAAGGCACAAATTGCCCAAAAATACATTAAAAAAAAAAAAAAATTGATTGTGTGGGACAGAGTATTGTAATATAACATTGTCTTAACATGTGTAATGCAATAATCAATACACTGGTGCTTAATATCAATATCTGATTTTTTATATGGTGCTTTGTTTACAGCTCTGCATACATGAGAAGAAAATATTTGTCAAATACATTTGTATTAATTTTGTCAAAACTGCTGAGGAAATAATTTAACCCTACAATTAGCTTCATTAGAGCCAATGTATTCATCAGTTTATCAGATATCATAGATATTTATCATATCATCATATCATAAGATTTTATTATGAGGTGCGTCTTTGATATGATTTTATTCTGTGATTTGCACTGACTTTAGCAAAGATTTCTGTACTTCCTGTCTTAAAGGGACAATGTGTACTTTTTCTTTTTTTTTTTTAAATAATGATTTATTATTTTTTTCGACAGTTTTTATTCTGGATGACAGAGAAACAATCTATGTCCATGTGGGAAACATTGGTCAGTGAGTACATTAGTACTGCCTCAACAGACTGCAGATAACTTACAGACAATGCTGCTGCTTGGCCATCAGCAGGATCCAGTTGGAATAATGTTAGCTTAAACATCCTATTAAATGATATGCAACTTCAGTGAGCGACGTGATTATGGTCGCGAAGTCACGTTCCGTTCTGAACGCAGCTTTAGTCTGAAGATCAAGGCCACAGCTGTGGAGAAATGGTTTCATTTTTCATCCAGACAATGCACCAGCTCACTCTGCACTCTCAGTAAAGCAGTTTGGCCCAAAAATAAAACACAGAGCTTGATTGCCGTCACTGTTCAACTGATCTAGCACTGTGTAACTTTTTCCTTTTTCCTTTTTCCTGAAATCAGATCTAAGCTCAGAGGAACAAGTTTGAGTCTGTGTCAGAAACGAAGGGAAGACTGACAGAGGCTCTGAGACAACTGTCTGAAGAGGACCTGCTGCACTGATCAGTGAAGGTCTGAATGCAGCGGCATGTTGATGAAGAAGAGGAGACTGAAGGAGGAAGACTATACTACAGAATTACTGTAAAATACCAATAGAAGCCGAGGCGCTCATTTGTTTCAATCACTAAGCAGACCAAGCGCTTATTTGGGATCAGGTGTTTAATTCCTTTTGCACAAAAATCTTGCTTATCAAAAAATGAAAAAATATGGTAAATATAACCAAATTATTTATTTATTTATACCAGTATGAATAACACCTGTACATTTACAAGGCAAGATTGCAGTATCCTTGTTATACTTTTGTCTTCTTCTTTCAAATGAGCTCCCTCTAAACACTCTTAAAACAGGTCAGGAACGAGTGGTAGTAAAGTTAAGGTCGTACTTCTTTTTTTTTTTTTCTCGCTGCACCAGGGTCATGGAGATAAACAGCAGTGTACTGCTAATGACATGGCTGTCCTCCTGATGTTAGTTAAGGGCAAAAAACAAACAGCAACAGTGGCAGTGGTTCTTCATTGAATTTTCAAAGCCCCAGTCTGTAAGATTCCAGCTGCATTTGCTGACATACAGAGGGAGGAGAAGCTGACAGGACGACCAAAGAGACAAATAAACCACGTGGACTGTCGAGGTTCAGTCTGATCACATTTCTTTTCAAGTGTCAGCTGTCAGTTGTGAGCTCAGCTTTTGCATTTGTGTTCTGTAAACTTTGACCGTAGCTCCTAGGCTGTGCTGAATTAATTACAACAGCTGTTTTTTTGGAACAGGCGTCTGTTTTTAAAAATGTACTGCTACGCCCAGTGTTTACTTGGGACCGGGTGATTAATTGGAACCAGGCCTTTATTTGGTATTTTACGGTAGTCTTGTTTTTTAACAACCACACCTCATATTATTATTTTTAGGTAAATATTTATCAATGACATGTTCATTTATTGTCTGTTCCTTAATATTCAGAATGATTTTGTAAAGAGCATTTAAGCTCAATGATGTGGTCAAGTAGTGTACCACAGCATGCTTTTACCACCACCAGGGAGGTTATGTTTTTGGTCCTATTTGTTTGTCTGTTTGTTAGCAAGATTACACAAGAACAACTGGAGGGATTTTGCCGAAATTTTCAGATCCACTATTTTTCCCTGCACTGAAATTAATAATGATATCGACAAGATTCTGAGTGCCAGGTATGGGTTTTCAGGGTCAAGGAATCATATTTTGATGGTAACTTTATGCTTATGCATGTAACAGCAGTATGTGAGCTGCTCTCTGAGTGTTTTCTAGTTATATGTGATGTCAATATCTGTCAGAATAATCCTGACCTTTGCCATTTTTGAGTAGTGCAATAGATATCAATGCTTACTCACTATGACTGACTCTGAGATGAATGGGAGGTGTTTGAAATTTATCCTCATGATTCATTTAAATTGAACTGAGAAATATCATAAAATGTGTTATAACTTGGCACAGAGTAGATAGACACAAATGCAGAGCTCAAAGCAGCTGGAAAAAGGCAAAAAAAGATTTTATTGTACAAGTTCGGTACACAGAGAGGCAGTCAACAAGAGTGACACTATCAAAAATTGAAGGCAAAAGACTCCTTAAACTGGCTATGTCATACATGGAAAGACAGGCAGACAAGGTGGTAGGGTCACTTTACATTCGGTATAACTCACTGGTGGCTCCATATTTAGATTATTGCTTGGAGATCTGGGGAAACACATACAACAGCTCACTAAATCCGTTATGTATTCTTCAAAAAAGAGCTATAAGAATAATGCACAAGGTCGGCTATTATGACCACACGAATCAACTTTTCTTACAGTCAAGAATTTTAAAATTTCTTGATTTAGTAGAATTGAAAACAGCACAAATAATGTATAGACAAAGAAATAATGTACTGCCTTGTCACATACAAACATGGTGGATACAGTTAAATTTTAAAATCCCAAGCATAAGAACAACAATGAGAAGTTTTTGTTTAACCCTCCTGTTATGTTCATTTGTCAGGAACAGCAGTGATGTTCCCGGGTCAATTTGACCGGTACATGTTTATTTATCCAAAAGATGTCCAAAACCAAAAAAATCCTCCCAAGCGATTCATTACTAACTCAGTTACTAACTACTCTATCAACGTTTGGTGCAATGGTGTTCCCATGTCTAACAGTTGCAAAGAAAGACAGAAATAGCCTGACTTTTCTGACACCCTTTCACCTTCACTTTGACTGCTGGGTCAAATTGACTCAGTATCTATGTGGTGTAAACATGCAGGGGAAGGTTGCAAATATGTGAGATGAACCAATTTCATTTTGTATGTTGATTACACTAATTAAGGCAAGCAGAAGAAGTTTCATACTAAAAAAATACTTAAAACTATTTTTCCTCGATCTTCAAACTTCAAAATGGGTCAATTTGAACCACAACATAACAGGAGGGTTAACAATACAAGGTGCCAAAATATGGAATAGTCTAGACGATGATCTGAAGCACAGCAGAAACTTAATCCAGTTTTAAAAGAAATCTAAATCAGTCATACTGGAGTGATACAGGAATCTTATCAGTGCAGTAAACAAAGTGCTTTAATAATTAAAACAAACAAACAAACAAACCAAAAAAGCTAAACAAAACAAGATGTCTGTGTGTGCACAAAGGAAAGAATGTATACAGACTGTATGCATACACAATCATGGATATGTAAATTTATATATGAATTTATGGATATCTGCTTGTATATAGGTGCATATATAGGTGTGTTGTTGAAGTAAATATGGATATTAGAGGTAATCAGATAGGTAGAGAGGCATCTATATGTGTATAAAAATAGGTAGGTGAATGCTTACATATATTTCAGAAGTCCATGTAATTTGCTTTCATGATAAGTCTATTGGAGTACATAGGTGGAACATAAGTCATATATGTAACAGGGAATAAGAGGTAGAACCAGATAAGTTTAACTTCTTCCTTCTCCTTTTCGAGCATGTACATTGTAACTTCTGATGAATATTATACATTAGTCATCTGCTTTCTTATTATTTCCTCTTTTGTTTTTTGTATATATTTTTGTTGTTAATATGTTCGAAATAAATACATAAATTAAATAAATAAAAGACCTGAGACATAACACAAGGTCAGAAAAGCAGGCAGGGTCAAGCACAGCAGAGCAAGCAGAGAAAGCAACAGTATCCAAAACCATCAGTTTTAAAGGAAACCTCAAGAATTTTTGTTGGTTTCATATCTTACCTCACTCCTGAATCCATGACAAGCAGGTAGACACCATTCTTTTGACTGTTCGTGCAGTAACAAAGAAGAGACGGACAGAGCTCGCCCACCACACATTAGCTTCAGCTCAAACACGAAGAGAAACTTAGCAAACCAGATTGTCTAAACATTGTTTTATCCTTAAAGTCTGAATTAGTTTTGTCTAGTGTTAATTTTGTTGAATAATTATTTTTGCCATAGTTTTGGTCAACAACCTTTTATCCCCCATGACGAAAACTAGATTAAATCTAAAAGTTTAAACTAAATTAACTGACAATCTCATCAACAAATGAAAACTAAACTAAAATGTTTGTCTGAGACTTAATCTAAACAGACCTAATTTCATCATGTAGAGAGGAGAGACAAGTTAAGAATCGCTAATTTGGCTGTGTGCAAAGGTTTGACGAGTTAAGAGGGACATCCAGTCACAACTACCTTAGCTTTATGGTGGTGGGATTCAAGTGTAAAACATGACTTCAAAATATTCAAGGAAACTTTAAAAAAAATGCCTTACAGTTTACACTTTATTTTTTAAGTCAGATAAATTTACAGTAGATTTGGTTGACTAAAATATTCAGAAATTTCATCAACTAAAACTAGACTACAATTAAACAATTTAAATGACCAAATTATGACTAAAACTAAAAGATATTTTAGATAAAACTAGAAAAGTGCTGTCAATCTTAACACTAGTTTTGTCCTGTTATCTTCCCTGATCCAACCACACAGATCTTGGATACACAGGAGGTCATGTCCTCATATAACTCTCCTCTGTCCTCATATTAAGGTGCCAAAACCTCCCAAATCAAAAATCTCTTTTATATGATTCTTATCGCTCCTGAGCCGGGACATCCAGTCATAAATCATATCTTGTCTCAGGTCAAAGGCTTATGGATGAGTCATGATGTTGTTGTCATTGGTTACCTTTGACTTAAATATGTGTTTCTAAAATTAAGCTAGTCCAACCAATCACAGAGCTGCTGACCATTCATTAACCAGCAGGAGGAGGACATGGAGCTCCTCAGCTGCTGATAACACAAACTTTCCCAGAATGCGTCACCATGAAAATCAAAATAACTTTTCCTTTCAGCCTGTTGACCTTTCTTTAAGTCCGCGTGTCAGCGAGATTTTACATGTTGACTCTTGTCATCATATTTCCACCTTTAGATAAGACTTGAGCAGAAAAAGGACTCTAAATATGAGATTGAGCTCTAACTTTATCCTTTATTCTTATCAGTCTATTGACTTGTGGTTGAAAAAAGTCTGCATCTCCATTTTTCAGGGCTGACCTTCTGCATTACTGTATCATTTTCGTACTTGTTTAATTCATTTGTATTTTGTACCAATTCACACATATTTCTGTTCATGTCCCTGTCTTCGACAGTGACACAGTGGAAATGACCAAATTCACCCCTTGAAAAAGTGAAGATTCGGAAATACGCAACACAAACTCGAGCCCAAGGCCTTTACTCACAGGTTCATCTAATGATCGGAAACCTCCACTGTCAGACCTCCACTGTCAGGCCTTTACTGGCATACTCTCCTCTGTTAGGGACCCTGCCGGTCAGACCTCCACTGTCAGACCTCCATAGTCAGACCTCCTCCGTCAGGCCTTTACTGGCATATTCTCCTGTGTTAGGAACCCTGCCAGTCAGACCTCCACTCTAGACCTCCATAGTCAGACCTCCTCTGTCAGGCCTTTACTGGAATACTCTGCTGTGTTAGGAACCCTGCCGGTCAGACCTCCACTGTCAGACCTCCATAGTCAGACCTCCTCTGTCAAGCCTTTACTGGCATACTCTGCTGTGTTAGGAACCCTGCCGGTCAGACCTCCACTGTCAGACCTCCGCTGTCAGACCTCCACTGTTAGGCCACCATAGTCAGACCTCCTCTGTCAAGCCTTAACTGGCATACTCTCCACTCTAGACTTTCACTGTCAGGCCTCACCATCAGACCTCTACTGTCAGACTTTCACTGTCAGGCTTTCTCACACCTCAGGAAACCCGCAGTTAGACCTCCACTGTGAGGCCTTTAATGCCGTACTCTCTTATGTTATTACTCCAGCAAGTTAGACCTCCACTCTAGACCTCCATTGTCAGACATTCACTATTAGACCTTGGCTTTATGGGGTGAATTTGTGTGTTTCTTATGTCTTAGGAGACCTGCACAGTCAGACCTCCACTGTGAGGCCTTCACTTGCCATACTCTCTTATTTTAGGAACGCTGCAAGTCGGACCTCCATTCTTGACCTCCACTGTCAGGCCTCCACTGTCAGACCTCCACAGTCAGGCTTTTATTGTCAAGCTTTCTCACACCTTAGGAACAGTGCACAGTCAGACCTCTACTGTCAGACACTAACATTGGTTAACATGCCCCTGTCCTCACTTTTTTGGAACTTGTTGTATGCATCAAATTACAAATTAATTGATGTCTGCATAAATTAAAGTGTATCAAGTCTGACCACTAATGTATTTGATTCAGTTGACACAAGGTTGAAAAGATCATTGTGTTGTTTTATTGACCACATGACTATTCTGCAGAGGTTGACAAATCCAGCACTGTTGAGAGTTAATTCTGTTCTCAGAGTTTTTATTAAATTTATTGCTGACTGCATGGGGTGTGTTTGTGTGTTTGAGTGTGTAATCAGTGTTTTTAACATGTCATACATTAACACACCCACACACAGCTGCTGACTCAATATCCTGGCTCTATATTTAGATGCTGTCTCAGTCAGTAATGATGGAAATGATTGACTCATCGGTAACTAGCAAGACACAGAGAAGCTTAGGTCCTTATTTAATTTATTATTATTAAAAATGTCATATACATTAATACAAAGGCAGATTTAGACAAACATATTTATCTTACAATGTATTTTTCAGCTTTTCTCCAGGATCTCAACTTATTTGTTTTTTATGACCAAGCTGGTTTTCCAATGATAACAGGTTGCTTTCCTAATATCTTAAAAACAGAAATAATCATTAAATATTTCTAATAATATTTATATAAAGCCACTAAATTGGGTTCATTTGGTGTCCCTTTCGTCTTCAGAGCTGCTATTTCATGCTCTGGAAACATATGGACCAAAATCATGGAGATTTTGGTCCATATGTCCATGATAGCATCACACATCACACAGTCACCACATCCCAAATATACTCTATTTGATTGAGATCTGGTGACTGTGGAGGCCACTAAAGTAACTCAATGTCATGTTGAGGAAACAACATGGAGTGCTATCCTGCTGGAATTAAAGGCAATATTTCCTAAATTTGGCTAAAAACTCAACATTAAAACTAATTTCTCTAATTTATTACTTATAATATGATGTTTTGAAGGGTACTTTAGGGTGAGGACCTTTGCTTTTTAGTCTTTCACAGAGCAGGCTGAGGGGGAGTGCAGCCCGTGGGAATCGTGGCCTAACTTTACGGCTGATAAGCAGCTGGTCGAACCTGTGGACGCTCTGATTGGCTAAGGTCGGCCAAGTTCACACATAAAAAGGACGTCTCAGTCCTTCAGAGCATCCCGATCGACACAATGGCCTTCCTCTGGATCGTGTCCTGCTTCGCCTTCATCAGCGCCGCCTACGGTGAGAAAAACAGATGCATTCCCTCTTTTAGGCACAGCTTTACTTAAATATCGAGAAATAACTCTTTGAAAAGGCTGTTTTCTGGATTCTAGGTCAGCTTCATCAATATGATTGTGGGTTTTCAAATAGAATGTGATGCAAAGATGCATCATATTGGTAAATAAAATATCTGCCCAAAAAGAAGCTAAAATTACTTCTTAAAGGCTTGGATTAAGATTTAATAATATGAGAGTGATTCACATTTTAAGACATCAAATTAACAAAAACGGTCAAAACAATAGATGAATTAAAATGCATCTTGTTAAGTCGCAGACCTTCATATACAGCAAAAACCTATAAATCTAATATCCTGGTAAAATGATCTTAATCTTATAAAATTCTCATTCATCAAATGACAAAAATAGTGTATTATGTGAATATGTGAAACCAGGCAGATGATTGTCAACTAAAAGATGTCAATCTGTCAACATAATAATCAACAAAAGTTTTGTTAAGTGTCATGCATCAAGGAAACACACTGATTCAGAGTACATTTTAAAACATATTAGTAAGATGTGGCACAATTAATCAACAAATTTCTTTATAACAAGTAATTTAATCTTTATATTCTACACTTTTTCATCTTAAAGTCACTGATTAATCCAAGGTTTGGATGTAAATGTAATTTGCAAGAACTTTCAACAAGTGTTGGGTTTTCTGCTGAATAGTTACTTTACATAAAGCAGTTGATACACATATTTTTATCCCAATGCTTTGTTAGATTTAAAAAAATAAATAAAAAAAAGGTTTCAGGCCATTGAAACAAGGAAACTCTTCTCAAGTTTCTCAAATAAAACAATCAAGGCATAATGGCCAATTTAGAATATATTTTATTAACGTGAACATTTTCTTGATCCATTGGCAAATATGCTTGCTTATTCCAGTTGTTTTTTTTTGTTTGTTTGTTTTTTTACCAATTTTATATTTTCAACATCTTTTAATAAACACTCCTAGTGCATAAATTACATATTAATGTATTTAAAAGACTTAAATCCTGTAAATGCCAGGTTTTTGACGCTTTGCCACCCTGTTAGGAGCTGAGCTGGAAATAACAAGAAAAAGGAAAAGTATATAATGTTGCAAAATCAATTGCCTGTGCATGAACACAGCCAAAATTGTCCGAAAATTATGTATGAAGAGCATCTAAAACCAGGATAAAGTTATCCATTGCCCAACTTTTGGATAAAAAATGTCTTACTGTCACCAGAGAGCTCAGTTTTGCAGTTCTGAGGACATTATTAGACAAATAATTTTTAGCTTGTGGCCCCATGTAACTCCGGTGAAGGCCACAGGCTGATGTAACAGGACTGTTCTCTAAACTTCATGTTGCTGGAGCCTTCAGATTTCTTCATTCAAACATTTGACTCATTAAAACAGCAGAATGCCCCTTTACTGACTGTTTGGCCTCTTTTTGTCCCATCAGGCTGCGGTGTCCCCTCCATCCCTCCCAAGGTGACTGGCCATGCCCGCATTGTCAACGGCGAGGAGGCTGTGCCTCACTCCTGGCCCTGGCAGGTGTCTCTGCAGGTGAGTCTCAGCTCATTGTCCTGCAGTTTGTCTCCTTGTCAATGAGTTGAAACCTTTTTTTTTTTTTTTTCGTTTTTCTCACAGCAAACCAACGGCTGGCACTTCTGCGGTGGATCCCTGATCAGCGCAAACTGGGTTGTGACCGCTGCTCACTGTGAAGTCAGGTTGGTTCAGTGTGTCTTTAGTGTACCTGTGGCTGTCTGCTTTAGTCCTCATGTTTCCCTCTTATTTCATTTTAAGAAAGAGAAGAGGAAAGAATACTATAATATGATCCGCCCCTTTATTAATTAAAAAATAAAGTTCATAACGCTAATTAAAAGTGGCGCATTAACTCTTCAGATTCTAAAGATGAACACATGACACCAGAAGACTAAGATTAATATGTCTACAACATCATTGCCTTGTATTAAAGTTCAATTTCTAAGGATGAAGTCTAAACTGAAGGCATCTCACCAGCTTTCTGTTCTTTATTTTGGGTGAACTGACCCTTTAAATCCCTCTTTTCTTTTTCCCGTTAGCACCAGCCACAACGTGATCGTTGGAGAGCACAACAAGGGTGCCTCCGGCGAGAACATTCAGATCCTGAAGCCCGCCAAGGTGAGAACCAATCAGCTGTCAGAGCAGGGGTGGGTGACTGTGGCCAGTGGTCACATCATTGTTATGCTCAGAGTTGCATGGCCACACTACAACTTGTATGAAACTAAATATTTAGCATTTATACTTATTAAATAAACAAAAGTTACACGGATAGTTTTTCTAAAATTAACTGAACTAAGATTTTGAATACAAACTGTACGACTTTACAGAATGAACTGAACATATAAATCAGGCCAAAGTGACCTTTCAGAGAAATAAAGTGTCATTTTGACAATTTTTCCAATAGAATTTACTTAAAGGTGGGGGTGCATGATATTGGACTTTTGCTGATATCCAAAACACTGATCTTTCTGAAGTTGTTATTGCCAACACTGGTGGCTATTATCCAGCAGGAATCACATGATCCTACTAGTAATGTGAATACTGCAGCCTCTGTCTGCACTCCAAGTTAGCACCTTACCTGGAGAATCTCCCGCAGGAAACACTGACAGAAATAGAAAGCCAACCCCATACTTCAACATCAGTTTACAAAACCCCTCATACTAAGTCCTGGAAGGAAGTCTTAATCACTAATACCCTCCTCCTCCTCTCTCCTCAGGTCTTCACCCACCCCAACTGGAACTCCAACACCATCAACAATGACATCGCTCTGATCAAGCTGTCCACTCCCGCCGTCCTGGGAACTACCGTGTCCCCCGTCTGCCTTGCTGGGTCCTCTGACAACTATGCCTCTGGCACCACCTGTGTGACCTCTGGATGGGGTCTGCTGCGTTGGTGGGGTGAGGCTGAAATATAAAACACATGTTCAGCACATATGACACCAGGCAAATTGGGTTTATGATCACAGTCTTTGGCTGTGTTCAAAATCAAGAACCACCTACACAGAATGTAGTTTGTAGTCTGACTTTTAGTATTACTGTAGTTACAGGCCGTAACAATATCATTAGCTCAGTCAGAACTCTTGTTTAATGAGAGTTAATAAGGTACAAGCTTGTTGTGTTTCTGTATTTATATCTACGCCACCTGAACCCTGCTTCAGCAACAGAGACAGACGGTTTACTACTGTACACTATTTGTTTTTTTGTAGTTAGTATGGTTCATGGTTTCAAGTACAACAGGTTCTCGGTTAGAATTTATTTTGAAGTAGAAAAGAGGAAGTGTGTACAACTGTCTCATTTTTGTCCCGCAGAAAGTCAACCACACGGTTACAATGCCAGTCACACGGTTAAACTGTCTCATTTTTGTCCTGCAGACTCCAACACCCCCAACCAGCTTCAGCAGGCTGCTCTCCCCCTGCTCTCCAACGATCAGTGCAAGTCCTACTGGGGCAGCAACATCTCCGACGTGATGATCTGCGCTGGTGCTGATGGTGCCAGTTCCTGCATGGTGAGGCCCCGCCCACACCTGTCTCACCTGTCTCACATCCATCCTAAACCTGTCTGCTCAGTTTCTGTCAGCCTTTTACCCCTCTGAGCCGTCCCACAGCTGACTAACACTCTCCTGTTCCTCAGGGTGACTCTGGTGGCCCCCTGGTCTGCCAGAACAACAACGCCTGGACTCTGGTTGGTATCGTCTCCTGGGGAAGCAGCCGTTGCTCCACCACCACTCCCGGTGTCTACGCCCGCGTCACTGAGCTCCGTGCCTGGGTTGACCAGACCCTGGCTGCCAACTAAGTGCTCTTTGGCAACGCTACCACCGCCGACCTTACAAGATCTGGTCATCCCACAATTGAGTGTGTGGACAATGAATCCAAATAAAAAACATCTAAAATCAGTTATGTGTTTTTGGTGTTCATTTGTGTCTTTGGATTTTCAAAAACTAGGTCTGAAAAACATACAGATGCAGATTTTGTAATTTTCCCCTTCCAGCCAAGTGACTGCCAAGTTCCAGTCATTACCAGCCAACTTCAAGTCACTGGGAGTCCAACTCACCCCCTAAATTCCACTATTAACATGCCAGCCACATGGGCCAATAAAGATATCGCACCTTCTGCTCTCTGGGGCTTTCGTGTTTTCATCACTGGAATCAACTCTCAATTTACTTGATTACCTGACTGAATATGACCTAAGAATGGCTCCCATGTGTCAGATCAAACATGAAGTCATTCATTATACAAAAGGTTTCATTTTTCAGTTTTTGGGGGGGAGTTGTATTTATAGTCACATTGTTCATATTGATTAAGACTGATTGGACAGTGGGGATATAACAACTAAAAACATGCCCTCAAAACAAAGGGTATATTGATATTCTGGGGTCAATATTTTTACAAATCTCTTCTGTTTTTGATCAAAAATAAAACTACAAAAATCCCTCAAACAACTTACTTAAAAAACATTTCAATTAGTATTTGGCTATAATATTATTAGGTAATGAGATGGATCAGTGATTGGCAGAAAGATTAATTTTGGTGCATTATTATTGTTTTTGCAGTGTAAGATTAAACATAAAACACCCCCTCGTGGTCCAAGGGACAAAAAATGCAATAGTACTTAAATCAGCTGTAAAAACACCATATAAGTAATTTTGATGTATTTTTAAAAATGTCAGTCTTTTAAAACTACTTCAGCCTAACATGTATGAAATAAAAATATATCATATATTACATCACAAGTAACAGTTATTATGCATAATTCAATGAACATGACACAGAATTCAAGCAAATTTAGCCAAAATACATGGAAACAAATCAATGAAATGATGAGTGTTCCCAAATTTTTAAGGATTAAAGATTTTACTGCTGCCATATTTTAAATATAGTATTGAGAAATACTTGATATAATGTTCCAATGCATCATTAAAGAGATTTAGAGACACTGTAATAGCAAAGTAAGGTCGTAAATAGCTTACAAAAGCCAATAAAAATATCTGTCAAGATTATATTGAATTATTTTGATTAGATATTTGAGTTTTCTTCATATTTACAATTGCTGATTTTTTAAAATGACTGGCGGGCCACATTTAGTGAGGTGGAGGGCCATACGTGGCCCCCGGGCCACCAGTTGCCCACCCCTACTTTACAGGCGAGCATGTTCATATAGCTTTGCAGCTTTTTTTATTACAAAATAATAATAATTTCTATAGAATACATTTTAAGGAGTATTTGATTACTATTATGAGGCCCTGAGATTGGTCAATTATTAGCAGCAACATTGAATTTAATACATTGTTATTCTTTTTGCAGTCACCCTTGTAGGAAATAGTAAAAAGGGTGGTTTGCATCCCCTTTAAGTGGGAAACAATAGCCCCATCTGCTGGGCAAATATAAGAACAAAAATCTGAAAGCTTGTGGTCCAAAATGAAATGTTGACATGAAGGAATGCATTCAATCACGTTAAAACGAATGTGAGTTCAAAAATGGCCTTTACCATGGTTTTAATGAGGCATTTTTTGGCATTTGGAACACAAAGTTGGTTTTGTGTAGCTTAGCCAGTTAAAGTTGGGGCTGGTAGTCACAGAAAACTTGCATGTATTTGAATGTAGCATCTCCTCAGGACTCCTCCAATGACTCCCCCTCTCTCATGCACAAGCCCTGCTGATTCACGACCACATGTCTGATATAAAACCACAGACTCAAAACCGGTCCTCAGCACATGGTTTCTGCTTTGTACTACACCAAGTCATGTCTTTCTCAGCAAAAAAACCCAAAAAATTATCAAAGTTAAGTTGAAAAAAGAAACAAAAACATGGTAAGTTAGTTAGTACTCACAACCAGGTTTCCTCATTTTTGCCCTGGCTTTGTCCAAATTTTCGTATTGGCCTCCGCTGCCTCCGTCTTTCTTTCTTGCTCTGTTCAGCAAGAAGCAGTTACCAGTCATCGGGAAATAGGTAGTTTCTCCGCCATTGTCCAGTGTGCTTGGATCACTCTTAGGATCAGTGCACATGCAGAAGGCTGGCAGAACTGTAGAATGGGATTTGATTGGTTTAACACATCATACATTGATTGCCACCAGGACATAACGATTATTTTCACCAGTAGGCTATTACCAACCCTGCCTTTAAGGCTAATTTCAGAAACTGGTAAGATGATTCTAAAATTTAAAAAGGCACGAAATGTCCCTGTGATCTGTGGAAGGTTACTTATGAGGGAAAAGACTGAAAAAGAAACACTTAAAGGTAAAGTGTCAGTGACATACCTGAGCAGATGGTCCAGAGAGGCTTTAGAAGAGAAAGAAAGAGGGGCACGAGCGGAGAAGAAGCAGGAAAAGGATTTGGAGACATTTAAGTTTAATACAGCTTGTTTCTGCGTTTACAGACTTCTTAAAACTTGTCCACGAGAACAAAGAAATGACTGTGACTAGTGCTCAAGGGAGAGACCTGGGACCTTCCGCTCGACATTGCTTACTGAGTTAATCTCCATGAGCGCGTGAGTTCATCAACAGACGTTAGCCGTTAGCCTTTAGCATATAGCCTTGCTAGCTCTGTGAGACTCAGTATTGCTGAAGCTTAAGTCACTGCTTGTGTTACTGTCTGGACCACTGGAGGAGAGAAGCCAACGGTGCTCACTGGAAACCCTGAGAGGTCAATATTTGCCAGGTGAGAGGAGAAGAGGCCTGTGTTGTCTCACCTGCCCGGACGTGAGCTCAGAGGGACATTGACCTTGAACGCCACACCGTGAGTCCTTGTTTTTAGGCCACACAAAACCAGATCATCGCCCCAGGCCTGTGGCTTCTTTATTTGTTTTTATTATTACCCAGTTAATGATAGTTAACAAAGTTATAGTTAACAAAGAGTCGTAATTTTCTTATGTAATGCTGAGAAGTTATGACTTTAAAACTTGATATTCACAATTGTGCAGCTCAGTGAGATTCTACTGTTTGTACTAATTATTTTATAGAGATTAAAGGTGTAGTCAGCGATCTTCTAATCTAATGCACTATTATTCAAATTCACCGTATTTCTCCTCTCCATCCACAAGATGTCACCACTGACAGCATGTTGAAAAAAAGTCCGGTTTAAATACACAGCCTTGGCTCTGAATTACAGCAGGTAAATACTGTGGCTCGGGCCTAGTCACCAAAACAGGGTCCACTCCCACACATCCAGGGGGCGATCATACTCATGCGCAGATCAGACATAGGGGGGAGGGGGAGTCGTAGTTTGCGTAGCGTGCGCAGTTAGCGTAAGAGAGAGACACAATAGGTGCAGTAGCAATAGCTGAAAAACAGCCCAAAAGAAAAAAGTCGGAAGAGTAAAAAGTGAAAAAGAAGGGCTATGAACATGAAAGAGCGAAGATCCGTGTCAACATTGGTGTTGCTTTCTGACGGTGGAGGGAACTGAAAGACCTGAAAACAGACGTGGATGTCGCCGCCTTTCTGCTGGATAGGTAAGCAGCATTAGCTTTGTGGTGCTTCACATAACAGTAACAGCCATCGGGCATTCATCTTATGGTCTAATCTGCCAAAATGTACTGTTGTTGTGATGTTTTCAATAATGGCAGTCGAGTTGTCTGACAAGTCAGGGTTACCTTAGCTACGCAGTTTCTACGGTTGCTTCCATGACGATGCATGTCCATCAGCTTTCGGGGGTGAAGCCAGGGGTGAGGTATGAAGGGAGAGGTCTAAATTTGTTTATCAACAACCTCTCCACTCGTTTTCTTCCACATAGATGACTACACCTTTAAGCTAGTCAATGGTCACCAAATGGCAGCCCCCAAAGCTTTCCTTTACTACCCCCTCTCAATCAGAAATTTGTAGGATAAGACTTTATTTCAGTTTTAAGGTTAAAGATTTTTGTCGGTAAATGCCAAGAATCATTGTTGCATTCAAAAATAATTGTCATGCAAAACAAACAAAACTAGGGGAAAGCTTGTTGTCAAATACAGCACTGAAAATTAAGAAAACCCCAGACAGAAAGTGTTTTAATTACCCCATATAGCTGACTGCAGGATGGGTGAGAGGGACTGATCTCACTTTTAAAGGTTAAGAAATAGTAAATACAAGTTAATATTTTGATAAAATCATTTAAAATATTATCTATATCAAATTGCTGTTGTTGTTATTGTTTTTCCTTTTAAAAAAAAATACTTTTAAATGTGACCCTCAAAGCATTTGTCATGAAAAACACCAGCCCACTCAAATGTACTGTATCTTCCGGACTATAAGTCACTGCGGAGTATAAGTCGCACTAGGCCAAAAATGCATAATTAGGTTGAAAAAAACATACATAAGTCGCACTGAAGTAAAAGTCGCATTTTTGTGGGAAATTTATTTTACAAACTACTTGACCAAAAACAGACATTACGTCATCTTGGAAGGCAAGTTATAACATTAATAAAAGAATAGAGAACAGGCTGAATGGGTGTAAGATATGCTAACACAATGAAGCTTATTCAGCTACACAAAAAATAAACATGAACAGAAAAGGTGTCCAGTGTTTATGTGACATAACAAACAGTTTTATGTAACTAGCTAAAGAACAAAACAAGTGTACCTTTACTGTAATTCATAACACGCGATCTCACGCCACATCACTAGTTAAATTCTTCGTCCTCTGTGTCACTTCTGAATAACTCCGCCAACTCCGGAGGAAGACGAAGCGGAGCTTCCTCTTCTGCGTGGCTGTCTTCAGACTCAGAATCAGTTCCAGTTCCAATGATTCCAGCGTTTCTGAATCCAGACAGGATGGTCTCGGTTGTCACTGAACCCCATGCTTGGTCGATCCATTTGATAGCTTGCAGAAAAGTTGCATGGCGCATCCTCCCAGTTGTTGTGAAGCTATGCTCGCCGTCTGTCATCCACTGCTCCCACAGGCGACGCAATACTGCCTTAAAGCTCTGGTTTACCAAGATGTCAAGCAGCTAGAGTACTTTTGTTAAGCCTCCGGGGATGATTTCAGGAATGGCATTGAAAGCTTTGAGTTTCGCTTTGAACTGTGGCGTGATGTGCGCTCGCATGCTGTCCATCATAAGCAGGGCTGTGCGTATTCCGAAGAAGCCATCCGGGTGCTTAGTGTAGCATTTTGTAAGCCAAAAGTTCATCATTTCTTGATCCATCCACCCTTTCTCATTCACGGCCACGACCACATCAGGGGGAGATTGGATTTTTGGCATGGTTTTTCATTTGAAAATGACCAATGGTGGCAACTTTGATCCATCGCTACAACAAGCCAGCATCACTGTGGAGTGTGATTTTTCATGGCCAGTTGTCACTATATTCACGCTCTTTTGCCCTTTCTCTGCGACACTTCGACCCATGGGGATGTCAAAAGTGAGGGGGACTTCATCCATGTAGATGATGTGATCCGGTGTCACGTTGTGCTCAGTTACTTGCTTTTCAATAAACTCGCGGACACTAAAATCTGCTGGCAGTTTTTGGGACACCGTTGTCCATGCTCTGATTGAAAAGTGATTGCGTTGTATGAAGCAGAAGCACCAAGAAGCTCCTCCTGCAAAGTCCTTAATATTCATCGCCTTGGCAACTACCTGGGCGTGGAGACGTAACTGCACCATTGACAAGCCTCTCCCTGCAGCACATTGTTCAAGTACCCACTGGTGAACCCGTTCCTCTTGCTGTGGCCATCTAGCTTTGAGCCCGCTATTAGCTTTTTCTGTTTTCTTCATCACAGTAAGAGTAGCCTCCGCCTTACGCCAGTCCCTAACAAGTTTCTCACTTACTCCAAACTTTCTCTCTGCTGCTCGATTACTGTTTTTAGCTGCAAATTTCACTACTTGCAGCTTGTAGTCTCTAGAATATGATTTTCTTTGGGGGGGCATTTGTGTTCAGTTGTTCTCAGTTGTCTTTGTAAGCTAACGTTTACTGTTTAAGTGTTTAATTGTTTAGGAGTAGGAGATATCGGTGCCTAAGTCTAGAGTGCCCTCTTGTGGCTGTCTGTGAAATTGTATATATTTTTTCATGTATAAGTTGCTCCGGAGTATATGTCGCAGGAACGGCCAACCTATGAAAAGAAGTGGGAGTTATAGTCCGGAAAATACGGTAGCTGATGATCCCTGCTATATGTCATCGTGATCCCTGCTATATGTCAGTGTTTTCTCTGTTGATAGGAGTGTAACACTTTAAAGTACTGACATCAACAGAAAAATCCTCAATATGATTTGCAGTTGAACAAAAGTGACACAAAGAAAAGAAAGCGGTACAAATACAATGTTGCGTGTGAAGCGGATTTCGTTGGCTGTGGTTCTGCCAGATCGCTTTCACACTAAAATTAGTGAGTAAACGTGTTTTTTTTTCAATAAGACAACTACTCATCATCAGATATACTGTGAGCAACTAGAAGTATACAACAATGCTCCCAGGCATGCAAGAACAACCTATTTCACTAACATAATTACGGATCATAAAAATAACCCCAAAATTTGTCAAAACGTTCTTTAGGGTACATGTCAAATCAAATGAAATGCAACTAAAAAGATGAACTGCATAATAACAGGCTAGTATAACTTGAAATATAAAATATTGCATTTTAAAAACAATATTATCTCAGTCAGAGATATTGAGAAGAGAGACAAAAACATTTAGAGCATTGATTCTCAGACTTTTGCATGTCAAGGACCTCTAAAGCGACACAAATTAGACCACAAATCCCCATCTTTAAAAAAAAAATGTTTTGGATATTTTTATTACAAAAAGAGTATGAATCCCAAGACGAAAAAGTCATACATTCTGTTACTGTGTTATTTATGGATGGAATTGTAGTGTAAATAAATAACTCCCCTCTTTACTGAGGACCTCCTGGAAAGTCATACAACCCGTTACTTTAGATATTATATGTTCATACAAGTTTTTGTGTTATGTTTCTAGATTGTTGACCCCTGTAGCATCATGCCTATGGACTATATGTGATTTCCAACCAAGTTTATGACACATAATCAGCCCTAAAAACTTTGTACGAAGCGAAAAGATCCAGTTCTGTGTCAGAGTTGGTCCTTATGTCACCAAACACCATTTTCAATTTGATCAGCCCTGATTATAATAAATGCTTTATGTTATGCCCAGAAAAAAATACATTAGTATCGTCTGCAAACATCACAAATTTTAATCAGATACTGTAATATCATTTAGATAAAGTATTAATAACTTATGTCCTTCTACAGAGCCAAGTGAGACTCCACAAGGTACTTTTCTTGATCCAGGGTTGATTTAGTGTCTCTAATTTTTACAAATTTAAATGTATTATTGAAATAACTGTTAAATAACATTGTTGTGTGACCCCTCTGATGCCATAATGTTCATATTTCTTCGAAGAAAGGAGGGAGCAGTGGTGTCAAATGCCTCAGGTAAATCATTAAACACATTGACAGTAAACTGTTTCCTATCAACTGCTTTTGCTACATTTTGTTTAAACTCCATCAGTGTTAAAATGAGTGACTACTCCTTGATTCATACTGATTGTCGTTCTTTATATTTTATTTCCCAACAAAGGTGTTAAGTCTATTTAAAAATCATTTTTCAAGTATTTTAGAAAACCAAGGCTACAAAGAAACAGCTATATAATTTGATAGTTTTTTTAATCACCATACACACATATATATATGTATGTATGTATATACATATATATATATATATATATATATATATATATATATATATATATATATATATATATATATATATATATATATATATATATATATATATATATATATATAATTCGCTGTTTTGATTAACCAGGGAAAAAACCTGGTGATCTGTTACAGATATAAAGACAGTAAACAGTTCAAGGATACAAGCAGCTTCTTTAATGAGAGAGATGTCAAGGTCATAACAGTATTTAGATTATTAATTCTTTAACTTTCTCACCACTTCAGAAACATCACTCTCACAAACACCTCCTAGGGACGTGAAAGTTCATTTTTGATGGCAATGCCAAAATAACAGTCTTCGGGTAAACAAAGTAAAGATTGTTTTTGCAGAATATTTTGATGAAGACAAAGGGCAAGTTTTAAGAACCGTTGTTTTCCACAGACCTCAGTGATCTAAGAACAAGAACAAAAATCTTGGAGGCTTCGAGTCGAGGGAACTGAAGTTCATTCATCATTATTGCACCACTTCATAGCGACCTTAAAATCTTAGCAATTAGTTCTTTAGTTGGGTTAGGCATTTGTGCAAAGTTTCCATATCCTCAAAGACCTTTGAGATATCACATTCACAAGCGAGGGGTAAGCTGAGGCAATCGATGATGGATGTTGGGTCAGAGCTTAAAGTGGCCTGAATTTGGCAGAAGAAAACAACAGTAAAACAGATGTCTTTTACTTATTAGTTTCAAAGCAGTTATTCTGATTTGAAGGCTACTTTAGGGTGGGGACCTTTGCTGACTGGTTTTACTTTTTAGCCAATCACAGAGCAGGCTGTGGGGGTGTGCAGCTCGTGGGAAAGGTGGCCTAACTCTACGGCTGATAAGCAGCTGGTCGAACCTGTGGACGCTCTGATTGGCTGAGGTTGGCCAAGTTCAGGTATAAAAGGACGGCTTGGTCCTTCAGAGCATCACCCTGATCGATACCATGGCCTTCCTCTGGATCGTGTCCTGCCTCGCCTTCATCAGCGCCGCCTACGGTGAGAAAGACGCATGCATTCTTTCTTTACACCATTACTAAAATATTTTTCAAAAGATCTTTTTGAAAAGGCTATTTTCTGGCTTCTGAGTCAGCTTCCTCAAGTTGATCATGGGTTTTCAAATATAATGGAATGCAATGATTCATCAAGTTGAGTCACAGACGTCCTTATTCTGAAAAACAGCGAAAAATGTTCATCATTATCAATGGGAAAAATGTAATAAAACTAATTTTAACCTGAACTGAATAGAACCTTTTATTTTCAAATAGAAAAACACAGAAAATAGGAAGTTAATTGAATAAATAAAAATATCTGCCCATATGAACAGCTAAGATTACTTTTGAAAGTCTTGGATTAAGATTAAATAATGTGAGCGTAATTCACATTTAAAGACATTTTATTCACAAAAATACTCACAGATTAGCAGAAAACATACAAAATATTAAACATTTTATTTAAACTTTAAGGCCTTTATATTTATAGACTAAAATCAGCCCAAATCATACACATCTATTACTTGTTAAGTTCTGCAGATTTTAAAACTTTTTAATGCTTGATTTAGTAATGATGGCACCATTTTTGTATGAAAAAAAGAAAAATATATTTTCACTATACTTTATTTGGTGTTTTTTGTTTGTTTTAGATCATTACATCCAATGATTTGCATTTACATTGCTCAGCATAAAAATGCTTTTATTGAGGTTATTATAAAAAATATTACACATAGATGTTCTGTCAAACTTTTTAAGGCTTGATTTTTAAATCAATTTCAGTCCTGATCATGCACATAAATAAAATATTTATGGTTTAAAAAGGCTTTAATCCTGTAAATGCTAGGTTTTTGTCATGATGCCTGTATTTCTGCATGTTGGAGCCCAGGAAATATCATTGATTAACAGCAACACTTTCATGCATTATTTTTTTCTGTTTGTGTCAAACACTAACTTATATTCATATGGTTAAACTGGTGCTTTCTTGTGGAGAGTAGTAAAACTGATAAATTCCAAACAAAGAGCTCAGATTGACACCCAGATAATACGAACTGCATTCATTTTGATTTAATGGAAGAGAGATCAAAAACTGCAGGTTGAATGGGTTTCAGTGGGGCATTTTTTGTACCCAACAGTGTGAGTGTCACACTTGTTTTACACATTGTAATTAAGACTTAATGTAGGAGTTGACCCTGGTTCAGTCAGGGCCTTTCTGCCTGAAGTTTGCATGTTCCCCCCGTGCATGCGTGGGTTCTCCCCAGGCACTCCGGATTCCTCCCACAGACCAGAAACAAACACATTAGGTTGACTGGTGACGCCAAATGGCCCTCTGACTTCTTCATTGAAACAGCAGAATGCCCCTTTAATGGCTGTTTCTCTTTGTCCCATCAGGCTGCGGTGTCCCCTCCATCCCTCCCAAGGTGACTGGCCATGCCCGCATTGTCAATGGCGAGGAGGCCGTGCCTCACTCCTGGCCCTGGCAGGTGTCCCTGCAGGTGAGTCTCAGCTGCAGGGTTAATTTTGACAGCCTTTTCAATTTGGCTTTAGTCTTTTGCTGAAAATATCTGTTAGTTCTTAGTCATCTAAATTGTTTTACATTTAGTTTAGTTTCAGTCAATGAAATTTCACATTTTATTCGCTGAAATCTACTGCAAATTTAGTCACCTAAAACATGAAGTGTAAAGTGAAAGCCATTTTTTATGGTTTCTTGAATTTCTGAAGTCATATTTTACACTTGAAAAAAAACTGTTGATGAAATCTAGGATGGAAAAAAATAGTCAACAAAATGATCACTGCTCAGCTCATTGTCCTGCAGTTTGTCTTCTTGTAACTGAGTAAACCTTTTTTATTTTTCTCGCAGCAAACCAACGGCTGGCACTTCTGCGGTGGATCTCTGATCAGCGAAAACTGGGTTGTGACCGCTGCTCACTGTGAAGTCAGGTTAGTTTAGCGTGTCTTCAGTGTACCTGTGGCTGTCTGCTTTAGTCCTCATGTTTCCCTCAGAATACTTTGAAACACGTCTCGCATATTTCATTGAAGAAAGAGGAAAGAATAATCTAATATGATCCGCCCCTTTATTAATTAAAAAATAAAGTTCATAATGCTAATTGAACATTTTATAGACGCATTAACTTTTCAGTTTCTAAAGATGAACACATGACACCAGAAGACTAAGATTAATAGATCTATAACATCACTGACCCTTTAAATCTCTCTGTTCTGTTTCCCAGCACCAGCCACAACGTGATCGTTGGAGAGCACAACAAGGGTGCCTCCGGCGAGAACATTCAGGTCCTGAAGCCCGCCAAGGTGAGAACCAATCAGCTGTCAGAGCAGGGGTGGGTGACTGTGGGGCTGTTAATATTATGTATGTACAGCAGGAAGTTAAAGTCAAGAAGCGGTCAGTACGCATAAGAGCAGCAGGATTTAGGAGTTCAATAGTCTGATGGATTGGGGGACAAATCTGTTATAGAACCTGGTGGTCCTGCATTGAATGCTGTAAACCCTCTTAAAAAGCCAACTCCATACTTCAACATCAGTTTCCAAAACCCATCATACTGTCCTGTGAGGAAGTCTTGAGCTGTGTTCACACCGAATGCTCCTGCATTTGCGACCATAATTGCGTTGCCCATCTGAAGTCGCATCACATGTCCAGAAATACCTCATTTGGTCACTGTTGCGTCCCTCGCCGAAATCACGTCCGCTCAGGTTTCTCCGTGATCACATTATATATCATATAATAGGACGTATAAGCTGACATTATTCTAGCTGTATCTTTTTCACTCACTTACCGACAACAAAACACTGCAGCTGACGGCCCTGCAGCTGCATCCTCTGTGAGTTCTCTGCGGGCTGTCTTGGCGGAATTAATGTCCTCACTGACTAATGTTTCCCACATGGACATACATTTTTACTCTGTAGTCCGTAACAGAAACCGTCTGTCACGCGTACCGTCACACATGCACACACAGCTGATTGGCTGTTGCCACACAGCCACGCACGACATCGACTGAAAAGATCAACTTTTTTCAACTCTGGCAACATGCCACTAGTGAAGTGATCACCTTGAACGCAGCAGTTGCATCGTGGGAGGGTTAGCCCCACCTCATCACGGCTGTACATTGACTTTGCATGGACAGTAATCGCCGAGGACGCTCAAGTGGCTTAGGTGTGTAGGCACTTTTGGGGTGAATCTCCCCTTTGCCCTTTCCCTTTGTCTTTCCCTTTTGTTTAACCCCTTCCCCGTATCCCTCTGTTTTGAGGGCCAAGGGGAAGGGGGGAAAACACGCTAGTGAGAAATGAGACGCCACTCAATTCCCGCTATGCCATCGCCTAGAGTTGCTCACTTGCTGTGACGTAAGCAGATGCAACAATAACCGAAGTCAGGGCGGTGAGGGCCAGCTCATTATAACTACAAATTTTAAAATACAACCAACACCAAAAAACATGTAAATATTTACTTAAAGATTTAATAATTACTTATAATTATGCGCTTCCTTCGGCTGGCGCGGTGTATTATGGGATTACCCCTTTGTTTCAGCCCTTCCCCCTAGCCCTTAGAATTAGAACACCCCTTCATGTGATGTGAACGAGCAAAACCAAGGGGTGAGAGGTAAGACAAGGGCTGAAGGGGTAGAATTGGGATGGACCCTGAATCTCTAACCCCCTCCTCCTCCTCCTCTCTCCTCAGGTCTTCACCCACCCCAACTGGAACTCCAACACCATCAACAATGACATCGCTCTGATCAAGCTGTCCACTCCTGCCGTCCTGGGAACTACCGTGTCCCCCGTCTGCCTCGCTGGGTCCTCCGACAACTTCCCCGCTGGCCTGACCTGTGTGACCTCTGGATGGGGTCTGCTGCGTTGGTGGGGTGAGGCTGAAATATAAAACACATGTTCAGCACATATGACACCAGGCAAACTGGGTTTATGATCAGAGTCTTTGGCTGTGTTGAAAATCAAGAACCAATGTAGTCTGTAGTCTGACTTTTAATATTCCTGTAAATACAGACTATAATAATATCATTAGCTCAGTCAGAACTTTTGTTTAAGGAGAGTAAATAAAGTACAATCTTGTGTTTTAGTTTTCACATCTATGCAACTGTATCAATCAATTAATCTTTGTTTGTATAGAGCAATTATAACAAGTGTTATCTCAAGACACTTTATGTTCAAGCAGACTGAGTCCATACTCTTCATTTTATAGATAAACATATATACATATTTACAAAACTTGAATATATTTAATATATGAACCGTTACATCCCTAGGCTGAACTGCCACTAAAACAGTTTAACTGGTCTAAAATTATGAATTGATGTAAAATGATGATCGAGCAGTGCAGAACCACAGCAGCAGGTCCTCCATGACTCTTTATCACACTGCTATATGTGTGCTGTTTATAGGAACAATTGTGTATTTAACTTATCTCTCTAACGTTCATATCAGGAGCTGTAATGATAAGCCAGAGACGAGTACAGGAGCAAACAAAAAGGGGAAAGGCATCTGGCACAGAGGGAGAGCCCAGCAGTCTGAGCCTGTTGCAGCTTAGCTATGAGCTGGTCAGAGCCTGAGCTGCCCTTAACTGAAAGCTTTATAAAAAAACAAAGTTTTTAAGTCTAACCTTCAAGATAGAGAGGGTGTCTGCCTACCACACTGCCAATGCAGAGAGCTAATGCAGGAGTAATGTAGTGTCTTCTCTTAGTCAATGTCAGTGCACGTGCCAATCAGGAAGCAGATATGCAGTTCAAGCTGCTGGTTGGCTAGTTTGGGGTTATCCTGGGCATGAATGGATTTATTTCATTTCTCTAATGCAGCTTTTGTTTTTCATTTGAAAACATCACAGAGAGCACAATATAGATATTCAGCTGTTGACGCAGTTTATTGAGGAATCATAGATATAAAAAAAAATCATTATCAAATTTATATCCTTCAACTAAATTAGGATTGTTAGAGAATCTGGAGATATGTAAAAAGATTTTTTCTTACTCCAATGTCTACTCTTAATGTTTGATTTCTGAGGAGCTATGCAGCAATGATCCCCTTATGATTCTCTAGATTTCATTATATTCATGTGCAGCAGCGCCACCAGGTGGATACACATTGGTGTTCTAAACACTGTTCAGAGAGGTGAATAAGTAAAACAAAGACGGGCTCTCAGAGTTTTAAATACAGTGGTACAGTGGCAAAAAGTCAACCGCATGGTTACAATGCCAGTCACAGGGTTAAACTGTCTCATTTTTGTCCTGCAGACTCCAACACTCCCAACCAGCTTCAGCAGGCTGCTCTCCCCCTGCTCTCCAACGACCAGTGCAAGGTTACCTGGGGCAGCAACATCTCTGACGTGATGATCTGCGCTGGTGGAGATGGAGCCACTTCCTGCATGGTGAGGCCCCGCCCACACCTGTCTCACCTGTCTCGCCTTGTTCCCCTCTGAGCCGTCCCACAGCTGATTAACACTCTCCTGTTCCTCAGGGTGACTCTGGTGGCCCCCTGGTCTGCATTCAGAATGACGCCTGGACTCTGGTCGGTATCGTCTCCTGGGGAAGCAGCCGTTGCTCCACCACCACTCCCGCTGTCTACGCCCGCGTCACCGAGCTCCGTGCCTGGGTTGACCAGACCCTGGCTGCCAACTAAGCGCTCTCTGGCAACCTTACCACCACCGAGCTTACAAGACCCAGTCGTCCCACGATTGAGTGTGTGGACAATGAATGCAAATAAAAACATCTAAAGTCGGTGACGTGTTTGTAGTTTTCATTTGTGTTTTCTTAGGACTATTGCTACTTTAAGACAGTAGGGGCGTCCTGAATCGTAGCAGTAGCTGAAGCTTGATTAACTAAAATGGTGAAGTCATCTGATTTAAAATATTTTGGAGAAACTTAAGCACAAAAGAGGGGCCTCTATTGTGTCCAATGACAGCTTTTTTATATATATATATATTTATTATAGAATTGTTAGATTATAATCACATGAAGATGGTCTCAGTGATGTTTTTGCCTTAAACTTAAGTTTTAAAATAACAATTACTATTGAAATGAATAGGCTATTAAGCAAAAACATCAGCTTTATGGGTTGTCAAAAGGTTCTTCAGAGCCTAAAAAGTGTAAAATGCACACCTCTGTTTGGAAATGTAAAAAAGTAGAAACTTATTGACTGTAGTTTATCATTAAACGTGTTCTCTAAAGCAGCTTTTCTGAACACCCTTGGCTGCCTTTAAAATATGAAGCTTGTTTTCAAACAGACAGCTTGATTGCTTTCTTCCAATTGCCTTGGAAAAAAGCCAAATAATTGCATATTTTCTTTTGTACCTTTTAATGTCTGCATGACAAAGTTCTGGCCATGTCCCACCAAAGGCCAGCGCTGCCCTGAAAGGTCTCATTTCCTGTTGTGTTACTATTTAGGGTCATTGAGTACAGAGAGTTTTTTATATGAGGGATGTTAGGAGGACCAGATTTTTAAAAACAATGTAATTATATGACCATTTAGATCCAACTTGCATACAGATGCAGGCGTTCTCCCTCCAGCATTGTGATTTTTTTTTTTTTTTTGCAGTGTCAAATTTCATGGTTCTAAGTACAAAAAATGCCAGCGCACTAAAATCAGCAGTTAAAATTTAGAAAACGTATTTTCTAAATCAAACATGTCAGCCTTTTAAACAACTTCAACCTGACATCAGTAATTTTAATCAAAAAACATTTTAAAGAGTGTTGATCATAATTATTTGATTCTGAGATGGGCCAGTGATTGGAAGTGCTTCTTTTTTTTGCACTGGCAGATAAGACATTTAACTTCCTTTCTAGAGACAAAAAATGTGTCCTTAAATCAGCTGTAGAAGTTGTGTGTTTTTTTTTCTATTTTAGACATGTCAATCTTTTAAAACTTCTTTAGCTTCAAATGTACTTTCTAACAATTGATTCGATTTTGAAAGTCTTAACTCTTTAGATGCAAGTATGTCCACACAACTATTTTTTTGCATTTTCCTGAAAAAAAAAAAAAGAACTAAAATAATTTCCAGAAAATAAATTTTAGGGGGAATTTCATTATTATAATTAGACACTGAGATGGGTCAGTGATTAGAATCCAAATTGCTTTTTTGTATAAATATTCTTTTTGCAGGCACTTTTGCAGAAATACTGTATATACACACATGGGCCAAATTGTTGGTACCCTTCCATTTAAAGAAAGAAAAACCTACAATGGTCACTGAAATAACTTGAAACTAACAAAAGTAGTTATACATAAAATTTTACTGAAAATTAACTAATGAAAATCAGACATTTCTTTTGAATTCTGGTTCAACAGAATTATTGAAAAAAAACTAATGAAACTGACCTGGACAAAAATGATAGTACCCTTAATTTAATACTTTACTGCACAAACTTTTGAGGAAATCACAGCAATCAGGTGATTTCTCTAACTGTCAATGAGACTTCTGCACCTGTCCACAGGTATTTTGACCCAATCCTCATGAACAAACTGCTCCAAGATTCTCAGGTTTGAAGGTTGTCTTCTCCAGACTGCAGTTTTTGTCATGCTTTAAGAGGTAAAGAATATTGCTATCTGGTGGACAAATATAAAAGTTTTTTTATCTTTATTGAAAGCTTGTGGTCCAAAATCAAATCTTAACATGAAGGAGTGCATTTTATGATGTTAAGATAAATCTGGGATCATAAATGGCATTTTCAGTGGTTTTCAATTAGACATTTTTGCCATTTGGATCATGTGTTTGTTTTTGTGTTGCTTAACTATTTAAGGCTAATTTAATGAACAGAGATGACGATTCTAAAATTATAAAAAGGCACGAATCTCTGGAAAGTTAATTTTAAGGGAAAAGGCAGAAAAGGAAACACTAAAGTTTAAAGTGTCATTGGCACACCTGAGCAGTTCCGCTGTTTGACCAGCAGGGTGCGCAGACGGTCCAGAGAGGCGCGGCCGCACGCCGGAGAGAAGAGGGGCGCGAGCTGAGAAGAAACAGGATCCGAAATTAGTGACATTTGATTTTAATGCAGCGTTTTTCCGCGTTTTTGGACGTCTTGAAACTTGCCCGCGAGATAAAGAAGAGACTGTGAGTTATGCTCATGGGAGAGACGTGAGATCTTCTGCTCGACCTTTACTGAGTTAAATTCCATGAGCGCGTGAGTTCATCAACAGCCTTTAGCCGTTAGCCTTTAGCATATAGCCTTGCTAGCCCCGTGAGACAGTATGAGGTCTCACTGGACACCCTGCCGAGGTCAACCTTTGTCGGGCAAGAGGAGAAGAGGTCTGTCGCTGCCTCACCTGCCTGGACGTGAGCCCAGAGGGACCTTGAACACTACACCGTGAGTCCTTCTTGTTTTGGCTCAGTCGGAGTTCATACTGGGGATGTAACGGTATGAGAATTTCATATCACGGTTATTGTGACCAAAATGATCACGGTTATCGTTATTATTGCGGTATTGTTGCGTTGTGCTCAAAATGTTCAAATCATTTAACTCCTTTAATATTATATCTTTAGCAGTTCTTATGTCTTTTTGTCAGGAAATGTCCTTCAGGAATATTTGTTTAAAGTTTTTTCATAAGAAATAAAAGTAAACCATTCTGACAAGTAATTGTCATTATTATGTTAAAGGCTTAAACTGTGTAATACAAGAAAAGAAAAAAACAGATTTGTACTTTTAACAGGTTTCTCTTCTTAAACAATTTTAAATGAACATGTTCAAGGTTTTTAGATGGCCAAAAATAAATGTCACCTATTTTACACTCACAAGTTTGTTTGCCTACAGCATTAGTGTCCATGTTACAGCTTGTTATATTAGACCATGTCCAGCCCTTTTTATAAATTTATTTTTTGTGTTAACTAACGATATTACCTGAAGCAGTTAGCCCCTTTCATGACTCTTTTCTACTCTCCCCTTTCCATGGCAGATGTCCTTGAAATCTCCTTTAATATTTCCAAATTAGGATTGATTAAATCCATAAAATTACAACGAAATACGAAACACGACAAACGCAAGAACACACTGATGCTGTTATTTACAACCTTTACACATAATTTACACAGAAAATACTGATAAACCGCCTTTAATTCACTCAGGTATGGCTAACTGAATCTCTCTCTCTCTCTGTGCTTGTTTACTCGAGGAGTTATGGCGGTTTTAATCCTGTGCATTTTTGTCTTTCACCTTAGCTTCATGTTTTAGACAGGGTGACTGTCATCAATTAGTTTCCCCTGACAACCTTGTAAAATCCGAAGTTTGACCAGACTTTAGCCGTTTCGAGTGGGGAAACCTGTTAAGAGTCTGAGCGAGGCTCCAGCTAAACTTTCAGAGACTAAACAATGCTAACTGCGCATGTGCGCCTCCGTTTGTGAGACACGCCTGCTTCATTGGGGTAAACACACATAGTTCCTGCTTTTCGGGGCAAAGAGCAGCATCACCGCATTATAGACACAGTGTGGTGATCAAATTCGGTAAATTTAATTGGACGCGGTAATGATGACCGTGGGAAATTTTATCGCGGGTTACCATTTTACCGGTAACCGTTACATCCCTAGTTCATACCACATAGAACCAGAGGTGTATTTCACAAAACCGAGATATAGGATTAAGTCGGTATTTTTAATTACCATGGATTAATTTAGCTGGTATTTGTCTCCACGAAAGCAGAGCCATATAAATTACCACGAAGATGTTTTCATTGCAGCTAGCCTCCACTCCAGACCAGGTTAAAGCTGTGGTCTACGATTTGAAACTGCAGCCTGCCCCTCCTTCCCTCACCTCTCCCCTCCGTGTTCCAAGATCCCGCCCCCAGCTCGTGTCGCCTCATATAAGCCCCCTCCGGCAGAGCTACGAGCGACTAACACAATATATCAGTAGCAAACAAAATCAAAAACAGCTCAGCTCAACTGAAAGTATCAAACACGACAGACATCCACCTTGTAACACACAACAGTAGCCATTTCAACTGGACCGGCGGCAATGCGGGTTTGGCGCCGCCAGAGCGGAGCCGAGTGTGGGGGAGGATTTATCTTTCTCAGCCTGTCCTCCCCAGCTCAGCTTACAGTGCTAACGATTAGCGGCTAACAGGCTAACCCGCTCCCCTACAAGTTATTAGCCCGTGCAGGCACAAACTAACCAGAGTAATTCAGCAGACATCTCACACTGTAGTAAACAAAGCCATTACCTGATCAACCAGGGGCGAAACAGCCGATGCTGAAGGTCTGACGGCCGGCTGAGGCTATTCGTTAGCCTCAACCCGCAGGCAGAGCTCCGTTGGGCCCGCGGGAGAGGGAGGCGGATTCCCGGGTTCGGCGCTAGGCTTTTCCGGCTCCATGATAGTTCAGTAGCTAACGCTGCTAGCTGCTCACCGGAGGTAGAGGGGAGGAGGCGGGACCATGGGCAAGATGCTGCGTACTGCGTAGTGAGGGAGACGAGGATTGGATGGACTCATGGACTAACTCACGGACCAATTAATAGTTGCAGGTTCTTAGGTTTGATTGGTCAGCTAGTATGCAGCTTTTCAGCGGATATACTGAATGGATTTTTTTCGTTCTTTTTGGTCTTTATACTGTGTAGATAGGACCATAGGACCATAACAGCCTTATAAACAGTGTTATTAATTTCCAAATCGTAGACCATAGCTTTAACATACAGGCTTAATACATTTAACAGCTCTCTTATCTGAAACCAGAATGTTTCTTGGATTATATTTATGAAAAAATATTATAAGAGGTAGGGCTGGTTTTCATTACATCCTCACAAAACTCAATTTATGATTTTAATCATTTTTTTTTCCTGAGCAAAAAAACTCCAAGTAACACAAAAATGACACGAATCAAGTTCTACCTTTTTGTTGTCAAAATATACTCCTAAATTAATCCGAATTTCCATCTTAAAATCAAAGTGTGAGTCATAAAATGTTGATTATGTAGTTCTATCGAGGCAGGTTTCCCTGCAAAAACACTGAAAGCCGAGGATTTTTTAAAGCTTGTTAACATGTTTCTCTCTGATCAATATTCAATCTAATATTAAAAAAATATATACAAGCCTATGTAAGTGCTTGTGCAAAACCTGACAGGGCCACCATCATGAAAACTGCACAGTTTCAATATTTATATTTCAATATAAACCGACAATATATTTCATTTAGAAATGCTTTTCAAAGAACCTAAAGACACTTGAAAATGGGTTTAAAAATATAATGTAATTTAATGCAGCCTGGTGCAGGCTGACCAGTTAAGCCCATTTTTTTTTAGGCCTTCTACTTGAAAATGGCATACCGGTACTCATAAAGAAAAGAGTTCATCTCAGCAACCACAAAGCCTATTTGAGTAATTTTGGTGTCATAAAAGTAACACTTTAGTTATTCGTCCAGATGTGGAATTATCAGTATGTGTTAGCGGGACAGAGTAAATGAAGATAGAAGCCAGAATCATTTGAAAATGTCATCCTTGCCTAAAAAGAAAAGAAGTTTTTAATGGGAATTTCTCTTTGGAATGATGCAGTTGCAGCTTTAGAACTCTATGAATGAATGAAAAAATATACATTACTTCTGGCAGGTTTGAGTCTGATAAAGTGATACAGAGCAAAGTTAGAGAGGTTTTACTACAGAGTGGTCAGGCACAGTTTGGCACCATTAGTCCCACTGGAAATTAACCAAACTTTATATTTCACTGTTGTGTCACTTTTGGTATTCATGACACCCAATTACAACATTTTTTATTTTCTTCTGCTTGTCCGTGGCACTTTTTGACTGTTTTTGAAAGAATCAACCAGGACTCTATATATTTTCCCATTCAGAGAAATCCATACAAAGCAACACGAGCTTGAATCAAAGTGAAATAAGAATTATCATTTTTATTCAGAATTAGGTATTTGCATGGTCATATTTGATCTTTTTTAAAGAGAATTTAAGTTTTCTTAGAAACTAAAGGAGAAATAAAGTTCTCATGTAAAATACATGAAAAGTCTCTCTGGTCACTTCTGCTCGGTGCCCTCTGGGCGGCGATATTTTACCTCCTCAGGAGTTGATATTCTCGCTGCTTTGTTCCCTCAGCTGTTGAACTGTTAATCTCTGTTTTTTGGTTTGTGCTTGTTGCACTCCTGAGATCATTATTGATTATTTGTTTGTTATGATAGATAAACGGTGACCCTGTTGTTCTGCTGATTCTGCTGCTGACAGCAGATTGTGAGCACATGAGAGTTGTGATTGTGTTCAATTTGTTGTTTTATTGTTGTCTTGTTAGACTTGGTAGTTGCAAACTGAATTTTCTGTTTTGGATAAACAAAGTTTTCTAAATCTGATTCTGAATAAAATACAAAACCAACTAAAGGGGAGAAGATTTTTGAACCAAAAAAAATGATTTGAAAAATGTCAAACAAAAAATCCTGAGACTTACATGAATCGATTTATTCTCCCACCCCTAGTAATCATCCTAAAGAATGTTTCCAGCTTTTTTTTTTAGCAATATAAGTACAGTACGTATCAAATTATTAGACTTCAAGCTGATATGAGCTTCATGCCACAGCTGACATAAATTAACAGCATTGATATGTAATTATTATTAATAATTATTATTTTAATGTAATGTCATTATCCATGAGTTTTTAAATCTATTGTTTTACAAAAACATCAGGAATGAGAAATCACATTATTTCTTGATGAAGATGTGGAATTAAAGTTGTTTACTTGCATTACTGAACAGAGAAATGGTTCCAGTGGTTTAATGTTCTGCTTGATTAGTAGGGATGGGAATTGATAAGATTTTATCAATACCAATGCTGTTAACGATCCTGCTAATCGATCCAAGTCTTTAAAGATTCCCTTATGGATTCCTGCAGATTTTGCATGTGGGCAAATGTTGGTCTGATTTTCAGTGGCAACAATGTCAAACACATGTCACAGCATAGACATCTGCTTCTGCAAGTTGCTGGTGTTTCCACTCACTTAAGGTTGGGTAGTAGGTGCAATGAAAATTAAGCTACAATTCTGAAGCTTCTGAACCCTGTCAGTGGAAGGAATTGATAAGCAAAGAGATTAATGAAATCGATTCTTTGATGGAGCTGTTAACGATTCTCAACTGGAATTGGTTTTCGATTCCCATCCCTATTGATTAGTTTCTAACTAATGAGCTGCTCACGTTCTTGTGCAAAAGAGTGAATTCAGCTTCCTGCATTTGTACAGAAGCAACACATTTTCAGCTTTAAACACGTTTTTCAAAGACTCAGTTCAGTAAAATGTATATTGCACTTTTCACAGAAGTGTAAGTCAATGTGCATCACAGCAGATAAACAGGCACAGTAAAAATGATACAGATATTACTTTAGAAACAAATGCTTAAAAACTTCAGAAACAACCCGAAGCTCCTGATCTCCTCTCTCTCTCTCTCTCTCTCTCTCTCTCTCTCTCTACCTCTCTCCTTCTCTCTCTCCTTCTCTCTCTCTCTCTCTCTCTCTCTCTTTTACACACACGTTCAGCTGGTGCACATGTAGATGAACTTAACACTGACAGCCAAAGACATGAGAGAAAAGCAGAGTTTAAAGAGCCTTAACAGAACTGTTTCCACAGACCTCAGATCAGTTTAACCCACAGCACAGGACCGTAACACCTAACAGCTCTTTCACTGGTGTTTTACTCTCTGGTGCTGGCAGGACGATGATCTGAGATCTGATGGCAGTTTTCAGAGAACAGCTTAGGCAGATGTTGTGCCATTTAAAGATATAATACAAAATGCAAAATCAATTCTTTGTTGGACAGAGAGTCAGTGAAGTTTTTTTTAGCAGAGGTGTGATATGCTCCGTTTTTTGTGATATGCTGCATTTTGGTTTAATGGAAGGCTGTAGATGTCTAAAACATTTATCCCTCCTTCTTTTATATATATGTTTATATATCAGGGCTGGACAATATATGTCATTTTCGATTGATTCATTCAAATTACTTTCTGCAAATTTAAAAATTGAAAAGTGAGATTTCTGTCTTGACTTACTCCAGTTGTAAGTTGTGGCATTGTTTGAAAATATAAATACTGAAAATGTACAGTTTTCATGATGTAGGTCCTTTTAGGTTTTGCACAAGCACATGTTTGGCATTTTGTTTTTTTAAAATTAGGTTTAGTGTTGATCATAGAGTTTCATATCAATATACCGTACTGTGAAAATACCACGGCTTTCAGTGTTTATGTAGATAAACCTGCCATTGTTTGAACTACAAAATCAACATTTTATGACAGGGAATTTAACTTACAGAGGGAAATTCTGTTTGGTTTGGGATTATATTTTGATAACATAAAAGCAAAACTTGATTAATGTCATTTTTGTGTCACTCTGAGGTTTTTTTTTGAGACAGAGAGAGAGAGTGGATTAAAAAAAATAGAGAATTTTATTTTTAGGCCACATTTACCAGCCCTATTATTTAAAAAAATATTGAAGTATAGATATATAAGCAGGGCTCCAGGGTGCAACCACTTTGGGCGCACACGCACCCAAAATTTGTGAGAGTGCACCTAACATTTTTTGTTGGGCGCACTGATGTACCAAGAAAAATTGTTTGGTGCACTCTCACAAATTTAAGTTGACAAAAGTGACCAAGGTAGCGGAAAAACGGACAAGACAATCACCTGCTTCCTCTCTTTTCTTTGTCCCTGCCCTGCATTTTCACAGGCTGCAGGCTGTAGGCCCACCCAAGCACATGCACACACGTACGTATGCACACACACAGCCCTTAATCATCATCCAATCAGCTGTTAGTATGCAAATGAGCCCAGACGAGCCTGACTGTGGTGTCAGGTTTCAGCAAGACAAGTATTTCTTTACATCTTATTCTTGTTTAAAAATCATTTACATTATATAAAAGTTATACAGAGTTAAAAAATGGTGACCGTATGGCGTTAAAGATGGCACTATAAAAATTTGGGTGCACCTAGTTTTTGTGCTGGTGCACCAAAAACTAGGCGCATTTTTTTTAGGTGCACTATTGCAACCAATGCAAAAAGTTAGTCTGGATGCCTGATAAATGTGAGGTACAGAGACTCAAAGCCTCTCTGTTCTTTGCTGCTCCCAGTCCAACTGGAGCAGCTGCTGACTGCGTCCTTGAGGCTTGATGTCCACGTAAACATCCTTACATTTGTCATATCGGTTGGTCAAAAATATATGTTTGTTTTTCTTGGTGAGAGAGTAAGTGTTTGCAGGCTTAGGAAGAATCAGTGATGTATAAAAATATAAAGAATATCTGTATAAATATCTGTGAAAGACTTCAGCCCAAACACAGTCATCTGTTATTTTTATGACCCGTAGTGAGACATGTTTGCTGTTAGATTCTTGCATTTACTCTTCATCTTATAGAAAGTCTTAGTCAAAACAAATCCAGTGTTAACTCAAAAAAAACTGCTGCATAACTCAACTGAGACTCTGTTTTTTTCTTTATTGTGTTTGCTGATGGTTTTAAATGAACCTTCTTGTTTTAATATTTCTGATTGAATGAGTTTGCAGATGTTAGTCATGAAGACAGTTCTGTTTTATTTTTGTCTGTTGTTTCATGTCTTCATTTACAGAATATTTGAGTAAGAGTTTAAGTGATCTCATGTGCGGCGTATGGATGCAGATGTTTTGGTAATTCGGCTGATGACTATATTTCTCACTTTTTACTTCATGAGTAAATTTGGATTATTTTACAGATGAAATATCAACAAACGTAAATCAAAAATGATTTGATTTATTATATTTAGAACAAGGAGGCAGCAGCTGCTCTGATAAACAGCCGAGTCTTGACCTTTTACCCGTCAAATCATGACACATCATCATCTGAGTGGTGATGTTGACACTTTTGTTTCTATGGCGACAGTAACGACTTAAAATGCAGAGCAAACACGTTTACCCCAGAGTGCAACACATGAACGTAAAGCACAGAATACAGACATTTGCTAAAAACTGAAAAGATCATGATTGACTAATATAAGTATGACTATTTACCTTACTGAATCGTTGCATTTTGGTTTTAATTTGTAGTATCTAACATTTTCTTGTATTTTAATATTTCTTATATATCTTGTCATCTTGACAGTTTTTTAGACTTACTCAACTTAGAATTAATTTTAATCTCTGAACGTGTTATTTATTTGAAATGTGTTTTTAGTGTTTCATTCCTTTTGTTGATTCTTGAATTTATTGCTTTGCATTTTCTTTTGTTTCTTTTCTTCTTGGTTTATCAGTCTTCTTGATTTTTCTTTTACTTTGACTTTTCTGGTCTGCATAATTCTCTAAATTCTCTTAACATCCCACCTGCTATCAGAACAAGTACAGTGAACTACCTCTAAGTAGATGGATGCCTGCTGAGTGTTTATTTGCATTGATGGTTGTATGAAAATGATTATTATTATTTATGTTTGTATGTTTGTGTGTGTGTGTGTGTGTGTGTGTATATGTATATATTATTGTCAATTTTTTGTCTCAATGTAAAGCACTTTAAGCTACAATTGAATTTCTATGAACTCTGCTATATTGAAGTTTGATAGATTGAATGTAAGACATCGACACGTGATTAACAATAAAGTGTTTTACTGAGGTGAGATGAATAAAGTAGCATTAAATTCAGTAGTTTTGTTTACTTCCTTTCTGAGAAACAGTTTTGTAATACGATTTATTTTGGAGACAGTTTTGTGACAGGAAAACAAAGAGAAAACAGCATTTTTCACAGTGTAGTTTTTTTTTTTATCATGGACTCAGTTTATGTACGGTCTGATGTATGAGTTCTTTCCATATCATGAGTTTCTGTCGGGGTCGAGGTCGTGATGCAGCGTCTGCATACAGTTCATGATAAAAACTCTGCTGGGAAACAAACACATGTTTGAACCAGCTGACCTCTTGAGCAATGTGTACATTATGGTACTGCAGTTTATTTCACTTTTAAAGCAGCAACATAGTGAGGGAGGGCAACAGTCAGCAACAGGAGTGTGAAAATACTCCCAGATGAGGAGGACAGCAGTGGATCAACAGCGATCTGTTGATTATATAAAACTCAGGAACATGTTTGTATAAACTTTACCGTGAATTATTTGTCTGTTTTTTATGAAGAGTTGTTAAAAGCTGACATGAATTTTCCTCAGTATTGCATTAAAATGAAAAAAAGTGACTTTCCTGGTCCTGAAAACTGTTATTTCCGTCTGATAAATCCCTTTAAAGATGTTGGTGTATTGTTAATAAACTAATTTCATTACATATCTTATATATATATGTATATATATCATGTATATATATATATGTGCATATATATATTGCAAACAGTGCTCTCTATATATATATATATATGTATATATATGTATATATATATATGTGTATATATATATATGTATATATATATATGTATATATATATGTGTATATATATATATATATATATATATATATATATATATATATATATATATATATATATATATATATATATATATATATATATATATATATATATATATATATATATATATATATATATATATATATATATATATATATATATATATATATATATATATATATATATACATATATATATATATATGTATATGAGCAGGAGTCAGGTGAAAAGACACACAATCCTCGGTCCTTGTCCTCAGTGCTGGATAGTGAATTACAGCTTGTGTAAAAAGGAATGCAAAGGTTCCCATATCCTCCAAAACCTGTCCGAATTATGATTCAGATCATGGGTCAATTTCTCAAGAGGAATAAGAGCAGAAATATGTGATATCCACATGTCGACTGGAGGAATCTGGGGAGTTGACCACCGCAGCAAAATACATTTTTTAGCGAAAAACAAAAGAATTGTCAACAAAGATTTGGTGTCCCTGTCCAGGGAATTATCAGGGGCACAGTTAAGTAGACAGAAAGGAGTTAATACATTTTTTTTTTCACCAGTGACCTCCTGGATTACACAGTGGACCCCCTTCCAGAAAGTCTGGATGCGGTCCCATGACCAAAACAAATGGATAAATGTACCTTTGTGCATTTTACATTTATAACAAAGGTTTGAGGTGCCAGGGAACATTCACTGGAGGTGAACAAGCCTGTAATAAGTTCAGTAAAAAATTTTAAAGTCCTGTTTATGTAAAGAGATTGAAGTAGGGAAAATGCTGCTGCAGATCTTGTCCCATTCTGCATGACTAAATGTCACCTCCAGATCACACTCCCACAACAGCTTTAGAGATCTCTCTCAAACATAATCTAATAATATATATATATATGTATATATATATATATATATGTATATATATATGTATATATATATATATGTATATATATATATATGTATGTGTATATATATATATATATATATATATATATATATATATATATATATATATATATATACATATATAAACTCTGCGGCTGATGATGCAGCAGCATCCTCTGTGAGTTCTCTGCGGTCCGTCTGCAAATGTCCTCACTGAGAGTAGTTCTGCCTATGCGGAAGTCATCCGCCCTGTAGTCCGGATGAATAACAGCACCGTCACATGTACACACACCACTGATTGGCTGATGCTGCACAGCCACGCACGACATCGCCTGAATAGATCAACTTTTTTTTAACTTTGACATCGCGTGACGAGTGAAGCGGTTATCTTGTCGCCAGCTGTCGCGTTGCGGGAGGGTTAGCCTCGCCCCATCGCGGCTGTACATTGACTTTGCATGGAGAGTGATCGCCGAGGTAGTACAGGTAGCGTCCGGTGTGAACGCACCTTTAGGAATCAGAATGAAGTAGTGAAGAGTAAATCTTGAAAATCAGTCTTTTGGGCGATTGAGCCAAAACTATAGTGTTTTCCAGCTCTGATAGTCTCATGCTGATTTTGCCTGTCCTCAAGAGACCCTATAAAGTGACAAATTTGGAAACATTTATAAAAATCTTTGTGGGGAATTGTCACAATCTCAGTCTCAACCTGCAGCCTGCCACATTCCTGCTGCAGCCTAATCAGCTCAACTCACCTCACCTGCGCACCTGCTCGCACCTGCACCTCATCTGCTGCAATCAGGCCACCTACAAAAACCCCAGCTCCACACACAGTCGGTGTCAGACTGTCTTCGCACTCATGCTGAGCACTCCAGACCTGTCTCTCGGATTGATCACCCGTTCCCGCCAAGTTACGTCCCTGACTCTGCCTCATCTGCCTGACCCTCGGCTCGACTTCAAGGTATCGACTAGCTTCTGTCCTTCACTCACCCGTCTGCCTGAGTCCCCGGCTATCAATCCTGCTTCCGTCTCTGCCGCAGAGTTCTGCCTGTCCTAATCTGCGGTGACCTGCCTGGTATCTGATCCTCTGCCTGTCCTCGACGCTGAGATTCCGCCTGAGTCCTGATTCGTGCTGGTCTGCCTGGTATCTGATCCTCTGCCTGTCTTCGACGTTGAGATTCGCCTGTGTCCTGATCTGTGTGAGCCTGCCTGGTTACTGACCCCCCCGCCTGTCATCGACAACGAGAGTTCGCCTGAGTATCCTCTCCGAGTGTTCCTGAACGCCTCTGCTCGTCAGTGAGTGAGTCCATGTGTCTCTGTCATTCACACTTCCTGAATAACCCGGTTCCTGCAGCTTTTACATTGTTTATAGAATGAAGAACAACAATATACTCACCCCTGACCTCGGCTCGACTTCAAGGTAGCTTCGAGATATTTAGATCCTCGAGCAGCGGACACCGATATAATGTAGCCTGTAGGGCATAGATCGCCGCTCCTAAAACTGCATCTCTGTTTTTCACCAATATTCCATCATGATTCGCCAATGGACGGCCATTGTAGCCTGTGTCTCCACACAGCGCTGTGTGCTGAACTAACCTCTAAACAGACGAGTCTGTTTGCATGCCCTTCACAAGATGCGCAGTACTCTCTGGAGCGCTGAGATCGCTTCCTCAATTTCTATCAGCTCCTTATCTGTATAATCTGGCTCCAAACTGTAAGGACGCCCATCATATTCAAAGTCCTCCTCCACAACATCTTCATCCCATAGATATTCGGCCATTTGCACAAAACTGGAAGAAGAAAGTCGATTTGTAGCTGCCTGAAACAATGACTGACTCATGCGCGCCAAGAGCATGTAAACAAACTTCGTTGGTTCAGCCACACAGCGCTTGTGTGGAGAGACACAGGCTGCAATGCCTCCCATTCGGCGCGAATCATGATGGAATATTGGTGAAAAACATGAGTTTTGGACGATTAATGCAGTTTTTAGAGCGGCGATCTATGCCCTACAGGCTACATTATATCGGTGTCCGCTGCTCGATTTTGGATCTAAATATCTCCCGAAGCACCGTTTGCATCAGGAAAGCCTTCTGGGTGAGTATATTGTTGTTCTTCATTCTATAAACAATGTAAAAGCTGCAGGAACCGAAGTTATCCTTTAAAGACTGTGTTCACCCTCTGTCTGATCATCTCCTGCGTGGCCAAGTGGAGAGAGCGCTGACCCGCAAACAAGCGCTTTATTTACTAGAGTGAGGCCTTATGGGTAAAAATGAGAACGGCCTTATAGAGTGAACAAAGAAGAAAGTGCTGACCTGCAGGTCGAACCCCGCTCTGAACTGTGCATTGAAAATCTGTGACTAAAGACTGTTCATTGTTTGCACCTTAACTACTTGCTTCTGGGTCCTTCCTGCAACCGTGTCAGGAATATTAAATTCAGCCCTGATTTAATCAAATGGTTTAAGACATCTCCTACTTTAATATTTCCAAATTACGATTGATTAAATCCATAAAACACAAACTTTGACGGAAAAAGACAATCTATTTCAAAATACAGCGAATACGCGGCAAAAGAACGGCAAGATTTATACATTATTTAGACAGAAAATACTGATAACCACCAGTTATTCATTCAGGTATGACTCGCTGAATCTTCTCTCTCTCCCTCTCTCTCTTTTTACGGCTCGGTCAGTTCATTTGCTCGAAGAGTTACAGCAGTTTTACCGCAGCTTTCCCCCCGACATCCTTGTAAAATCCAAAATTCAACCAGACTTCAGAGACCGTTTGAGAGGAAAAGTCTCCACTGCAGTTTCTCTAACTTTCGTCTTCAGACTCAGAGGCCAAACAATGCAAACTGGGCATGCGCACCTCTCGTGAGGCTGCTTAAGCGAGGACTGACATAATTCAGGTGTTTCCAGTCAAAGAGCAGCATCACTGTGCGTTACTGAGGCAGTCTGGTGATCAAACACGGTTTAACAGTAATTTTAATAGGACGCGGAAATGATTACCGTGGGAAATTTTTCCGCGGTTTACTATTTTACAGGTGACCGTTACATCCCTAGGTGTACCTAGTGTCCGGTCAATTTAGATTCCAATAGATACAACTTAGTAAATTCCTTTGTAAACTCCCTCAGAAAAATTAGGATCCCAGTAGCAGTTTAGTAAAACAGATGAAAAGGTATATAACAAAACTCTAAATAGATATGAATAAAAAATCAAAGTATGGCTGCATATTTGTACTGTGGTGTGAAATTTGAGCACTGTTATCTTCTAATGTGATGAATTTCATTCAGTTTTTAATTGCTCCTCTCGAACATGCAGCAATAATTAGTTTCTTATAATCTTTAGCTCACTGGCACTTTTGTCGATGTTTGTTCTCCATCCGCAAAATCCTCATTTTCACCATCTTTCTGTTTGGGATCAACAAAGTTTATCGACTGATCCGTTCATCCATGTGATTTTAAATGTGTGAATTTAAAGATCAGTAAAATCAGGCTTGATTCTTGGATGCAGCCCTGAGTTAGGTTTTGTTTCATCCATCCCTGTTGAACTTAAGAGTTTCATCCTCACATCTGGAAAACTCCCTCGTCAGCTCCAGCTGTCCAAACTCTCACCGCCTCTGATAACACGTACCTGTGCTGTCCCTTCACCACAGTTCCGTCCAATCACGTCACTCCTTTTTCTGTATAAAAGCTGCTGGCTCACACAGACCAGACATGATTGAGCAATGGCCTTCCTGTGGATCCTCTCCTGCCTCGCCTTCGTCGGCGCCGCCTACGGTGAGAAAGACATTGTTTGATTTACTAGAGTGAGGCCTTATGGGTAAAAATGAGAACGGTCTTATAGAGCGGACAAAGAAGTTCGAGGCCACATCTTCTCCCTCAGTGTGATCTTCCAGTCAGTTTACAAATTCAAAAATGCATTTAAATGAAGAAAATGCCAAATTTACCAGTGAAACATTGAAAATAAAAGGGATGGACGGATTGGATTTTTGCAGATACCTGATATGCCTTTATTTTTTAATTAATTTTCACTGATATTGATATTTGTTCAAAGAGCACAAGCTCTGAACTTCACTAAGGAGAAATTGTTACGTACACCTTTACAGTATACTTGTGCAAGGATCAGATGTAAAACATGATAAGCAGCATTGAACTTTTACAAAAAATGAGACCTTTGATTTTGAAATGTACCCATACATTGATGAGAAGAGGCTTCAATATTGTACATTTTTATAATTTACCAATATTCCAGCTCATATGAGTGGCCAACATAGCGGCAGAAAATATCTGCCAAAATTTCAATATCAGTTGATGCTGATCTACCGACATCAAATTAATAATACTGTGCATGCCTAGAAAATAACGTCTCAGAAAATAGTTTTTATTTTATCTGTAATATCCACAGTTGTGCATGACTAAATGCATTTGTCACAATAGAAAAATCTCTGTTTACTTAACTTTTTGCTTGCTTAATACATTTATTGCCTTTACACTCCAGAAGTAAAGAGTGTCTCATTCATATTTCAACAGTGTGTCTCTCTGGCACTGAGGATAAATACTGTGGCCATCCTGATTAGCAAAGTAACCCATCACTGTGTCAGAGATCACTGAACATACATGTTACCATGACAACAGTCCACTGAAGACACAAAGCATTACTTTGATCAGAAACTGCTCTGTTATTGTCTTTGTGGTCCTGACTTATTCAACTAAGTGAATTAATGTGACGTTTATGACGTTTCATGATGTTGTCTCCAGGGTGCGGCTCTCCCGCCATCCCCCCCGTCATCACCGGGTACTCCCGTATCGTGAATGGTGAGGAGGCTCTGCCCCACTCCTGGCCCTGGCAGGTGTCCCTCCAGGTAAACACACACACACACATCAACACACAAACACACACATTCACACTCCACAGTGGTCTGACTGGACTCGTGCTTTTTCCTCAGGACTGGAGCGGCTTCCACTTCTGCGGCGGCTCTCTCATCAGCGAGAACTGGGTGGTGACAGCTGCTCACTGCAACGTCAGGTAAACGCCTCCATCATCCACCTGTAAAATGTCTCCTGCAGCTCCTTAATAGGGATGAACCGATGAAACCTCACAATACAGGGATCAAAAGTTTGGGATGAAACAAAAAACACTTCTGCGCATTTTTATCAGCAGTATGGTCTGCACATATTTGCACTCTTGCACATTCTGATTGTTTTACTTTCTGCACTGTTGCCCAGTTCTATCATCTGTATGCCTCGCATATATTTGAAATACATCATGTAACACTTTTGCCTATTTTTGTCCTTATTCTATGCAATTTTTTAAGATACATTAATAATCGTGTGTTCTTCATTTTTCCAAAATACCATCATCCGCTTCTCTGCACATATTGTAATAATATATTCTTCACTTTTGCTGATATTTTTGTCCTTATATAGTGCACTTTGCACATTCTGATTATTTTAAATCCTACACTACTGCACAATTCTATGATCCATCTACTCCGCATGTATGTGTAATAATTTATTTGGCCATTTTTGCATTTTTTTTGCTCTTGTTCATGAATTAATTAATCATTTAATTTTGCACATTACCATCAGCCACTTCTCTAGAAATATCTAAAAATGTAATATTCAGTTTCAAACTTTTTATAAAATCCGAATTTGTTGCATTTTGCATACATTTATAACCTGATTTTTCTGCACTTTATCACCTGACGATCACAGTCTGCACGTTAGTATTAATATCCTCCATCTGGTATTTTTCCATCCTTATGTGGCCACATCTCCTCGTTTCCTAATAATAGTAACACATAGCTGTCATCCCTAAATCCTGCACATATTTGTTGTGAAGTATTTTTAGTTTGAGGTTAAAATTCTTCACTTAAAATTCTTCCCATTTGCTAATTCAAGATTTACACTGTTGGGCATATTTTTCATCCGTATTTGTTGCATTCTGCACACATTTATAACCTGATTTTCTGCACTTTGTCACATGATGATCACTTGTACAGTCTGCACGTTAGTATTAATATCATCCATCTGGTATTTTTCCATCCTTATGTTGCCACATCTCCTCGTTTCCTCCACACAGAACTTCCCACCGTGTGATCCTCGGCGAGCATGACCGCTCCTCCAACTCTGAGGACATCCAGGTCATGAAGATTGGCTCTGTAAGGATCAAACCATCACTCCCTGTCCCGTCATCGCCCCATCTTTCTATCATTCCTCAGTCTTAACGATAAAACGTCTCCTCTCCAGGTGTTCAAGCACCCCAGGTACAACAGCTACACCATCAACAACGACATCACTCTGATCAAGCTGGCCAGCCCCGCCAAGCTGAGCATGCGCGTGTCCCCCGTGTGCGTGGCCGAGTCCAGCGACTATTTCCCCGGAGACATGATGTGCGTGACCAGCGGATGGGGTCTGACCCGCCACAACGGTAAGACCGTTCCTCTGGTCTAGGTCTAGCACATAATCCCCCTCCCGAAACACCAGATAGAGAACCACCATTCTGCACCATCTGATAGTGAAGGGTTTTTAGATGTTTCATTTTAGCCAAGTGTGAAACATGACTCGAGAAATTCAAGGAAACATAAAAAATGCCTTACACATTACACTTCAAATTTTTGTTGGCTAAATTCTACAGTAGATTTCATCGACTCTAATGTGAACTTCATAAAAAAATGAAATAAAATAATAATAATAATAAAAAAAAAACGTAATAAAAAAAAATTGGAAGACTATATAATGACTAAAACTAAAAATTGTTTGAGACAAAAGACTTCAACCTAATTAAAAAGTGCTGTCAAAATAAACACTGTGGTCCTCGTCGCCCATCCCTAACTACAGTATTTCTGTGTTTCAGCCCCTGACACCCCCTCCCTCCTGCAGCAGGCCGCCCTCCCCCTGCTGTCCAACGAGAAATGCAAGCAGTACTGGGGCAGCAGAATCAGCGACCTGATGGTCTGCGCTGGAGCCTCTGGAGCCTCCTCCTGCATGGTGGGTGGAGCAGACTCAAACTTCCTCCTCACTGAGCTTGTGTTGTTCCTACCATGTCTTAATTGTGCATTTATATCTTGTTTCAGGGGGACTCTGGTGGTCCCCTGGTCTGCCAGAAGTCTGGAGCCTGGACCCTGGTCGGTATCGTGTCCTGGGGCAGTGGAACCTGCACTCCCAGCATGCCCGGTGTGTACGCCCGTGTCACCGAGCTCCGTGCCTGGATGGACCAGACCATTGCTGCCAACTAAGCTGGTCACTCAGGACAGCAAAATGAGTCGTTTTATGATAAATAAAACACTGAAACTATGAAAAATGTCCACCTGTGTCTTCTGTTCAGACTTGAATCTGGTACATTCATTTCTGGTTCTTTCCTTTCTTTAAATATGAGCCTCCACAGGGTCTGTTTTGGTCATGTGACTCTTTCCCATGTAGGTAAACGTATTCAGCGTGAATTTAAAAAATATTCCGAAGCACCTGTTTTCTGCTGACAAAGCCAGAATCTCACCAAATGTGTATTTCAGCTCTCTAGGAATTTAAGAAAATCTGATAGTCATACTACTGTATGTTAAAAATACTGTTTCTAATCAGTCATACTTATAAAGTAGAGTCCCTTAATTAGCTAGTAGAAGTTTTTTGAAGTGGTGTTGCTTGAGGTCCATGGTGCTAGTGGGATAATATGAGTGCCATTAGTTTTTTAAAGGAGAGGTTTCAACGTGACAATCTGAAGTGTGATAGCTATTTCTCAGTTAAATCTCTAGGTAGTAGTCCCTTAATGGCTTGACAATAGCTATATAATATACTCAAGATTTTCATGAACAAAAAGTGCAGAGCTTATGACAATATTTGTCACAACAGATCTTATCAAATAACGCCTGTGATTTTTCCTGGTACCACTGAGGACATTGTTTTCCTATTAACTTGACATGAGATTTGACAGACTTGCATCTGCCCCTTTGAGATCCAAGATTTGATTTGGAATTGCACTGATAGACTTTTGGCCATCTGTGCAGAGTGCTTAGCCACAGTCTGTATTGCAGTCATTTGTGTTGCCAGCATGGGCCAGAACCAGGCAGTTTGAGACAAGAGAGAACCACAAGTGCTAACATGCTAACTCGCTTCTGCATTTTAGCATCCATCGTTGCATGTCTCCATATCTCTAAATTCTTAGAAACTGCTGTTAAGCTACAAAACTGTGATGCAGTATCACATCCAAGGAATGACAATATGTTGGAGTGTCAGGGTTTTTTTTACACCTTAAGTAAGCATATACTTAAGGTAAATTCTGACTCTGTCAGCAGAAAACAGGTACTTCAGAATATCTTTTTAAAATTTACTGTGAATATTTCATACTTAGATGGGAAAGAGCCTAATTTTTTACTTTACTTTGACCATCTAAAACAATATAATGGTGAAACAGACAAAGGTAATAATAAACAAAAATACACTGCAAATTAGCCAATTAAAATCAGAAATTGCTTTTGAATTGGGGCTCAACAGAATCATTTTAAAGAACAAAATAGTGAAACTGACCTGAACAAAAATGTTGGTACCCCTAGAATATTGAAAATGATTTGACCACATGGACCTGTTAACTTAAGTGTGTCCTGTAATTAGTTTCACAGGTTTCCAAGCTAAGGGGAGTTTTTTCAGGAAATTAAAATGGAAGGTTTTAATACCACCTCCAGGCAGCTTGATGTTCCTGGACTTTAGTTGCACATATTATTCATGAGTTTAAATTCCACGGGACTTGAGCAACCTCTCTGGACATGATTGCAAGAGGGAAATTGATGACGAATGAAAGGGATAGATTTAAGATAGATAATCCGAACGGTAACCGCAAAACCCCTGAACAACTACCAAAGAGAGGAGAACTCCAAGGTCAAGATACATCAGTGTCAGATCAAACCATCCGTTGCTGTTTGAACCAAAGTGGACTTAATGGGGGATATCACTGTTGAATGCAAATCATAAGAAGTGAAATTGGAATTTGCCAAAATGTATATCCACAAGCCACAAAGCTTCTGGGAGAATGTCCTTTGGCAGGTGAGACAAAACTAGAGCTTTTTGGCAAGACATCAGCTCTTTGTTCACAAATGCAAAAATGAAGCATACAGAGAAAAGAACACTGTACCCACTGTGAAGCATAGAGGAGCTCAGTTATGTTCTGGGGCTGCTTTCCTGCATCTGGCACAGCGTATCTTGAATCTGTATAGGGTTCAATGAAATCTCAAGACAATCAAGACATTCTGGAGTGAAATGTGCTGCCCAGTGTCAGAGAGCTTGGTCTCTGACTCAGGTCATGGGTCCTCCAACAAGATAATAACCCAAAACACAAAGCTAAAAACACCCAAGAATGGCCCATAAAAAAAAACTTGAACTATTGGACTATTTAAAATATGAAGTTAAGGGAACCATCATTTTTGTCTGGGCAAGTTTCATTAGTGTTTTTTTTTTTCCAAGATTATTCTGTTGAACCATAATTATAAAGCAACTGATTTTCATTGGTTAATTTTCAGTAAATCTATTTATTATTACTTTTGTCAGTTTCAAATTATTTCAATAACCATTGTGGGTGTTGCTTACTTATTTAAAGAAAGGAAAGAACCAGAAATTAATAAACCAGATTCAAGTCTGAACAGAAGACACAGGTGGACATTTTTCACAGTTTCAGTGTTTTATTTATCATAAAACGACTCATTTTGCTGTCCTGAGTGACCAGCTTAGTTGGCAGCAATGGTCTGGTCCATCCAGGCACGGAGCTCGGTGACACGGGCGTACACACCGGGCATGCTGGGAGTGCAGGTTCCACTGCCCCAGGACACGATACCGACCAGGGTCCAGGCTCCAGACTTCTGGCAGACCAGGGGACCACCAGAGTCACCCTGAAACAAGATATAAATGCACAATTAAGACACGGTAGGAACAACACAAGCTCAGTGAGGAGAAAGTTAATGTCTGCTCCACCCACCATGCAGGAGGAGGCTCCAGAGGCTCCAGCGCAGACCATCAGGTCGCTGATTCTGCTGCCCCAGTACTGCTTGCATTTCTCGTTGGACAGCAGGGGGAGGGCGGCCTGCTGCAGGAGGGAGGGGGTGTCAGGGGCTGAAACACAGAAATACTGTAGTTAGGGATGGGCGACGAGGACCACAGTGTTTATTTTGACAGCACTTTTTAATTAGGTTGAAGTCTTTTGTCTCAAATATTTCTCAATTTTAGTCATTATATAGTCTTCCAATTTTTTTTATTACGTCAAGTTTAAGTTGATGAAATTTCACATTAGAGTCGATGAAATCTATTGTAGAATTTAGCCAACAAAAATTTGAAGTGTAAAGTGTAAGGCATTTTTTTATGTTTCCTTGAATTTCTCGAGTCATGTTTCACACTTGGCTAAAATGAAACATCTAATAACCCTTCACTATCAGATGGTGCAGAATGGTGGTGCTCAATCTGGTGTTTCGGGAGGGGGATTATGTGCTAGACCTAGACCAGAGGAACGGTCTTACCGTTGTGGCGGGTCAGACCCCATCCGCTGGTCACGCACATCATGTCTCCGGGGAAATAGTCGCTGGACTCGGCCACGCACACGGGGGACACGCGCATGCTCAGCTTAGCGGGGCTGGCCAGCTTGATCAGAGTGATGTCGTTGTTGATGGTGTAGCTGTTGTACCTGGGGTGCTTGAACACCTGGAGAGGAGACGTTTTATCGTTAAGACTGAGGAATGATAGAAAGATGGGGCGATGACGGGACAGGGAGTGATGGTTTGATCCTTACAGAGCCGATCCTCATGACCTGGATGTCCTCAGAGTTGGAGGAGCGGTCATGCTCGCCGAGGATCACACGGTGGGAAGTTCTGTGTGGAGGAAACGAGGAGATGTGGCAACATAAGGATGGAAAAATACCAGATGGATGATATTAATACTAACGTGCAGACTGTACAAGTGATCATCATGTGACAAAGTGCAGAAAATCAGGTTATAAATGTGTGCAGAATGCAACAAATACGGATGAAAAATATGCCCAACAGTGTAAATCTTGAATTAGCAAATGGGAAGAATTTTAAGTGAAGAATTTTAACCTCAAACTAAAAATACTTCACAACAAATATGTGCAGGATTTAGGGATGACAGCTATGTGTTACTATTATATGTGGACTGTACAGGTGATAGTTATGTGCTAAGTTAGGTTAGAAATGTGTGCAAAACGAAGGATATACAATTATTCTTAAAAAATTTGAAACTCTAAGAAAAAAAAAATTTAAGAATTGCCAATTAAATCATAACAAATATATGTGAACTATTCTGATGAGAATTGGGCAACAGTGTAGAAAAAATGATAATCAAAATGCAAAAGTGCAGCATACAAGGAAGAAAAATATCAGCAAAAGTGGAGTATATATTTTTACAAAAATGTGCAAAGTAGCGGGTGATAGTATCTTGGAAAAATGAATACAAGATTATGTATTAAAAGTGTGAAGAATAATGACAAAAATCTGTAAAAGTGCTTCAGAAAGTGTTTCAAATAAATATCAAGCATATGAAAATACAATACCCAAAACCAGTGACTTTGGCACGTTGTGTAAATTGTAAATAAAAACAAAATACAATGATTTGCAAATCCTTTTCAACTTATATTCAATTGAATACACAGCAAAGACAAGATACTTAACGTTTAAACTGGTAAACTTTGTTATTTTTTGCAAATATTAGCTCATTTGGCATTTGATGCCTGCAACATGTTTCAAAAAAGCTGGCACAAGTGGCAAAAAAGTCTGAGAAAGTTGAGGAATGCTCATCAAACACTTATTGGGAACATCCCACAGGTGAACAGGCTAATTGGGAACAGGTGGGCGCCATGATTGAGTATAAAAGCAGCTTCCCTGAAATGCTCAGTCATTCACAAACAAGGATGGGGCGAGGGTCACCACTTTGTGAACAAATGTGTGAGCAAATTGTCGAACAGTTTAAGAAAAACATTTCTCAATCAGCTATTGCAAGGAGTTTAGGGATTTCATCATCTACGGTCCGTAATATCATCAAAAGGTTCAGAGAATCTGGAGAAATTACTGCACGTAAGCGCCAAGGCCGTAAACCAGCACTGACTAGCGGTGACCTTCAATCCCTCAGGCAGTACTGCATCAAAAACCGGCATCACTGTGTGAAGGATATCACCACATGGGCTCAGAAACACTTAAAAAAACCACTGTCAGTAACTACAGTTCGTCTACATCTGTAAGTGCAAGTTAAAACTCTGCTATGCAAAGCAAAAGCCATTTATCAACAACACCCAGAAACGCCGCCGACTTCGCTGGGCCTGAGCTCATCTAAGATGGACTGATGCAAAGTAGAAAAGTGTTCTGTGGTCTGACGAGTCCACATTTCAAATTGTTTTTGGAAACTGTGGTCGTCGTGTCCTCCGGACCAAAGAGGAGAAGAACCATCCGGACTGTTATAGGCGCAAAGTTCAAAAGCCAGCATCTGTGATGGTATGGGGGTGTATTAGTGCCCAAGGCATGGGTAACTTACACATCTGTGAAGGCACCATTAATGCTGAAAGGTACATACAAGTTTTGGAGCAACATATGTTGCCATCCAAGCAACGTCTTTTTCATGGACGTCCCTGCTTATTTCAGCAAGACAATGCCAAGCCACATTCTGCACGTGTTACAACAGCGTGGCTTTGTAGTAAAAGAGTGCGGGTACTAGACTGGCCTGCCTGTAGTCCAGACCTGTCCCCCATTGAAAATGTGTGACGCATTATGAAGCATAAAATACAACAACAGAGACCCCGGACTTTTGAACAACTTAAGCTGTACATCAAGCAAGAATGGGAAAGAATTCCACCTGAAAAGCTTCAAAAATTGGTCTCCTCAGTTCCCAAACGTTTACTGAGTGTTGTTAAAAGGAAAGGTGATGTAACACAGTGGTAAAAATGCCCTGTGCCAACATTTTTGCAATGTGTTGCTGCCATTAAATTCTAAGTTGATGATTATTTGCAAAAGAAAATAAAGTTTCTTAGTTCAAACATTAAATATCTTGTCTTTGCAGTGTATTCAATTGAATATAGGTTGAAATGGATTTGCAAATCATTGTATTCTGTTTTTATTTAAGATTTACACAACGTCCCAACTTCACTGGTTTTGGGTGTTGTAGAACTGGGCAACAGTGCAGAAAGTAAAACAATCAGAGTGAAGAATATATTATTACAATATGTGCAGAGAAGCGGATGATGGTATTTTGGAAAAATGAAGAACACACGATTATTAATGTATTTGTAAAAATTGCATAGAATAAGGACAAAAATAGGCAAAAGTGTTACATGATGTATTTCAAATATATGCGAGGCATACAGATGATAGAACTGGGCAACAGTGCAGAAAGTAAAACAATCAGAATGTGCAAGAGTGCAAATATGTGCAGACCATACTGCTGATAAAAATGCGCAGAAGTGTTTTTTGTTTCATCCCAAACTTTTGATCCCTGTATTGTGAGGTTTCATCGGTTCATCCCTATTAAGGAGCTGCAGGAGACATTTTACAGGTGGATGATGGAGGCGTTTACCTGACGTTGCAGTGAGCAGCTGTCACCACCCAGTTCTCGCTGATGAGAGAGCCGCCGCAGAAGTGGAAGCCGCTCCAGTCCTGAGGAAAAAGCACGAGTCCAGTTAGACCACTGTGGAGTGTGAATGTGTGTGTTTGTATGTTGATGTGTGTGTGAGTGTGTTTACCTGGAGGGACACCTGCCAGGGCCAGGAGTGGGGCAGAGCCTCCTCACCGTTCACGATACGGGAGTACCCGGTGATGACGGGGGGGATGGCGGGAGAGCCGCACCCTGGGGACAACATCATGACGTGACTTTACAGGCGTGTTCCTCAAAAATCTCAAGCGGACACAGAGAGGAGCTCTGCTTCCTGCTCGTGTCAGATTAATTTACTTAGTTGAATAAGTCAGGACCACAAAGACAATAACAGAGCAGTTTCTGATCAAAGTAATGCTTCGTTACTTTCTGTCTTCAGTGGACTGTTGTCATGGTAACATGTATGTTCAGTGATCTCTGAAACAGTGATGGGTTACTTTGTTAATCAGGAGGGCCACAGTATTTATCCTCAGTGCCACAGGGACACACTGTTGAAATATGAATGAGACACTCCTTATTTCTGGAGTGTCTAAAGGCAATAAATGTATTAAGTAAGCAAAAAGTTAAGTAAAAAGTGATTTTTCTATTTGAACAAATGCATTCATGCAAAACCAAGAATATTACAGATAAAATAAAAGCTCTATTTTCAGAGATTGTTTTTATTGTCTCGCTTTGCACAATATTATTAATTTGATCTCGGTATCGGCAGATATCAGCCCAAAATGTTCAGGATCAGTTTCAGTCGATATTGAAATTTGGGCAGATATTTATTGCTGGGCTGGAATATCCGCAAATTACAAAAATGTACAATATTGAAGCCTCTTCTCAACACTGCATGTGCATCTTTAAAAATCAAAGGTTTCATTTTTCTAAGTATTGAATGCTGTTTTTTTGTTGATACATCAGTTCCTCGCAAAAATATACTGTAACACTGACAGAAACTATTCCATTTTTATGATGTTCAGAGCTTCTGCTCTTGACAAGAAATATCAGTATTGGTGAAAATTAATTTAAAAATATGGGCATATCAGATATCCGCAAAAATCTAATATCGTCCATCCTTACTATTTCAATGTTTCAATAGTTAATTTTGCTGCATTTTCTTCATTTAAATGCATTTTTGAATTCATAAACTGACTGGAAGGCCACTCCTGGGGAGAAGATGTGGCCTCTAACTTCTTTTTTCGCTCTATAAGACCGTTCTCATTTTTACCCATAAGGCCTCACTCTAGTAAATCAAACAATGTCTTTCTCACCGTAGGCGGCGCCGACGAAGGCGAGGCAGGAGAGGATCCACAGGAAGGCCATTGCTCGATCATGTCTGGTCTGTGTGGACCAGCAGCTTTTATACAGAAAAAGGAGCGACGTGATTGGACGGGACTGTGGTGAGGGGACAGCACAGGTACGTGTTATCAGAGGCGGTGGGAGTTTGGACAGCTGGAGCTGACGGGGGAGTTTTCCAGATGTGAGGATGAAACCCTGAAGTTCAACAGGGATGGATGAAACAAATCCTAACTCAGGGCTGCACCAAGAATCAAGCCTGATTTTACTGATCTTTAAATTCACACATTTAAAATCACATGGTTGAACGGATCAGTCGATGAACTTTGTTGATCCCAAACAGAAAGATGGTGAAAATGAGGATTTTGTGGACGGAGAACAAACATTAACAAAAGTGCCAGTGAGCTAAAGATTATAAGAAACTAATTATTGCTGCATGTTCGAGAGGAGCAATTAAAAACTGAATGAAATTCATCACATTAGAAGATAACAGTGCTCAAATTTCACACCACAGTACAAATATGCAGCCATACTTTGATTTTTTATTCATATTTATTTAGAGTTTTGTTTATATATCTTTTTAGATGATACTAAACTGCTACTGGGATCCTAATTTCTCTGAGAGAGTTTACAAAAGAATTTATGAAGTTGTATCTATTGGAATCTAAATTGACCGGACACTTTATTAGGTACTCCTTTCCAGTATGTCTATCTCACAACATCTCAAAGGTACTATAATGAAATGTTTCTCAACCAGGGGTCCGCAGAACCTTCATGGTCCATGGTGTAATCTCAAAGGGGTCCTTGTAATTACAATGATGATGACATTAATAAAAATAAGATTCTTCTAAAATGTGACTGAGACCTTTATCTACCTACACAACCAGGGTAACATGACTTTTTTTCCTCTACATACATATATATATTTTTTTTAAATGTATATTTTTGGGCATTTTGTGCCTTTATTGATAGGAGTGAGACAGTGGATAGGCTTGTGAAAGGGGGTGAGAGAGCAGGGGAAGACACTCTGCAAACTGGTCACAGGCGGGATTCGAACCTGGACCGGCAGAAGCAAGTACATGGGGTGCTAACCACTACGCCAAACCAGCACCCCCTACATACATATTTTTAACAATTTCAATTATATTTTAATAAGAAATCTCTCTTCTGTTAGCATTTTTTCAAGTTACTGCATGGGACTGTTAATACACCGGACACTTTATTAGGTACAACTTTCCGGTATTTCTACGTCCCCCTTCTGCCTTCAGAGCTTTCTGAATTCCTCGCAGCACAGATGCAACAAGGTGCTGGAAACATTCCTCAGAGATTTTGGTCCCTTTGACCACTGCACATCTATGACCAGACACATCTCACCACATCTCAAAGGTGCTCTATTGGATTGAGATCTGGTGACTTTGGAGGTCACTGGAGTTCAGTGAACTCACTGTCACGATGAAGAGACTCTGAACTTTGTAACATCGAGCATTATAGTGCTGGAAGTCTCCATCAGAAGATGGTAAAGTGTCATCATGAGGGGAGAGACGTGATCAGCAGTGACACTGAGGCAGGCTGTGGGGTTTGAACAACACTCATTCAAAGTTCACCAAGAAAACATCACCCAGTGATGCCAGAACGCTTTACTGTAAAATGACCACTGTCATCAGTAATGAGTAGTCTCACACGTTATTATTTCCAAACCAGTAATCAGATTACAGTTACTAATCAAGGTCACTGTAGGTTATTTTTTTGTCCTTTTCCTAAAATAAAAACACATATTTAATTTCTTCTTACATTTGGGAGTGATGTCACGTGTGCATCAAGTTGCCAGTGACACAAACATAAGCAACAACGGGAGGAAGGAGAGAGATATGTGTGTTTTCTAGGTAGAAATAAAGTCACTTTTTGGCGTTTTCAACTACAGATGACAGCGCAGAAATGGAAATTCAACAGCAAAGAGTTAAAGATGAGTTAAAGATGTTCTGGCAATATGTTGTATTAAGCAAAGTTGATTGCCAATATTCATTCTGTCTGTCTGTCTATCTATGGTAAATGGACTTGAGCTTATATAGCGCTTTTCTAGTCTTTGACTACTCAAAGCTGCTTTACACTGCAGGTCACACCTACCCATTCATACCCATTCACACCCATTTGCACTCACATTCACTCACTGATGGTTCTGTGTTTCTATGTTAGTTTTTCCATCAGTATCTCTAACACATTCACGCCCTTTCATGCCCATTTACACGCCACTGACGCAGCAGTGGGACCAACTTGGGGTTAAGTGTCTTGCCCAAGGACACATCGCCATGTGTCGCCCGGAGCTGGGCTTGAACTTGGGGTTAAGTGTCTTGCCCAAGGACACATCGCCATGTGTCGCCCGGAGCTGGGCTTGAACCTGCAACCTCCCGATCACTGACCAAGCGCACTATCCAACTGCGCCACCGACGCCTCTATCTATCTATCTGTTTTATGTTCGTCCATATTTTCTTAACAACTATGACTTTCCGAATTTTAGTATTGTCATTAATGTAAACACTGAGCAAAAATTGTCTACCTTGTTTGCATTTTTACTTTAATGAAAACATTAGTTAAAACAAAAAACAAATTTTATTGATGGGCTGCCATTTAACTGTAATGCCGAAGTGGTTTTATTCCCTTTTCTATGATGAAATAAGCATTCCTAACTCGTATCCCAGTCTCACTAAATTAGTCCAACAAAAGTTGTTTTTATTACTGATTCATGTGTTTCCCACAACTCAAACTCAACATGAAAATGTTTTATGGTGTTTATTTTCTTTTGCTGTATTATAACAAAACACCTAACCTTTCACTTGTTGTTTATTTCACACTTTATAGAACATGTAAGAGAGGGAGCGTCGTCATGTTTCCAGCTGGAGGGGCTTCGTCAGGTGCGTCTTGGGAGGCAGGCGTGGCCCACTCTGCGACAGTAACAGATGGCGTTGAAGAAGCGGCAGTAGCAGGTGTCGCAGGGGTCGCAGCACGGCAGAGGGTAACCCAGACACGACTGCTGGTGGGGGATGCAGCGGCGAGGGGAGCGCATGGCCCGACCCTGCAGCTGTAGGCCTGCAGAAGAGTCCTGGGGAACAAGAGGAAGCGCTGAGTCAACTACAGCATGTCTCTGACCTGGTATGAATATTAAGAAATTTGTGAAACATTATTGATGTAAATCCTTATTCCTCAGGTTGCTTCATGATATTTACAGTGTTACATGTTTGAATACTTTAATAAATTAGAACCTAAAGAGCCCAAATTCTACTTTTTACCACCACCAAGAAGGTTATGTTCTTGCCAGCGCATGTTTGTCAGCAAGATGATGCAAAAACTACTGGACGGATTTTGCTGAAACTTTCAGGAGATGTTGGTAATGGCCAAACTTAAAAGTTTTTTGATTTTGGTGGTGATCCAGATAGCCGCCATTCGTGATCTACTGTTCTTGCTCATTAGCTGTCTCACTAATAATGATATGAACATGATTCTGAGTGCTAGGTGTGGGTTTTCAGGGTCATGAATCATATTATGATGGTAACTTTATCATGGAACCATTGATAATAGATTTAACAGCAACATGTGAGCTATCTTGGCAGAGGTTTGTGCTGTGTGAGTGCTTTCTAGTTTATAAATGTGACATCAATATCTGTCAAAATAATCCTGACCTTTGCTGTTTTTGAGCAGCCTCAATTATAGATAGATAGATAGATAGATAGATAGATAGATAGATAGATAGATAGATAGATAGATAGATAGATAGATAGATAGATGCTTTATTTATCCCCATATGAAAATTGTTGTATCCAGCAGCTCATATGAAACGCATAAAAACACATAAAAACATCATCAGATGTATGCACATAAAAACATGTATAATAAATTAATAAGTGTGCATGTGTAAGTGGGGGGGGGGGCTATGAGGAATTGTACAGTCTGATGGCTGAGGGGTTGAAGGTTCGCCTGAAGCGCTGAGATATGAGCGATATATAGATATGAGATATATGTAATTATGTATATAGATATGAGTGCTTACTCACAATGACTGTTTGACTCGGTAACAAATGAACTCCAGTACTCAATTTCTAATATTTGTTGACAGCTGATGACCAGTGGTCAAACCTCACCATCAGAACTGTCCGACCTCCATTTCTATTTTACTCCGTGCAGCGTAGGAACTGCCTTGGTTTTGGAATGTGCTGCTAGATGCACTCTGTCGTAATAAAGGCAACAAACCCACCTCATCGTACGTGCCTGTGTCCAACAGGTAGTGGTCCTCCACAGAGTCTACAGGCAGGAGCAAGGGGTCTTGCACCGGCTCGGGGGCGTGGCCTCTTTCTGCTGGACATATGTAGAACACAAAGCTGCCTCGTTATCCATTAACGTGGTGAGGGTCTTCTTCAAGACATGAATGCTTGAAGGACAACAGAAACCTCAGTCCTGAAAGGCATATGCCGACTTTTCTTTTTGTTTTTGTGTCTTGCCTCACTCCTGAGTACATGACAAGCAAATAGTCACCATTTTTTTTCAACTATGTCTGCAGTAACAAGAAACAGACAGGCAGAACTCACCCACCACTTATTAGCTTAGCTTAAACACTGGGATTCAATGGGTACCATCAGCCTGCCTCTGCCCACAGTCATCAGATAAACTCTTCAGCAACTCTAAACAGTCCTGAGTGCTTGTTGTGACTTGTTTTTTATGCTAAGTTATATATTTTTAGACAAATTTTTGAACGTTATGTAATTTTTGAAGGAAATGTTGACAGAATTTAACCCAGGGTGCATGAACAAACCACTGCACAGTGCAGGGGCAGGCTAACGCTACCCTTTGACCTCCAGTCTGCCGGTCACTTTCTTGTTACTGCAGACACTGTCGAAAGAATAATGTCTATCTGCTTGTCTTGGACTCGATTGTGAGGCAAGCGTGAAAACAAAAAACTGTTGATGCATCCCTTTAATGACCCACAGTTTTAGAATTTAGAATTGACCTGGTTAACATCAACGAAAAAAGTTTTTCTAACTTTGAAGCTCACTTGGCACCTGTAATCAACACAATAGTATGGGAAAGTACATATTATCATATATGCACCAAACTGCTGCAGTGAAAACTTCCTCTCAGTTCTACATTTAAAATGGATAATGCACATTTATCTTTCAGTGAGCAGGAGATATCTCCCCTCTCAGCAGCTCCTAAATTCTTCTCATGGAACAAGACCGCCATCATTCTCCCATCCCAAGAGTCTCTCAGGATCAGGGACCCTTTTGACTAAAATATCGTGGAAGATTTAGCTCAGCAATTTTTCCAGATGTTGAACCTGAGGAGACATACAGGGGTTACCAACTTCTCTGAGCCAGAGAGCTGCCAAAAAGGTGAGGGGCTTCTTATTTGATTTAATGTTTCTAAATACATTTTTATACTTTATCTTCAAATATTTAATTCTATGCATATGATAGGCTGTATTATAACTATTACTTTGAATTACTTCTTTTTAATAATTACTTTTGATTAATAAATGTTATGAGAACACTTTACTTACATACATCTTTAATAATTTATCTACCAAACTTAACCAAACATTCCCCCTGCAGGTCAAGGAGGTTATGTTTTTGGTCCTGCTTGTTTGTCTGGTGTTTATTAGAACGATTATGCAAAAAACTGCTGGATGGTGTTTTGGCTGAAATTTTCAGGAGATGTTGGGAGTGGCCCAACTTTTGTCTGGATGTAAAAAAATCCACAAAATCTAGAAAAATTTGATAAGTTAACACTGGGCCTAATAAAAAAAACATATCTTTGACATAATTGAATAGATTCACTTCACAGAGTTTACAGGATAATATAGATGATATTTCTCTATCATCAAGGTAAATTTCACGTGGACCCATCTAGTTTGACGTCACAAGAAAACACTGAAATTTATGACGGGAAATCCTCTTCATTTCTCCTCGGCTGCTGTGAGGGTTTCACCCTCTTTACGTCATTATGAGAATTGTAGTTGTTTACAAATTGAAGTCCGCCTTTTCCAAGCATGTCACTACATTTCCCAGTTTCCCTAGCAATGCGGGCAAAGGATCCCCCCACATGGCAGACATGAGTGGGGCTCGGCCGTCCAATCGGAGCCCGTTGTGGTCCAGAATTATGTCTTTTACAAAGACACTGTGGTAAAGACACTGATGTAACTGAGCTGCTTGGTGGTGGTCTGTGCTATTTGAGAGCTTTTGAAGTTGCTTTTTGTATTGATGATTTGTTTAAAAAACATGAAATTAAAATTAAAAAACCTTAAATAATGTTTGGACCCCTCTGACTGGATGGATGTTCCTTACTGATTTCAGACAGGAAGGAGGAGTCCGCTCGGCGCCCAGCTGCTGGACCATCGTCCAATGGGATGTTTCCATGAACCAGAGAAGAAGAGAGACGCAGCAGACTGACGGAGAAACAGCAGAGCAGCGCAGAGCCAAACATCCTGCTGTCAGAGACAAGGACTACAACTCCCACAATCCAAGTGTGACCTGTGGATGAGAAACAAGGTCAGGATCCGTGTTTGACTACAGAGAGAAATACGCAGATCCGCAAATACAGTTTCATGGTTGAATTGCCAAATCTAATCAGGATAGGTCTTTTTTTGTTGTTGGCAAAGTCGTGGGTTATGCAGTAAAAACCATCAACTGATATATACCAAAAGTTTGGTCATTAAAAAATATGGCCTGTTTTTTTTTGTTATGGGTTGAACATGTGCACCAAGAGTTAATTTACTTTGGAGTGAAACATTTTGTATTTTGAGCATTTCAAGCTGTAATATAAACCACTGCAGCAGCTGTACTGAAAATTCAACATTTCAACTGAAGAATTTGACCAATTTGTCCTTTTTATAAAATCTAAATATGCACATTTGGTCCAAAAAATGGAGGCAGAAATAAACCATGTAGCTTTTTTTTTTTTTTTCCAAAAATATAGATTTTACTTTGTTCTTTTCCTGTTTCAGATGTTTTTTAGCTGCCTCAACCCTATAAATAAAAAAGACAATAATATTCACTTTCATATGTAAAACCTTCTCATGATGCTATGAAGTCATTTGGATAGTAATTATAATAATTCAAATTAGTATAATAGCTACAATAATAATAGTAACAATAGTAAAATTGAAATGAAAACAAATGAGTAATTTTGATAAGAATGAAAGCAATAACAACAACAAAAATAAAATAATCAAATAAAAAGTAATATAAAACTATGCTGTGTGTGTTTTTATTAGGGGTGGGAGAAAAAGCCATTCCCATAAGTATTGGGATTTTTTTGGACAATTAAATATATATATTTTTTTTGTGTGTTCAAAAATCTTTTTTTTTTTCACATTTAAATGCTTTATTTTAGTCTGTGTTAATAAGCCACTTTCAAATGCAATCCAGGCTTTTGAAGAGAGAGTATAAACAGCTGGTTAAAATATATTCCTGAATAAATCCTTAAAACAGACTCACATGTGATGTGTTTTATTCCTGATATAGTCTGTAGGCATCATCATCGTTCATCTTTTCCACTGGTGATAAAAAAAAAAAGCTAAAGAATGCAAAAATCGGCAATATTGTAGAAATGCAATTTAAATCAAATCGGCACCAAAAAAAATCGTTGGAAAAAAATCGAATCGGGAAAAAAATCCTATCATCACAGCCCTAGTTTTCAAGTTGTCCATCACATGATAGTGATCATCACCTTAACTAATTTTCTGGGATGTAAAACTCTTTATGGGCGGGTTGGACTACATGATCTCTCTTTTTTTGCTTGACTTTTATTTTAATAATGACAGCAATAATGATTATGATAATAATGATAATAACAATGATCAAAAATAATATTTAAATTAACTAAAATAATATTAAAATGAAATTGAAACAAGGAATGTTAATAATGATTAGGGCTGGGTTAGGGATGGGAATCGAAAAACCAATTCCAGTTGAGAATCGTTAACAGCTCCATTGAAGAATCGATATCATTAATCTTTTTGCTTATCAATTCCCTTATCAATTCCATTCAATTGACAGGGTTCAGAAGCGTCAGAATTGTGGCTTAATTTTAATTACACCTACTGCACAACCTTAAGTGAGTGGAAACACCAGTAACTTGCAGAAGCAGATATCTATACTGTGATGTATGTTTGGCATTGTTGACACTGAAAATCAGACCATTTGCCCACATGCAAAATTTGCTGGAATCAATAAGGGAATTGTTAAAGAATGGGAGCGATTAGCAGGTTCGTTAACAACATTGGTATTGATAAAATCTTATCAATTCCCATCCCTAGGCTGGGAATTGATTCAGATTTTCTGGATCGATTCGATTTAATATTACAAGGTCTCAAATCGATTCGATTCACGATTCAATTCAATATTTATTCAGTCTGGGATATCTTAGTTAAAATAGTGCTGTAAATTTAAAAAGTGACCTTTTGACCTGGTACATCGTTAAAAATTATTTTAACATGAAGAACTAAACCCAAAGCAGTTACATTAATCATATTTTAATGATATGCATTAATGCATATTCTGCATATTACTTGTTTTTTGTCTAACTCGTATTTTCCTTTGTACTTGTTAAATATAAAATACTGTACATCCAAACATCAGCTTTTAAACTTGCCAGTGGTGCCCATATAGTGCTTCCACCATGTTTGTTTGCAGTAACATCTCATGAGATCTTGTTCAGTAGAAAGCAGCGCTAAACACTGATCACACGAGACTAGCAGGGTTGATACCACAGGCTGCTTCTCTACACATCCAAAGAAGAAAAAACTACCCAAGTTAAAAGATCGATCTTTGGAATTTATGGATCAATTATGAACCAGTTAAAGGAAAACCGATTTAAATCGATTAAATCAATTTTTTTAACCCAGCCCTAATAATGACAGCAACAAAAAAACAAAAATAGTAATTATAACAAGTACAATAAGGACTACCACTTTTTTTCAGTAGTCCAGGAAATGGTAGTGATAATCAGCTTAATTGATTTGGTGCATGTTTTCTTTCTTTTTTTTCTTTGCTGCATCCGCTTGAAGAAAAAGTCACACTTATTCCATTAAGTCCCTAAAGTTAACACAATTCATAATGGATGTTAAAAAGTTACATACGTGTTAATATTGTTTCCATGACTGCGTCAAATAGTCACCAACTTCGCCTTATTTCATAATCATTAAATATTAAAAGGACAGTTAATGAAACATAATATAAATATAAACAACAGTGAAAACAGTTTATTCCTCTAAAATAATATAAGAGAGTAAGAGGGAGAGGGGGAGAGACCCTGATAGACCTAAACAGAGAGGAGCGGTGACTCACCTGTTGCTGTGACTCTGCGGTCTTTCTCTCTCTCCCCTGAGGGGCAGCCGGCCATTTAAAGACCCCCGGAGAGGATGTAAGTCACATGACCTACACACTGTTAATTTGGGAGGAGGTTGGGGTGGTGTGTGAACATATCAGGTGAAGCATGATGGAGGCTCTGTCATGATTAAGCTGTGTGTGTGTGTGTGTGTGTGTGTGTGTGTGTGGAGTGAGGGGTTTAATAGTATAATGAACTGTGTAAAAGTCACCAAATTACTCCCCTCTGCAGCAGTGTGGATTTTGTTGACTAATTATTTTAATCATAGTTTTTGTCAACAACCGTCTTTCCCCTGATGAAAACTAGACAGTAGCTTATTTAAACAAGTGAACATGGACAAAAACTGAAACTAAATAAGGGATGAAACGATTCCCTCAGACAATCCGGGTAATTTGATTACCAAAATTCCTAAGGGCAAATGATGTGCCTCAAGGTTTCATTTAAATCCAGACCAAGAGACAGCACCTGATGTTTGGCATGGATGGTCATTTCTGTGCCGCAACGCTGCTTCTGCTGCTGCGCCGCTGTAACTTAAGGTGCATATACACTGGACGCTACTTGTACTACCTCGGCGATCACTCTCCATGCAAAGTCAATGTACAGCCATGATGGGGCGGGACTAACCCTCCTGTGATGCATTTGCAAGACGATCACCTCACACATTGTGCGATGTCAAAGTTAAAAAAAGTTGATCTTTTCAGGCGATGTCGTGTTTGGCTGTGCGGCATCAGCCAATCAGCAGTGTGTGCGTAGGTGACGGTACCCATGACAGATAGTTTTTCATTCGGACCACAGAGGAACAATTTATGCCCGTGTGGGAAACATTAGTCAGTGAGGACATGAGTTCCGCCTTGACGGACCACAGAAAACTAACAGAGGATGCTGCTTCCGCTCATACATCCTGTTGTATGATATCTGATATGTTGCGGTGAAAAACGAGCGGGCGTGACGTCACCGAGCAACGGCAGTGGTGACCAAAACGACGTATTTATGGGCATGCAACGATGCTTTAGTGGGTGATGCGATTTTGATCATACAGTCGCTTGCAGTGTGAACGCAGCTTTAGATGTGTGGTGCAGGCTGTAAAATCATGCAGCACCTCAGCAGTGAACATCCAGTCTGTGCACCAAGTCTGCAGACTGGACACAACAAGGACATAGAACAGAAAATACTGACAGCGAGTAGAGAAAGCAGGTGTCTGCCATCCTTTCAATAGTTAAATAAATGTGCATTAGCCAGTTGAATAACCTTAGCGTCTGACCTAATAATAAAATAAGATAAATTAGATCCTCATTATGGTAATTAACATCATTAATTAAAGAAAACATAGCAAAAGAGTAAAGCATGAATAAAAAAAATTATATAAAAGTAACCAAACTAAAAAGGTAAGATATGACCCAGATTTGTTGTAACTGCTTTAGTGCCCACTACAGAGACAGTTATCATTATAATTAAAAGGCTTATTTATCAATTTAGGTTTTTACTGTAGTTATGACTTCTCTTTCGTACAATTGTTAAAAGTCCTGTGATGCTCAAAGCACCAAAAATACATTTAAATACGAAATACATTAGTTTTAATTGTCTTCCTGAAGTTGAGTATCCCGGCCAGTCCAGCCCTGTCCGACCCAACCAAGAAGCTAAGGAATAGCATTTATAGATATCCTATTTTGATGCTATAAAACTCATCGATAAGTGTGTATTTCGATCAGGCATATATCTAAAAGTGAGACTTTTTTGTAATTACTTTAACACTCCTCACAGTCCCTTTAACATATTTTAGCGGTCATGAAATAAATATATAGCCCAGAATTGAGGCAAAGTATGAACTCTGTAGGGCCAAAGGTTATTCTCACATTACATTTATTTGATATTTATTTCATGCATCAGTTCATAAACCTGAATTATTTGCTTTAATTAAAAGATATTTTTCTGTCGCTCACACTGAAGCTTAAATCAGCCCAGTCCTGCTTCACCACCACCCTCCTTTGACCTTTGTTTTACTCTCAGAGGCTCAAGAACACTGAGTGGTGGTTCTATTTTTTTGTTTTTGTGTTTAATGTGTGGAGTGGGCATACAAACGAAAACATTTAGTATCAGTCTAAAATTGTTTATCAGAGATAAAGGACATTTTTGATGACTTTTAGCTTCTCTTTTAAAACTGGAGGTAAACCTGATATTAACATCCTGCCGTGTTTGTTTACGTCGCTTTGTTTGTGTTAGGATTTTTCCAGCAGATTCATTTGTTGAAATTGTTTTTCCTCTGTAGGTAAGTGATGTTTTTGGACCCATCGTCCCCCTGATGATCCTCTCCGTGTGTTTGATTGAGCATTAGTTTATCGTTTCCGGATATTTCCGAGATGTTCTTTGACAGAAGATGGACTGAAGTGTTTGCTTTTGTTCTGTATGTTTTCTAGTAATGAAACTCTGTGTGTGTTTGATGGGAGAACATTAGATCAGCGTTAGCCCTCATTAAGCTCTTCGTTCTTCTCGTTGTCCATCTTAAAGTGATTCTGTGAATCGTTGCACGCTGATGACATCACAGCTGCACTCAGCGGCTGAACGCTGATTACCGTCCATCAGGAGGAAACGTTTTTGATGAAACATGTCAGACCTCTTCATCAACAGTAATAGCTGTCACTTCAGGTGGAGCCGTCACTGCAGCAGCACTGTGAGGGTTAACTGAGATGTGAAGGTCAGAGTGGAGCATCTTCACTTCATTACAAAGAGATGCTGCTCTCCATGAGAAGCCTGTCCCAGCGCTCGGACTGGACAAAAACACAGAGGTGGGCTAAGTGATGTCACCGTTTAGGTACTAAGGAGAGCTTTGAAGCCAGATGATGGCTGACAGGGGTGCTGCTTTGTCAGAGAGCTAATCAGCAACCAGGCACGACCCATGTACACGGGTCTGCTTTTCCAGGTTTGAATCCAGCCTGATTGACCTCCCCTGCTCCCTCTTTCCTCTTTCCCCGTCTCTCTCTCCTGTCAAACAACCTTAAAAATAGGTGATGGCTGATAGAAATGAGACAAAACATCTGTCTGGGGGAATATTGTCCTGATAAGTGCAGTCCAGTTGTTGGATCCAAGTAGATGAGGAGTGAAGGTTGATGCAGTTGGTCTCTTTGACCATTTATGCAGGTTGTGATTTACAGATAAATTGAGCTGATGGATAGAATAAGAATATTTAAATCAACCATTAGATCAATGGTTGGATGGATGGATGGATGGATGAAAGCAATGATGAATTAATGTATGCATGGATGAATAGATGGATGACAATGATCAATCAATTGATTGATCATAATGTATTAATGGATGGACTAATTGATGGATGGATAGATGGACAGATGGCAATGGATTGATGGGTGACAGTAGCATTGATTGATTGATGTATGGATGTATGAATGAATTAATGTATGCATTGATGAATGGTTGGATGGATTGATGGGTGACAGTGGGATAGATTGATTGGTTGATGTATGTATGGATAGATGGAATGATGGATTGATGGATGGATGATGACAGTTTGATTTGTTGATGGATGGATGGATTAATGTATTCATTGATGAATAGATGGATGGATTGGTGGGTGACAGTCGGATAGATTGATTGGTTGATGTATGGATGGATGGATTAATGTATGCATTGATGGATCATTGTATTGATGAATGGAAAGATTGATGGAGCAACGACAGTGATGTCATTGATGACCAGATAGATGGATTGATGGGTGAAAGTTGGGTTAGATGGAATGATGGCTGAGTGGATTGATGAACGGAAAGATTGATGGATAGATGACAGATGGATTTGTTGATGGAAGGATGGATTAGTGTATGTAATGATGACCTGGTGGATTGATGGATTGATGACAGTTGGATTGATTGATTGATTGATGATTGGATTGATTGATGGATGGGTCGATGGACTGATATGTGGATGGATATATTCATAGAATGATGGATGGATGGACTGATAGATGGATGGACTGATGGATGGATGGACTGATGGATGGATGGATGGACTGATAGATGGATGGATATATTCATGGACTGATAGATCGATGGATTGATGGATGGACTGATGGATAGATATATTCATAGAATGATGGCTGGATGGACTGATGGATGGATATATTCATGGACTGATAGATCAATGAACTGATGGATGGATGGTTGACTGATAGATGGATGGATATATTCATGGACTGATAGATCGATGGATTGATGGATGGACTGATGGATGGTTATATTCTTGGGCTGATGAATGGATGGACATACTGATAGTTGGATGGATGTATTCATGGACTGATGGATGGATGTGTTCATGGACTGATGGATGGATGTATTCATAGACTGATGGATGGATGGACTGATGGATGGATGGACGGACTGATAGATGGATGGATATATTCATGGACTGATGGATGGATGTATTCATGGACTGATGGATGGATGTATTCATGGACTGATGGATCGATGGACTGATGGATGGATGGATGACTGATAGATGGATGGATATATTCATGGACTGATAGATCGATGGATGGATGGATGGACTGATGGATGGATATATTCATAGAATGATGGATGGATGGACTGATGGATGTATATATTCATGGACTGATAGATTGATGGATTAATGGATGGACTGATGGATGGATGTATTCATGGACTTATAGATCGATGGATTGATGGATGGACTGATGAATGGATATATTCTTGGGCTGATGGATGGATGTATTCATGGACTGATGGATGGATGTATTCATGGACTGATGGATGGATGGACGGACTGATAGATGGATGGATATATTCATGGACTGATGGATGGATGTATTCATGTACTGATGGATGGATGTATTCATGGACTGATGGATGGATGTATTCATGGACTGATGGATTGATGGACTGATGGATGGATGGATGGCTGATAGATGGATGGATATATTCATGGACTGATAGATCGATGGATGGATGGATGGACTGATGGATGTATATATTCATAGAATGATGGATGGATGGACTGATGGATGTATATATTCATGGACTGATAGATCGATGGATTAATGGATGGACTGATGGATGTATATATTCATGGACTGATAGATCGATGGATTGATGGATGGACTGATGGATGGATATATTCATGGGCTGATGGATGGATGGACATACTGATAGATGGATGGATGTATTCATGGACTGATGGATGGATGTATTCATGGACTGATAGATGGATGGACAGACTGATAGATGGATGGATACATTCATGGACTGATGGATGGATGTGTTCATGGACTGATGGATGGATGTATTCATGGACTGATGGATGGATGTATTCATGGACTGATGGATGGATGGACGGACTGATAGATGGATGGATATATTCATGGACTGATGGATGGATTGATAGATGATAGTTGGGTAGATTGGTTGATGGATGAACACTAATTTATTTGTCACAAACTTTTCCACTGACATTATAAATTTATTTCTCTTTGGTTCTGTCACTTTTCACTTTTACCTGGATTCCCTGCTTTTCTGATTTCCTGGGTAATGACCGTTCTGCTCCACCATTGGTCAGCTGCTAGAAAAGTTGCAGCACAAGGCATTCTGGGTAATAGTCTCCAGTGAAGGGTGGTCTGATGCCAAATGCAGGAAGAGTGAATTCAGGGCACAAGAGGGCGCCCTTGGACCACAATGCTGAAGAAATGGGACAGTCATAGAGGGACAGGTGTTGGAGCAGGGTGCTTCTGTACTGCATCAGTATCTTGGATAATGACTTTACAGATGGCAGCAACAATCCAATATCGTGAGTTCCAAGCAATATACCATGATACAGTATATTGTCACAGTGTCATAGTGTTGTGATGCTGCCTGAATCAACCCCTGTGATCATGTTCAGTAATATGTGGAGTTCTTTCTTTAAATGATAGTTGAAATAATAATTAGATAAAGTTAATTATGCCTTAATTGTTTGAGGGTTCTGGAAGTCAAATTTAAAGTTTAAAGAGCAGGGATGCTTCAGCAGTTTTCCTTTTTCAGACTTTTGTCCTGTTTCCTTCTCTCCTGAATTAATTCTTGAGATAATGGCTCCAGTTTGGGTTTGACAAAACACCTAATGCAACCCTGCTCTGCATGAATGCTTACACATAATTGTTTGGGATTAATTAACATGGTGGTTTTATCAATCAGTTGCTACCTTGACTAATTAATTATTGTACTGAATTATTTATGAATGCAAATAAGAGTCTGTTAATAACGAGGTGTAACAGGATGAGGCCCCGGCTAAATTAGCTCACACAGCAGGAGAAAACTGTGGAGAAATGAGATTTATAGGCAGTGCTTGGTAAGATTCTTTTTAAAATTAGACTCTAAAAGGCGAATAAGTTCAGCACACAAGTGGATACCTTAAAGGGATAGTTTGGATGTTTGAGATGGGGTTTTATGAGGTGTATGTCAACCTTAATGATGATCTACTCTGGATCTGTCCAAAAGGATGGCATGGACGCCAGGCAGAGCTGATAACTCTGCTTTATTTACACAGCTTTAGGAGACAACAAGACAGAAAAAACAGCGTTGGGTGTATTTAAAACCTGTACATCAACATTATTAATATTAGATGCACCTTTCCAGTGCTGGATTGGACACTCTTTGCCCCCAGAACTGCTGTAATTCTTCAAGATGCTGGAAACTCCGTTGAAATGCAACATCACTCAGTTGCATGTGATGTTGAGGTGGCCCCATGTTTGACATGTAATCATACAACCTCACTTTAAAAACTATCCCTTTAAAGGATAAGTTCGGTTTCTACAGCTTTCACATTGTTTAAAGATTGAAGTATAACAATATACTCACCCAGAAGGCTTTCCTGATCCAAACAGTGCTTCGGGAGATATTAAGATCCAAAATTGAGCGGTGGACATCCTTGTAATGGTAGCACACGGGGCATGTTAGCGCCGCTCCTAAAACTGCATTAATCGTCCAAAAACTCATTCGTTTCACCAATATTTCATCATACTCCGCTCGGGCTACTCCTCCATTACAGTCTGTGTCACTCCAGACATGTTTTTGTAACTGTGCTGACCTCTGACCTGAAGAAGAAGAATGTTTGCCTCCGCTCATGCGCAGTACTCTCTGGAGAGCTGTTCTTCTCTTTGCCTCCGCGGCCTCCTTTCGATGAGCTCCTCATCTGTAAACTCTGGCTCGAAACTGTAAGGACACCCATCATATTCAAAGTTCTCGTCCACAACATCTTCATCCGATAGATATTCGTCCATTTTGCACAAAACTGGAAGAAGAAAGTTGTTGTGTAGCCGGCTGTCTTCCCCTGAAACAATGAGCCGTACTGCGCATGCACGGAGGCAAGCGCTCTTCTTCTTCAGTTCAGAGGTCAGCACACTCACACAACATGTCTGGAGCAACACAGACTGTAATGGAGGAATAGCCCGAGCGGACCATAATGACATATTGGTGAAACTAATGAGTTTTTGGCCGATAAATGCAGTTTTAGGAGCGGCGCTATACATGCCCTATGTGCTACCATTATACGGATGTCTGCCGCTCAATTTTGGATCTTAATATCTCCCGAAGCACTGTTTGGATCAGGAAAGCCTTCTGTGTGAGTATATTGTTCTACTTCATTCTGTAAACAATGTGAAAACTGTAGAAACTGAACTTATCCTTTAAAGAACCTCATTTTAGACACAAAGACCACATGTCTCTAACCAACCAGAAGCCCTGTTCCACTGATTCACCGTAATAATTTTCAGGGGAAAAACCTCATTTCAGAAACCATTTAAAGGTAATAAAATAATTTTATTTGTCACATGCAACATGCTATCAAATTTTCCAGACAATTGTACCCTTAAGATGCTGCTCCACTCTTCTGTTTTTCCTCTGTGAGCATTTTAACACCCAGAGTCTGTTGTATGAAGAAAACATCATCCAGTGTTCAGAGTTAAGAGACATCGACCATGTCAAACCAAAGCTTTGTTTTTCACTCCAGCATGGCCTCGTTCCCCAGTCCAAATCCTTTCGGGCCGAAGTTTTTTGCGTAGCAGACTGAAGAGAGAAACAGAAACAAAACTGAGAAAACAGAAAACAGCATTTCAATCAGTTAGTCAATCTTGAATAGTAGGGCTGGGTATTTCCAGGAACCTCACGATATGATATGTATCCTGACACTGAGGCCACGATACAATATGTTTCTCGATACACGTAAATTGTGAACACTGACTACTCTTTTGACAGCATTAAACTTCATCATGTCGCTTGGCTTTTACTTTGAACTGTGCCATTACATTACTCTCAAAGAGTACTGACAACAACTGTCAAAACATTGATACTATCAATTCTGTATAATCTGTATCGATACACAAATCCCAAAGGAGAGCTTGACGATATTTTGCTGTATCCATATTTTGAGCACAGGCCTATTGTATAGCACTTTTCATACAAAAGAGATGGGCAGAGCTTGCCCACCCCTTATTAGCTTAGTTCAATGGATGGTTAATGGGTATTGTTAGCCTGCCTCTGCCTACAGTCATCTTATTAACTCTTCAGCAGCTCTAAATGTTCCTGTTTGCATGTTGTGACTAGTTTTTTTTTTACCCTATGTTTCATTATCTATTTTTAGACTATGATTAGTACATATTGTAATTTTGAAAGAAATACATATGAAACTAACCCATGGGGCAGGCTTGGAAATCACCACCTACATCTTTTTTAAGTAGGTCAACCAAACAAAGCCTCGATTTAGGAGTAAAAGAAGATAATGCAATGTTTGTAAAAGATATCATGGTTAATGAAGAACAGGAATGTTCAGAGTTGCTGAAGAGTTTATCTGATGCCTGTAGGCAAAGGAAGGCTAACACTACCCATTGACTCCCAGTGTTTGAGCTAAGCTAGTTAGAGGTGGGTGAGTTTTGGCTGTATAAATTGATACTGCATGCACCATCAAATAAATGATGTCCATCTACTTGTCATGGACTTGGATGACACGAAACAAAAAATGTTGATGTATCCGTTTTAAAATGCCTTGATCAGTCTGAGAAAGTGTTTTCTAGGATGGGGGATTTGATCTGGTGCCTCCACAGTTCTGAAAAACAACATGTTTTTGTGCACACCTTTACAGTACAGCTCTCCATCTTTGTCCGTCACTGTGGTTGACTCCAGACTTTTACCACACAGGAGGCAGCGGAAACAGGTCTTATGCCAGGGCTGAAAGACAGAAATTATCATGATAATAAACATGAACACAAATATGAACAATCTTTTAAGACAGATCCTCCTCAGGGGGGCAAATCTGAGTGAAGTAAATGTGATCTTTTTTGGCACAGTGGCGTAGCAGGTAGTCCCTCACAGCAAGAAGGTTGTCAGGGCCTTTCTGTGTGGAGTTTGTATGTTCTCCTGTGCATTGGTGGGTTCTCTCTGTGAATTCCAACTTCCTCCCACAGACCAACAACATGCTCATTAGGTTAACTGGTGACTCCAAATTGCCATATTGCACATAGCATTGCTATGATGTGATGGGTCTGAAACTTTAATTTCTTTATTCTTTTTAATGTTTTTTTAGGGACGAGAACAAGGGGTAAACAAAAAACATCACATAACAGCAAACATCCTTTCCTCTTTTTCCTTTTTCTGTAAAAGAACAAATAACAACAAACGAGCAACACGGCCTTTGTGCAAGGCGACCAGAAGTATGAATTAATAATAAATTAAAAAAAGCTAACTATGAATCTTAAAATATTGACAATCAATTGAACAAAACTTGCTTATAAAGGGCAACAAGCAAAAACGAATAAAATGTTGAGCATTAATATTGGATCTGATAAATTAAAAAAAGAACAGTGAAAAACAATGACAATATAACATGCAAATATTAAGTTAAGCAAAGGAGAGTAGGTGTAACCCTTAAAAAAATTGTAAATAACTAGATCGAAAATGAAAATAAAATAAATGTAAATAAAAAATCAAATTAAAGACAAGGTTTGTAGAGGGTTAAGCTATTTAATTAAAAAGTTCCACTTTCTGTAGAATACTCTTATCTAGGACTAAAAAAGGACTTTAAACTTTTAGCCACACAGATACAGATGGAGGTTTAGGAGATTTCCAAAGGAGTGAACTGGGATGTTTAGCTAGAACTGAGTATTTCTGCTGAGGCAGTTATTTTCAACAGGAAAAGAAGGGCTTAAAACAAGTTAGGTTTTTTTTTAGTAATGAAATTGCTTTAAGAATAGGGTTTGAGAAGAAGAGTTCTCACCTTTCCTGCTCCCATCACCTTCTCCGCTGCATAGACAGCTTTAGAGCAGCGAGAACAGCGGTCTGAACTTCCAAACTTCTGAGAGACTTTACTGTTGGAGCTCGAAGAGGCCGGACGTGCTTTGGATCTGTGAAATCCAACACAATTAAAGTGACATTTTTGAGACAAAGATGAAATCACCTCTTTCACTCTGAGACAGTTTTCTGATACTTGTGAAGGAACCATCAATATTATAGGAGAGTAATTTTAAATTTAACCGTTTTATTTAATCTCACCAAATCAAATAGCCCTTTTCCACTAGCACGCCTTGGCCCTACTCTACTCGGCTCTACTCGATTTACAGCTTGTTTCCACTAGCCCGGTACCATGCTATTTTTAGTACCTACTCCGCTCTGGTTCCAAGCGAGCTGAGTCGATACTAAAAGATGACGTCACCGACTGCCGGCTACTGATTGGTCAGACAATGTCGTCATTGAAGAGTCATGAGCGCGACGACCTAGCATGCTAGCGGTAGCTACCGTTAGCTTACCCTCATACGTCTTTTCTTTGCAGCTCGATTGCTCTCGTCCTCGGCTTCATTCTGTTGTGTAGCTTCCAAAACTCTCCTGTGCTTCTCAAGGGGTATTTCTTCTTCCCACCTGCAGCCTTCTTACCTTTTTTACTCGGTTTGTGACAAAAAGCCACAGATTACTGCGTTGCGCTCAAAATGACGTCACCACAGTGCCACTCAGCTGTTTAAAGCGACACTGCACCCTGTTGGGCAGGCGACTGGGGCCAATGGAAAAGCAGCACAAGGCGAGTAGAGTAGAGCCGGGTAGAGTCGAGTAGAGTAGAGTAGGGCTAGTGGAAAAGGGCCAAAATAGTGCTCTGTTCATGACTAAACATTTGTGTGAGAGAAAAAGTTTTCCTAAGTAAGTGGGTAAAACAATCCTTTAAAGGGATATGCTAATTTTTTTTTCCTGTCTAGCCTCATTCCAGGGTCCATGACAAGCAGATAGACTACATTCATTTGACTGAGTGTGTCGTAACAAGAAAGCTCACCCACTGCTAATAAGCTTACCTCAGACACTGGGAGTCTGGGAGTCAGTGGGTAGAGTTAGCCTGCCTCTGCCTACAGTCATTGGAAAAACTCTTTAAAAACACTAAACATTCCTGTGTTCTTGTGACTTGTTTTTTTACCACCTTATATAAGTTCAGTCAGTCAAACTTTATTTGTATAGCACTTTTCATACAAAAAATTGTAGCACAAAGGGCTTCACATAAGAAATAAACTATAAATGACATAAACAACAGAAAACTGCATAAAAATCAAAATAAAAGACTGCACCCACCCCCACAATTCACATACAACGCACACACTAAGAAGATTCAAACTTAATTAAAAGGTAATAGGAGATAACTATAATCAGCTAAAAGCTAGACTTAAATTGTAAGTCTTGACTTTGCTTTGAAAAATACGAACAGTAGGTGCTACCCTCAGGTGTCCAGGTAGACAGTTAAACAGATGAGGGCTGTAATAACGAAGAGGCCTCAGCCTTAAAATAAATTCTAAAAGATACAGGAAGTCAGTGTCTATTTTAAGACTAAAATAAGCAGTTTATGTATTTGAAATAAATACAAACTAAACCACAGGGTGCATGCGTAAACCACAGATGAGCTTGTATATAGGTCAACAAAGCAAAGCACCTCTGCTTAGGTTTCACCCTGTGGTTTAGTTTGTATCTCTTTCAAAAATGGCATGACTTTGTAATCTTAGTCTAAAAATAGATAAAGTGGCACAACATTGGAAAAAAAACGAGTCACAACAAGCACACAAAGAGTTTTTCTAATGACTGTAGGCAGAGGCAGGCTAACACGACCCATTGACCCCGGTGTTTGAGCTGAGCTAATAAGTGGTGGGTGAGCTTTGCCCATCTCTTCCTTGTTACTGCACAAACAGTCAAAAGAAATGTTGATGTATTCTTTGTTGAAGCCCAAATGTGACTTTCATTCATACATACTCCTGTGGCTGCAGGTTAACATGAGGCCCTGGAGGATCAGAGCTCAGAGCTCCAGCTCCCTGCCCGTATCCGTAACCTTTTGGCCCATATTTCTTGCCGTAGCAGGACTTGCAGTAAATCTCAGACTCGTGGGCTGCGACGGTGGTGCTGTCCAGAGCTTTTCTGCAGGTCACTGTGGGAAATAAACACACATAATCACTCATTAGTACAGGATCCTGTTTGTGACAAAATTGAATAAACAATAAAATATCTATCTACATTTGTCAGTTGTTTAGCTGCTTATTAACACAAATAGATAATTCGTCAAACACATGGCAGCAACTCAGTGCACATAGGCATGTAGATCTAATCTGTAGAGTTCAAACAGAGCCTCAGAGAAGAAAGTGATTTTAGTCAGTTACTTTGAACATGGCATAGTAGTGGGTAGAGTATTTCAGAAACTGATCATCTATTTTGATTTTTAAACACTACTATCTCCTGGGTTTACAGAGAATGGTCCAAGAGAGAAGATATCCAGTGAGCAACAGTTCTCCAGGTGAAAAGACCCAACTGATGCCAGAGGATGTCCAGCATGGTTTGAGATTATAGAAAGGCAACAGTACCTCACTCGATACAACTAAAGGTATGCAAAAGACCATTTTTGAACACACATCATGTGAGATCCTCTGGCAGATGGACTTCAACAGCAGAAGACCACTTTAGGTGCCACTCCTGTCAGCTAAGAGCAGGAAACTGATGCTACAGTTTACACAGGCTTTCCCGAATTGGACAATAGAAGAATGCAAAAGTGTTGCCTGGTTGTACATTTCTTGATTTCTGCTTTGACGTTCAGCTGGTAGGGTCAGAATGTGGCATCTTGTATCAACTGTTCAGACTGATGGTGGTGTCATGCTGTGTGGGGATGTTTTCTTAGCCCACTTTTGGCCCCTTAGTACCGACTAAGGATTGTTTAATCCACACAGCCTACCTGAGTAAAGTTGCTGACCATGGCCACCCCTTGATTTCCAAACTGGACCCATTTTCTGTCGGCTTCTTCCAGCAGGATAACACTCCATGTCACCGAGCTTAGTTCATTTTTAACTTGTTTCTTGAGCATGACAGTGGGTTCACTGTACTCCAGTGGCCTCCACAGTCACCAGATCTCAATCCAGTGGTGGGATGTGTGATGAACAATGATTCCATCACCTCAATATGAAGTCTCTGAGTAATGCAGTACTAAAAGCAAAAGGGGTTTCAACAGGTGTGCCTAACGAAGTGGCCATGAGTCTAAGTTAAGGCTGGGAAATGTATCAATTTAACAATAAAAATCTGAGTTTGTCACGTGACTCTTAGTCGAATCACAAGTTGTTGCAACACTTGGAAATATAAATACTGCAAATGTACAGTTTCATGGCGATAGGCATGATCAAGTTTTGACAAACATGTTAAGGTCTTTGCTTTCTTATTTACATTAAATATTGATCAGATGGTTCCATGTTAATATGCTTTGAAAATAGCTCATCTTTCAGTGTTTCTGTAGACAGGTCTTCCTTTTTTTAACTACATAACCAACATTTTATGACAAAGTAACAGCATGCAATTTAAATATAAGAAGGTTTGCTGCTTAGTTTTGGATTAAAGTCAAAATTTGGTTTATGTTTTTTTATTTAGTTTTAACCCTCATACAAGGCAAGTATCAATCAATCAATCAAGAAGAAGCCATAAAGCTGGCCGGGAAAATAATACATCACTAGATATCATCATCAATAGTTTGATGTTAAAAACAGGCAAACAAAAACCCAAACACGAACTTCCACCCCCCTTCATACAGACATATAAAAGTGCAAAAAAAAAAAAAAAAAAGAACTTTGTAGACGGTCACACTGTAGAAAAATTATAAATACTGATATGTATTTTAGAGACAGAAGCAGATATTTACAACCCTGTGCAGTACAGCACCAGGCCAATCTGGTGTGAATAATGTTAATCAATTTCTAACCCTTATCTACGAGACCCTCAAGCACAATACCTGACAGTCTTGTTGCAGCATAGCTAAAAAATGAGGACCAAATATCATAAAAACCCTTTATCTTACACTTTGACCTCTATGTTAAGGGTATGATATCAAAGCTTAGTCTATACCAGTCCGTTTATGTTATTTTTGTGTCACTTGGAGGTTTTTTTTTAATTGTTTGTTTTTTTAAGAGGGAAAAAACTCAATTAAAACCATAAGTTTAGTTTTGTTGGGGCCAAAAATTAAAATTAGGATTTTATTTTGAGTCATATCTCCCAGCTCTAGTCTAAGTGTTCAGTACAGCATGATGAAAACAGATTGACATATTTAAGCTGCTGGTATCATGATGTCTATGGATGTGAAACAGTGTTGCAATAAGTGAATGATTGACCGTATATGGCATATTGACCATATATGGCATATTGTACTGTATATGAGGCTTAGCCCTGCTTCAAACATCCCAAAAGGAATCAGGGTTAATTTTTGGCTTTTCTTCGGCCATTGTGAACATCACTTTGTTGGTGTGACTCCACGCTGGAGCATGAATCAGCAGGGAGTGGTTTTAGAGAGAGTCTGTCTGTCTGACCATTAGTCCGGCCGAACTGGTTTCAGTGGGGGTGTCATGGTGGGCTAATGGTCATAGATGGAGCTCATACCTTCCACTTTAATCAGTCGACAGAGACATCACCCTCAGCCAGATGTCTTGTGCTTCTATTTTTGGGGAGACGAGTGTTTGAGGTGAAAAGACGAGCAGTCACAGACGGGTGAGCTCATCACAGCGGCCTCTCACAGCTCCCTCTGGAACAATCACACACTCACGTCCAACCAACTGGACGCTGTTTGTGTTTGTCAGAGGACGGCAGGCTGTGGGAGGTGTCTGCCCTGTGGGTCAGTGGTTTAGACGGGGAGCAGGGTATGTACTAACTTTTATTTGGCTGTTTAACAATGAGACCACAGCTCAGGTTTAGGTCAGGAGAGAGGTCAGAGCGGGACTACCAGGCCAATGCAACCACGTCAGGCGCGAAGGAAAAGTCCAAAGTTTGTGATGGTGAAACCAGTAAAAACCCAAATCTTTGACAGGAAGGAGGGATTATGAAAAAGAAACAAAGGAAGGAAAGAATGTTGGAAGGAAACAAGAACTAGCAAAAGAAGGAGGAAGGAAGGACGTAGAAAGAAAAGTTTATTACTCTTCTTTCCTTTTCATCTCCTGCCATCTATTTTATTCCTTCTTCCCTTCATATTATCCTTTTTCCACCTTCCCTCTTTTTTCCTCCCTTTCCCTTTTTATCCTTCTCACTCTTTTCTTCCTTCTTTTCTTTGCTCCTATTTTTCTATTCTTCTCCCAGTCCTTTGCGTTTTTACTTTTCACTTTCTTCCAACTTGCCAATATTCCTTTGCCCCTTCTCTTTTTGTTACCTACCTTGCGTATTTATTTCTTCTTTCCTTTCCTTGTTTCCTATACCTAAAGTCCTCCTTACTCAGTGTTATTTTTTCCTTTTTTCCATCATTCTTCATAATTTTCCTCTATATTTTTTGTTGAATTTTTTCTTTCCTTCTTTCTCTCTGGTCTTTATTTTTTCCATCTATCCTTCACTCCTTCCTTCTTTCCCTTTTCTTCTCCCCTCATCCTTCTTTAATCCTTCCCACCTGTCTTCTCTTTTTACCTTAGTCTTTGTTCCACCTGTCTTCTTTATGTTCTTTTCTTTTTTACATCATCATTCCTTCCTCTTTCCTTCCTTCTCCTTGCTCTCATCCCTTCTTTCTTCTGTCCCTTTTCCCCATCCCTTATCCTTCTTTTCTCCTTAACACCCTCCTCTCTTTTGTTGCTTTTCTATCTTACTCTTTTTTCCATCTGTTTTCTTTATTTATTTTTTTCCTCCCATTTTGTATATCATTTCTTCCTCTTTTCTCTCCTTCACCTTACTCTCATCCCTCCTTTCTTCCTTCCTTCCTGTCCCTTACTTAAAGTCCGCCTTTCTCAATTTAATTCACTTTTCCCTTTTTTTCTTCCTTCCTCATAATTTTTTACTCCATAATTTGTGTTTGATTTTTCCCATTTCCTCCATCCTTTTCCTATTGTTAGATCTTACCTCTGTCCTTCTGTTTTACATCTTTTTGCTAGCCTTTAATTTCTTTTCCTACCATCCTTCCTTCTTTCTGTTTTTCCTTTTCACCCCGCTCTCTCCTCTCTTTTATTCTCTTTCCTTTCCTTCTCTTTACTCTTATCCCTGCTCCCTTTTTCTTTCTTCCCTTTTTAACACTTGTATTTCATTTTTACCACTCCTTCCTCCTTTGTTTCAGTTTCGTCGCAAATGATGCTAAATTAATGTGCTAAATAAACTTAAGAGAAAATCAAACACGAAGAAACAAAGACAGGTATCACTCTCTGATATAGAACAAGAGTCAGCACTCACTACAGATGAAGCAGGGTTTATGGAAGCTCCTCCCGTTACACTGGATCTCCTCCGCATGATACACGGTCTTCTCACAGGCCGCACACTTCGCTCCTCCTCCCCAGTTTGGCATCTGAGGCACACAAAAATCAGGATTCAATACACATCAAGAAGCTCTTCAATTCAGATTGTTTCCTAGTTTGATCAATCCATGCCCACCCCTTGATTTCCAAACTGGACCCATTGTCTGTCGGCTTCTTCCAGAAGAATAACACTCCATATCATAGAGCTTAGATCATTTTAACTGGTTTCTTGAGCACAACAGTGAGTTCACTGTACCCCAGTGGCCTCCACAGTCATCAGATCTCAATCCAGTGGTGAACTCTTAGTGAGAACAGTGATGCCATCATATCAATATGAGGTCTCTGAGGGATGTTTCAGCACCTTGGTGAAGCTTTGAAGAATTAATGCAGCTCTGAAGGCAACAGGTATGCCTAATGAAGTGGCCATGAGTCTAATTAAGGGCTTGGAAATATTACAATTTCACAACTAAATTTAGAGATTTTTTTCTCAACTCCTTGTCGAGTCACAAGTTGTGGCCTTGTTTGAAAATAGAAATACTGAAAATGTTGTTATTATGATGATAGGCCGTGTCAAGTTTTGACAAGCAAATGTTCAGGTCTTTATTTGCTTTTTTTTATGTAGATCAAATGTTGATCAGATGATTCCATGTTTATATACTTTTAAAACAGCTCATCTTTCCGTCTTTCTTTAGACAGGTCTTCTTTTTTTGTGAACTACATAATTAACATTTTATGACAAAATCACAGAATGCATTTTAAATATACGAAGGAAAGTCTGCTTTTAGATAGACTTTTTTTTAACATTAATTTGATTTAGTTTTTACCCACATACGAGGCAAGTATCAATATCAGACAATCAAAGAAGAAGCCATAAAGCCGGCAGAGAAAATAATACTTCACTTGATATCATCATGAATAGTGTGATGTTAAAAACAAGCCATCAAAAACTCAAACATGAACTTCCATCCCCTCTCCATTCCCCTTCATGCAGACAAATAAGACAGTCAGAAAATCATAGAAAAGGTTAAAATTGTTTCCTAGTTTGATCAAATGATTGTACATCTCCAAACTGCTCTGTTGGATTTGGTGTTTTTACCCACCCAGCAGGCCTCATTCACTAATTGTTGCTTTAGGGAATTAAAAACAAATATTATTACATAATTTAAGAGTTGGAAATAAAATAGTTTTTGATTTCTTTACCTAGGAAGACAATAATAAAATGTACCCAATAAAATGGCCAGTGTTACTATGGGTGGTGTCAGTGTCTCCTCGGTTATGACTAATATATCTGCTTTATCTGACAGCTCCACTAAAAGCCTGTGCGAGTGTCAGCACAACTCCTGGTTCCTATCAGTCTGTCCTCCACCTCACAGCTCTGGTATGTGATGTGTCCAAGAATAGAGGCCTTAACGGGACATCTGATGGACAATAACCAAGCTGACCATCCATCAGAAAGTTCGAGAAGAATTTGAATTTGAACAAGAAAAATCAAAAATCTCACAACTAATCTACCACTGATGTTTCTGATCATGCTATGGAGAGAAATGTCTAATAAAGTGAAGATAAGTATACCAAAATATTGATAAATCTTCAACAAAATGACCCTTGAAATCGATTATTTCATAGGAACGCCAATAAGTCAAATAAAGTGGAGCCTTACCGTGAATTCGAGCCCGTTCACAGCGTTCAAAACGTGACCGTGAACCCTCTCAGAGCCGCTTAAATACGCTCCATCACCGCCATCATCAGTGACGCTCCAGTGAAACTATCCCCCTAAAATAACTTGTGACGGAGCCGAATCCTCTGACCCAGCATCAGAGGCACAAACACACATTTGTTGTGGAGCCACATGCACACACAGGAAACTCTAACCATCACTAATGCCTGCCATCAGGCAGCTGCACACGGAGAGGCAGGACGCAGTATAATACAGGATTATGGACACACATGATGGGAACTCAGACAATGTGACGACGAACAACTGTACAACTGAGTGTTGGAACACCCTCTGCAAGGCCGCTCATGAGAGGGGGGTAGAGGGGGAGCTTTCAGGGGCCGAGCAGTGTGGTGGGGGGGATGAGGGTCAGCAATAACATGGCCCACTATAAAGTTAAGTCAGATAACCGGAGATGGATGGTAACAAGGTGAAATTTTACTTTTCGTGTCTTGCCTCCATCCTGAGTCCATGATAAGCAGATAGACTCCAATCTTTCATCTGTGCGTGCAGTAACAAGGAAAAAACGACAGAGCTTGCTTACCACTAATTAGCTTGGCTTAAACATTGGAAACCAAAGGGTAGTGTTAGCCTTCTTCTGTGCTAATGTTAGTCTAAACCATGGATAACAAACCATAGCACAATGCAATAAAAAAAACAAAATACGTCACAGCAAGCACACAGGACTGTTTAGAGTTGCTGAAAAGTTTTCTGATGACTGTAGGCGGAGACAGGCTAACACTACCCATTGATTCCCAGTGTTTGAGCTAATTAGCGGTGGGCAAGCTCTGTCTGTCTCCTTGTTACTGGACACACAGTGAATAGAATGGTGTCTATCTGCTTGTCATACACTCAGGACTGAGACATGACATACTCTTCATTTTATAGATACAAATGTATTGATATATACAGATATTTATATATACAAATATATCTATTTGTATAGACTCGCACATGCATCCAGAGATGTCTCCATCCAGACAGAGAGAAAGGGACTAAAGTTAAATTTGTTACTGCTGAATATAGACTTAATCAGTATTTGATTATTTCGCACCATATTTTTAAAATATACATTTATTTGAAGGTTAGCTCCTCGAGATGTGATCATATTTTCAAGAGGGCCCTCGTGTCTAGTAAGTATTGTTCCCATGTATGTATAATCAGTACAACCATGGATAGAGATCAATTTACTTTTAAAATGAATATCTATAATACATAATTGAATCTGCCTTGTATATACCAAGTGTTTTTTTGTTTTTGCAAACAGTGGACTCCTCCTATTTGATTTTTGTTTTGTTTAGTCTCTTTTTACTGTGTACATGTTGTTTACTTACTTTCCCTGAAACCAGCTGCTTTAACACCACTATTTCCCAGCTTGAGATCAATAAAGTCCATCTATCAATCCTCAGGATGGGAATTGATAAAATTTTATCGATGCCAGTGCTATTAATGATCATGCTGGTGAATCCAATTCTTGCAACAATGTCAAACACATGTCACAGCATAGATAACTGCTTCTGCAAGTTGCTAGTGTTTCCACTCACTTAAGGTTGTGCAGTAGGTGCCTTTTGTAAGAAATTAAGCCACAATTCTGACACTTTTTAACCGTTAGTGGAAGGAATTGTTAAGGGAATTGATTAGCAAAAAGACTCATGATATTGATTCTTTGATGGAGGTGTTAACCACTCTCAACTGGAGTTGGTTTTTAATTCCCATCCCTCATCCATCCATCCATCCATCCATGCCGACTAACTAAGTAATAAATCTGGAGAGGAAAGATATTAAACATAGCAGCATCTAGCTAATTATTTAATTCCCAATTTGTCATTTTTGTCCGAGCAGCTTTCCACATCTATCAGTTCATCCCTGTTCAATAGTTGTGTTGAGGTTTACTTGTAGATAAATAAAGACAAAGACCAACTGAGTTCTTAGAAAAGATGTATTGAAAATCATTAAGCATTTACATTAAGCTTGACATCAAATGAAATATAAATTAAACATCACAACATTACGTCTGATTAGTTCTTAATGAGTAACAAGTATTGACATATTTTTGAACAATTTCATGGGTAACAGTTTATCATTTACACGTGTGCAACAGTCGTCTCCAACTTAGAGACAAATGATCAAACAGCCATGCTTCCAATCAGACTTGTCTTTCAGTCAAAAACATCCATCTTTAGAGCACTGATGTCACTTTTACTACCGAAACAAAATAAGAAAATGTGTGCTTGTTTCACCCCAATCATCTGAATTAGCTAAAACAAAGGGTAAAGAGGAAAGAAACAGAAACCCACCAACTCCCTTAGGGTCCACGTGAATGCCAGTTTGTACCAGAGTTCATGAGTCTGAAGAACTCGGCGTGAAATCTCGTGTCCTTGTGTCCACTGGGCACAGTTTACGTCTGCATGGCAGCGATTAATAAAGCTGGCTGTGATGGCAGTGATGACGATGAGAGGTAATAAAACTATCAAAAATATAAAATAAGACAGAAAACTGGAGTCACCCATCCACCAAACAAGCATGTAACCTGCACACACACACAAACACACACACAGTGTTCTTCAGGGGTTAGTGGACTCTTCAGTGCTGACGTCCAGCTTCCTCTGAGGGATGTAAACAGTTTTCGTAGCCTGAGGTCCTCCGGTGGTTACCATAGCAGCCAGGGGAGAGAGGGGGACTGGCGTGTGGAAGAAGCTGGGCTGGTGGAGTCCCGTCCCTTTGGGGGTGGTCATCATCGGCTGGACAAAACAAAGTGTGAAGTTAATCTTTGTCTTTACGTCCTAGCTGGTGAAGTTTCTGATTCTGGATCTTAAATGAGTCATGGAGACACTTCAACTTCTGGCCATCAGAGTGAAATATGACTCGTCTCCTGCTTAATTCTGCAAAAACCTCCCAAATGACTATAATTTAAAGGACCCTCCAACATTTTAAATTTTTTCTTGCCCTGCCCCACTCCTAAGTCCATGAACATTCTTTTGACTGTGTATCCAGTTACAAGAAACAGATAAAGCTCAACCACCGCTAGTTAGCATAGCTTAAACACTGGGAGTCAATGGGTAGCGTTAGCCTGCCTCTGCCTACAGTAGTCAGATAAACTTTTCTGCAACTCTACACGGTCCTGTGTGCTTGTTGTGACCATTTTTTTTAATCCATTTGTGTTATTTAATCTTCCATCATCATATTATCTTCTTCTGCTCCTCAACAGAGGCTTTTGTTGTTTTGTTGACCTACTTAAGCGATTTAGGTCAACAAGCGAGAGAATTAAAATTCCCAAACAAGTCAAGCCTTTTGAACAGCTCCTTTAAGTGAACAGTGAAAACCCATGCGCAGTTGTGAGTGAGCTGTTCCTTTCTTATATTTGCAGGGAATTTTGTTTTAATAATGGTTTATAAATTGATATTTAATAGACTCCACTTGTCCGCAAAAATCACATTTCACAAAAAACAGTGGAAGTAGGTCAACACAACTGTTTTAAGAGTAGTAGAAGATAATATAAACATAGTAGAAGATAATGTAACATAAAGGGGTAAAAAAATTTTTATCACAAGCACACAGGATCGTTCAAATTTGCTGGAGTTTATCTGATGACTGTAGGCAGAGGCAGGCTAACACTACCTGTTGGCTCCCAATGTTTAAGCTAAGCTAACTAATTTTGCCCATCTCTTTCTTGTTACTAGTCACACAGTAGCTAGAATAGTGTCCACCTGCTTGTCATGGACTCAGGAGTACAACAAGACACAAAAATGACATAAAATGTTGCAGTATTCCTTTAAAGTTGCTTAATTCAAATCTAAAAATAATCTCTTAATTGGTTTTTTTTCTGTGGTGAAAATGGCTGTAAACAACAACAAGACACAGCTGTCCATCTCTGACTTCTCATTATATTAAAGGCTCTATAGTATTACTGTAGACTGCAAAGGGTGGGTCAGTCAATCCTAGTTAGAGCTACAGGCTCACAGAAAAACTCAAACTGTGTCAAATGTTGCATGAATAAGTAAATAAATATATGATCCTTAAGAATGTTTGATACTTTTATCACCATGGCAGTAAATGTTGGAGATCCATAACTGTAGAATTAAGGCCAGATGTCTTTACCTGTTGCAGACTGATCAGAGCCATCGGCTGCCCTGACACAGATTGCTGGACGGTCACAGGGGACACCGGCTTGATGAAGACCATCCCCCTCTGCTGCAGACTCAGCGGGCTGGGCAGGGCGTTTACGCTCTCAGGGGTCTGCAGATCAGTGTTTCCTGGACTGGAGCCTGAGATCAGGCCCAGGTTCTGCAGGGTGAAGTTCAGGATGGCGGGGCTGGGGAGACGGCGGGCCTGCTGGATGGCTTGGGGCGAGGCGATGGGGATCGGTTTGTGGAGGCGGATGTTCGTGGGTGTGATCTCCTGTGCTAAAGTGGGCCTGGAGCCTGAGGACAGAAAAATAACAAAAGATACATTTTTTTTAGTTGGGTATTATGGCTTATTGTTTCCAGTATTTTAAAGTGATACAACAACTTTGTTTTCTTTTTGTATTTCTCTTCATTCCCGTGTCCATGACAAGCAGATAGACCCCATTCTTTTGGCTGTGCAAGAAATGTGAAGGAAGAGATGGGCAGAGCTTGTCCACCGCTAATTAGCTTAGCTGAAACACTGGGAGTCGACAGGTAGTGCTAGTCTTCCTGTGCCTACAGACAACCCATAAAAATCTTCAGCAACTTTACTATGTTGTCTTCTTCTATCATCATTATATCTTCTACTCCAAAACAGATGTTTTGCTTTGTACACCTCTTGGAATGCTTTTTGCTCGCAATGTGGTGTTTGCAAACGAGTCAAGCCTTTTAAAAAGCTTTTGTGAACAATGAGAACCTTTCAATTTGCAGGCAGTTTGCACTTAAGTTTGCAAACAAACTGCTCTCTCACATCATTTGTTTGAAAGAGCTGTTCAAAAGACTCAACTAGTCCGGGAATGTCCCATCTCTAGCGCAAACCGCTGCTGATGTGCTTGTAAGTAGGTCAACAAAACAAAACCTCTGTTTATGAGTAGAAAAAGATAAACTGAAGATAGTAGAATATATTGTAACAAAAGGGTAAAAAAAAGGCACAACAAGCACACAGGGTTGTTTAGAGCTGCTGAATTATCTGATGACAGTAAAAAGAGGCAGGCTAGCACTAGCCCTTAACTCCCAGTGTTTGAGCTAAGCTAATTAGCGGTAAGCAAGCTCTTCCAGTCTCTTCCTTGTTACTGCACACAGTTGGAGAGTGGTGTTGTCATGGACTTGGGAGTGAGGTGAGACATAAAACAGCAAACATGTCGGTGTGTCTCTTCAATATTTAGGAAAAGTAAGTGAAGGTGACAAACAGCCATTAGGGCCTGGAGTAAACAGCTGTGATGAGCTTACCTGCTGTAGGTGTTTTGTAGACGTTGTAGGTCGGAGTTTGGGCCTTGTTCTTCTCCTTCTCTGAACTTTGCATCTCCTTGTAACCGATGAGGGACTGCTGGGAGATTGGGATCAGATATCCAGCTGGTACTAAAGTCTGCACGGACAAAGAAACATAACTTCATACAAAGTCCTGGTGAACAGTTTTACAATCCCTCCCAGCATGAACTCAGTATTCACCTCAGTGTGCAGATGCCCCGGTGTTAGCGGGACAGCTCTGACCGGAGTCAGTCCAGCCTCACTGTCTGAGTTTGTCGTCTTGTCCTCTCTGTCCAGGAAAGTCTCCAGGCTCTGTTCTAGTGACTGGGCAGCTGCGGGAGCTCCAGGCGTGTTGACAAACTCGGGGTCCAGGTGTAGAGCACGGGGCGAGGGTCTGCTGGAGAGCTGGGAGCTGCGATGAGCCCTCAGACGGGCCTGCAGGATCTCGCACAGCTTTGGAGAGGTGTCCTGCAGCGGAAAGGCAAGGAAAACTTAGGACAGATTTATGTGACATTTGAAGTTACTGAAAAATCCAGCATGAACGTCACCCTGATTAAGAGTACAGACAGTTTTCAAAGTCTTTTAGGGGAACAAGAGGTGTTTTTCTGTGATGATGCAAGTCCACTACTGCTAGTTGTGTATTACCACTTTGATTTTTAGGTCTTTCTTTGGCTCTTTGGATTTACCTGGGCCACTGAAGCCTCCACCTGTGATGCCTGAACTAAATTTCATTGCTGATTTGCACGCTTACTGTGCAGCAGGTTTGGATGCAGGCAGCCTGAGGCACATATGTCTTGATTGATTCTGATGGTATTTTAAAGCCACACTGTAGTTTTTTCTCCTATCTAGTGGTGAAGGTGTATTTTGCACACAAATGGAAAGTGCTCTCTTCTTTTCAAATCTGTGTTGCAACTGCTGAAGTCTATGGTAGCTTGTATGTGACAGGCAGCTTTGTCAACATGTCATCTAACACTTCGAGTTTAGTTTTTGGTGAAGCAGTATGTTGTTTCAAACAAACTGCATTTATTCATTTGTGTCAGGCTTTCAAATTTGCTGGATCAGTGACAGGCACATCACTCTGTGCTCGATTGTTTCAGTCAAGCTGGATCTGAGCAAAAACGCATTCAGCTTTAGTCGGTAGGACTACCTAGTGCTTTATTTCCCTCTGCTGTTTTTACATTTTATAGACCAGAGGGACAAGAAAGCCTTGATAGGACTTACCTGTTCTATGTAAATACAGCTAAAATTTTTCACTCAGGAGGACAAGTCAGATTGTTGGCAGAGGGAATATGACATAAATGAGGACATATTTACGTATGTTGACATTTTTTAGCTCATAAATTACTTAAAATGCTATACAATGTCCCTTTAAGACAAAAAGGGTAGTGATTTTTTAATCTTGATTAAATTAAAAGACACATTTGTAAGATATTTCTCTCCCAACAGACCTCCAAAATCTGAACTTTCTTTCCCTTTCAAACCCAGACAAAACCCACATGTTCAGATCTGCATTAGAGGAGAAAAAAATCGATTAACATAAGTACTGGGATTTGTTGTTTGACAATTCTTAAATCAATTTATTTTGTTCAAAAATCGTTTTTTTTCCAAATTTAAATGCTTCATTTTTAGTCTGTGTTAATAAGCCACTTTTAAATGCAATCCAGGCTTTTGAGAAAAGTTTTCAAAAATATATATTATAATATAATATATCAAAATATATTACTGAATAAATCCTAAAAAGGGACTCACATGTGATGTGTATTTTTCCTGACATAGTCTGTAGGCATCATCATTGTTCATCTTTGCAGCTGGTGTTAAAAAAGCTAAGTAAAGATTGCAAAATTGGCAATATCGTAGAATTTGCAATTTCAATCAAATTGGCACCTTAAAAAATCGAATCCGGAGAAAAGCGTACTGTCCCAGCCCTTATCTGCATACTCTTTTTAACATGAATTTGCCATTTTCATTCACATATCCTTCATTGTCTGTTGTGTTTTGCTCATTTTATAGTTGTATTGTTTTGTTGATTTTATTGTTGGCACTTCTAGATAAAATGTATCATGATTATCATACTGGACCTTAAAAAAATGTAAATTCTGCATTAGGGCTTATTGCTTCTACAACAAAAATCAGCAGAAAATTACGTTTTTTGTTGCGTTTGCACATTCCATTTACACGTGAACAGTGCCTGAATCGGCAAACTTTTGGTTCAGAGGGAAAGGTTTTGGAAATGTATTCGTCTCCATGTAAAGAGGAATCACTGTAGTTAGGGAATACGGTGCTCTGCGACACATTTTGGTGACAGCGTTGTGGTGAAAACAGGGCCTCAGTCTGTCTTCTTACCTTAAAGTTGGGGTCTGTCCTCTTTGCTTTTGAGGGGCTGTTCTCTGAGGCGGACCCCGACCGAAGCCGCTTGACAGACGGGCTGATGTCTGCCGCCCTGCTGGAGGCCAGCTGGCTCTGAGCTGCACCCTGGCCTGATGGACTCTGCCCAGTCTTGTCCTCAAAGGTCATGGAGCGCACGGCGAGGCTGGTGGGCTGAGGCCGGGCCAGAGGGTTTGGTCTCGAGGAGGGGGCTTGTAGATACACTGCGAATGGTCCGCCCCCTCTCTGCTGAGGTAAGATGACAGGGATCATGGATGAACACTGTGCTGGGATGTAGGCCACGGAGCCTGCAGGTAGGGCCCCCAGCGGGGTGTTGGGGGTGAGGTGGACAGTAGTGTTGACGGCATGCTCCTGAGTGGGGGTTAGAAACGGAGCCTGAGGGGTTTGGCCTGAGGGGGTCTGCTCTGGTTTCACATCAGGGGCAGGTTTTGGATCCACAGCTTTTGGCCTGGAACAGAAACAGGGATCTGATTTAAAACTCAAGAAATCTTCAACTATCATGATTCTACTGCAAGTTTTATATTTTTTAAATTGGGTTAAATTAAAAAAACTCACAGGGACTTCTGGTCAAGCTCGAGCTGACAAATGGCAGCGAGCTGGGCCATCTTGTTTGAGTAGTCTGTGTTTGAGGAGTCACCTAAGAACAAAAGAGGGGAGGTTTTGTTAGCAGCTCTCTTTAACACCCCCCAGACAAAAGGCTTCAATAGAAACTTGTTCACACACCAGGGGCACTTTTCACAGGACTGGTGGGGGCAGAGTTGATCTTGCGGCGGTCGTCCTGAATGCTCTTTGCTAGTTTTACGAGGGACGGGTGTCGAGTAAAGACACGCTTCCCCCCAGGTGATGAGAAGAGGTTTTTGGCACAGTTGTCTGCGGGGCGGGGCTCCAAAACAGTTTTTTTCTTGGGCTGGTGCTCAGATGCAATGCCTTCCAAGTCTGGGACAAGGAGATACAATAATACTTAAATTATTTATATAGCAGCTTTAAAACAGATGTGCAAAAGCTGCTTTAACAGACAAGACAAAGACAGAAAAAGGAAAGACTCTGGAGACAATAAGTGTTCAATCAGGTCAAAGTGGGACCAAAAGAGTCAATTGTCAGTTGAAGCAACAAAAGGAAATAAAATGGTAAACTTGTGGGAATTGCTTAAGTAATTTAAGAATTTACCTAATTCGTAAAGCTTATAAAACGTACATATGTTTATATATAATGCTAAGGAGACAATAAATATGCAATTGATTGATAAATAGATGGCAGTTGATAGTTGACATCATATCAAATCAGGGAGATGATAAACAAAAGGTTCAGTAGAGGACGGACAAGAGAAAAATAACTACAAACAGAATATAAAGTAGAGGAAAAATATGAAAAAGGGAGCATATTGAAACATTAGAAGATGGTATAAACAAGACAACAACAATGAGCAGCTGTTAAAAGTAAGAGTTTACAGATAGTTTGAGTAATTGTAGATAAAATAAACAGCTAACATTGTTGATAAACAAATATGTAAGTATTAAAAAATAATAGTGTAAAAGCAAGTTTAAAATGAGTTTTAAGATGCCATTTTGAAAGATATCTCTGATTCAGCTGCCTTATCTCCTCGTTAATGTTAGGTCTGAAAATCAGAAAACCTACAGAGAGAATAAGGCAAGGTCATAATGAGAGGGTGTTCGTCCAGTTTTTTTAATCATACAAATAAGAGTTTGTTACTACCTTTGACTTGTGGGAATTCTTCTGGTCCAACCCACTCGAAGGCTGGTTTCCGCCCCCTCTCCTCTGTTACGTGGACTTTCTCGATGAGCTTCAGGCTCCGCAGCACATTGGCGATGTCGTATAACCGGCGCACTTTGGCTATAATCACAAAAAGCGACAACAAGATTAGTTATGCAAAGAAATATCCTAGCTTATTTAGGGACAGGTGATGTGTTATATGCTTTACTGCACACTTTACTTATAAATTAACAGTAATGTTATACTCTCTGCAGCTTCACCTTATTTTAACACCCACCATTTTCTTACTTGTCGTTTCTGTCAGTTATAAATACTCACTCTTGAATTTATTCTTGTCTTGATCAGCTCCCTGGTCCTCTCCAATCAGGATTTTGGCGGCCACATCCAGGCTCACCACGCGAGGATTAGAGACGAGGAAGAGCATGACGAACTTTTGGCTCATCACCCGCAGAGATTTGTCTTTCCGACTGTTTACAGAGGCTGGAGAGGGCACAGAGGGAAAAGTCAGATTTCTGTAACACAATCACAGACTCGAGGAGCAAATTCAAGGCACTTTGTTTCTACATGTGACCCAGAAATTATCCTTAAAAATCCTAAAACAACAATAAGGGTTTTGTTATCTTAGACTCTGCTTAAAAGAGTGTTGCTACACAGTGTTAAAATCAAATTAAGAAGTTTTCTGGCCTTTTTGAACAGCAAGCCATTAAAACTACACTATGGTGGTACCAAATAATTCTTCCCCTTAAATGCACTTTTAGGCTGATTTCTTGAAGTAAGATTGTCATTTCAGCCAAATGTGTTGAGCTGGGTTGTTGAGTATTAATCTAAAAGTAGAACATCTATGTGTTTACTCTCCCAAGAGAAAGATAGAGATGTAGACATGAAATACAGCATACATGCACATGGACAGAATTATAAAGGCTTAATGTATAGGCATCATGTTGTTGGCACATTTTTATTGAGTTTTTTTTTTTTTTACTTTTTAAAGATTATTAGAAATTCTTACGGTGTCTTATTTGATGGTGAAATCAAATTTCAGAACATTACAGACTTTTTAAAGCAGTGCAGGAACCCTAAACTGTTGTGCATTCCTTTAAAAAAGGCGGCATCCATGTCCTTAAGGGTCAAATTTAGCAAATGAGAAATACTGTCATAGAAAGGTTATTAATGAATGTATCATTCCATTTTTTTACATGGCAGCCCTTGGTAATTTCAGCTCTCATCATACATGATACAATTTTATTTTGTTTGAAATATTAACCTCTTAAATGCCATTTTTTGACAAAGTTGACTTTTATAACATACCAAAAGAACTCACAAATACAAAAAGAATTATTTTCAATCATTAGCATGACATATTTGTTGTGTTTTATTGATTATTGGAGCCTGAGAGTGTCAAAGACTGGTAGAGAAATAGATCTGATGCATGTTGATTTTGGTGCCATCAGATTTTGTATAAAAGGCCCTAAATATGTCTAAAATTTTACAACCAAGAAATACTGTGATGAAAAAACTGAAGAAAAGTCTGACTGTTTCTTTCAACATTTTTCAAGTAGATCAAACACCTGATGGAGCCCAAAGTCAGCGGTTTATGAGCTGCAAAAATTAACTCAAAAGTTATTGATACTCTGACAGTTTGGCTTCTAACCTGCTTTGAACTCGACTCCTGGAAGCTCCACAAAGAAGAGCTCCTTCTGCCCCTGCTCCACGCTCTCCGCCTCCACCACCTCCTCGTTCTCCTTCTCGTCCCCATCGAAATCGAACTCCTGGTCCCGGAGACGCTGCCTGATCTGCTGCATCTGCTGGCCGTACTTATGCTCCTCCCCGACCTGCTTCAGGATGCCCAGAGTCTGGGCTAACTTGGTGCGGCCGTGCCACGTGTAGCGGTTCTTGGCTGAGCGGCTCACCATGTGGAGGCTCTCCAGCACGTTCATGATGTCGTAGATCCGCCTGCGCTCCACGTCTGGACAGAAAACACACAAGACGCAACGATGTAGGTATTTCATATCATTGGTCATAAAAGGTAAAGTCAGTGAGGAATAACAGAGTGTGATATTCTTCAGGCATGCCAGTCTCAATAATATCCCAATTTTCCAATATATATTTTTTTTTTTTTACAATTTTTATCAATTTCTGTGTTGACCTTGGTGTTATTGTTAGTGTTATGATTATAATCACGCCATCCATTGCTAAAGCTTTGCTGCTTGTCCTTTTTTGGCTCATGTTATTCAGGGAAGGATAAGTTTATCTCAGTTCACTTTTATACTTTTATTATTTTAACCAAATGCTTATATTTCCAATTAAATTGTCAACCACTGGATCCTTACCCCAATATCTTTTCTTTCCCCTGTTGTTTCACTCACAAGGCAATATATTCACTATTGTTAAGAGTCAAGCTGAATATTAAGAAAAATAATTTAAAAAATGCATCCAGAAAAGAAAATAATTTCGGTTGAGGCCTTATTATAGCAGAAGCTGTGATATTTTATTTGAGCGATATTGTTGATTTACTGAAATATAAAAGCCACGTCTAAAAAATAATAATAATTGGATATCAAGTCCAACTGCTTTCTAACAGACGGAAAACAATACAATCATTAGAGCAAACTAGGCCTGTGCTAAAAACATCAATAGGGCAAAATATCGGCATGCACTCCCTGGGGATACGTGTATCGATAAGGATTCTACAGAATCAATACAGCCACCATGTTTTGACAGTTGTTGTCAATACACTTTGAGTAATATTTGCAATTGCACAGTTCAAAATAGAAGCCAAGCTACATGGTGAAACACATGTTCCAAACTGAAACTCAGGTCTACCATCTTTGAATTTCAGTTTCTTAAGTTTTTTAATAATTTAAAACTCAGTCTTGTTCTTTTTCTTCCTGTAATGATAAACAAAATTTGTCCGGAATTCCATTAAAAGCGTAGTTGACGTTAACAATTTACATGTATCAGGATACATATGGTATCGTGGAGTTGCTGGAAATACTCAGCCCTGGAGCACGCTCATCCACATGGACAGAAAACTTAATGCCTCATGGGAAATTGAATCCATCACACTCTGTTGCTGAAAATGCTACACACATATAGGATGTAATCCACAGACAGGTCTTATGATCATTCTGAAATGTGTCAGCATATCACTGCATGGGAAGATTTAAATAATCAGAGGTTTTATTTTTTTGGTTTGTGCTCGATCTGTTCCTCACACAAATAGAGCGTCAACTTGAAAGAAATAAGTCAATTTTCTAAAAGAATTTTTGCTCTTGACCAAAAGTATCAGTGCCCACGACAAAGTTCAGACATATTAGCATATAGGACATGCTCAAAAGTCCAATGTGGTGCATCCCATTGATTAAGGAACAAATGTCGGTGAGAGGTATGGCTTAATAATGGATCGTTCTCTGATCGAAATCACGATTTCTGTGGCGTCAATTATTTGTTAGTGGCAGTATTGTCACATGTCAGCGCTAATGTCTAAAACCATTAAAGGTTAACATGCTGTTTTGGCATGGCTGGTATTTTTCTTAATTGTAACTGTTCCATCGCTCTTATTATTACGTATTTGCCTTTTTTTTCTGGCATTTTATTAAACTTTTTAAACTTAATACAATTAAGGATTTTATACATATTTTTTTAATGAAGACAGTCAAAGATGCTCTTTTACTTCAGTTGTACTAACTGCTGTTGATCAAGGACTTTAAAGAGTGCATGCATGTTTTTTGTTGATAAATACACTTGGAAGATTTTCTTGCCTCTAGTTTTCACCCTTGGTTACAGTAATAGATTTAATATTTGATGGTATGATGGAATTTTCTGTCATGTTTGCAAATGTTACCGTAAACGGATTTAATATTGCACTGAAGCTTGATATGAGGAAAATTGTGAATCGAATTGAAATCATAATATCTGCCAGAAAAACCGCACGTACTTTTCCTAAAACCGTTTGGCCCTGGTGAGAATGACAGTTGTTACCAGTTTGCCTTTCTCGCTGCATGCAGTTTAACAATCCAAGGAGGATGTTTTAGCATCGGTCACACCTCATGGGTGTAATTATGACATAAAAATGTATAAAACAGAAACAATACAAGTCAACAAAGCAGAAAGAGAAGACATACTCAGCTCCGTCGCCACGTCGTCCAGGCAGATGTCGTTGTTGAGGGCAGGGCTCGGGTAATCTGGGTATCGGGCCAGAAATTTGTGGCACAGCAAACCCAGGCTCTTCTCTTTCCTACTGATCATCCTCTCCTCTCCATTTTCAGTTTCCTTAAAAGACGAGAACGCACAAAGCCACGTTAGAGACACATTTCCACATCACTCTATGTCTATGTTGAAATGTTCATACCTGTGTGGATTCAACACCATCCTGCCCATCTGCGTCCATGCACAGCTCCTTCTCTCTGTTCCTGATGTCGGGACTGGCCGCGCTGATGAGCATTTTCAAATTTGAAGTCGGGGTCCAAGGGTCGACCGAACCCACTTCCCTTCCCTTTTTGGGTGTGGTGAGAGGACCCATGGGTTGATGGTTCTCTGCTGACTGACCGAAGAGTTTCATTGTAGGATTTGTGGTGCTACGAAGCCTTCATCCTGGTCAGGAGAATCAGAATTAAATGAAAATGATTGACTATCCCCAATTTCAGTCTGAATCATTATAGAAAACTGTAGACAAACACATAGAGCTCATGTGGAATTATGTGATAATGACACTTTGGTCTCTGATGTGAGACGTCTGTATTGAGCAGAGTAAAAAATTGCATTAAAAATCTCTAAATGGGAGGTAAAAAGCAAGCACCAGATTAAATAAAGGTTCTTTAAAACTTCTAAACTGCTGTTTCTGTCCACAGGTCAAAGCAATAAAACAGACAAATCCCCTCTTGATTTGCTTCCAGTTTGGTCTTACATACATTCAAACCGGATACTTAGAAAGAGGGGAGGGTTTTCACGACCTCAGACCAGTAATAAGCTTATCTTGGAAACATGGGGCCCTTTGTACCCAGTGACCCCTGACTTTGACCTTTGTCTGGTATTTAGATTTAAGCTCAGCTCTTTAGTGTAATTACAATTATACAAAATAATTATACACAATATTTATAAGGAAGAAATACCTTTGAAAGTTAAATCAAAATATGGACAGCAATTTCTCATTGTACTTTATTTATCTCTATGTTTATTACAAACCAAAACCAATATGTCTGTTGACTTTATATTTGTTGAATACACATTTCATATAATCAAGAGGCAGTTGAATACTTTGTTGATGTAGACGATGGATAATGTAGACATGTATAAGTAGCAGTAAATGAATGGAAATATGCCTGATATGCTTAATACATGTATCAGTGATACCTCATTATAGTTAAATAGTGTACCATTTTCAGAAAAGAAAAATACGAACATCAAACACATTAAAGTAAAACCACATTTGTAAACTATATTGTATCACATGCTCTGATTGGTTAAGGTCAAAGCAGTCATACATTAACTTGATTCATGGGAAGACTAATAAAACAATCAAGTTTCTTTTCATCATGTTTGGGAAAAATTGAGAAAATACCATAAACTTAATTTGGTATTAAGAATGTAGTTTTTGCTATTCTCTGGTGGGTCCGTTTACAGGCAAGTGGTGTTTTCTTTTGTTCCCACCTGTGCAGTAAGTATGCCCATGTATCCTCAAAGTGTTTAATCTTTTATCTTTTTGAAAAACATTAAATATAAAACATTAAATTGAATGTTATCCTTGACTGGTTTGAAGACAAAGACTAAGTGCTGAACGTTATAATGAAATGAGATCTAACAGCTGTGAAGGAAAATATTTTGCATTTTAAATGAAAAAAAAATATGTGTATCTCTAACAAAAAAGATACTTTATGGATTTGAGGCAAGGATAAATGGAAGCTGCTTTCCTTTAACTATGATTTTTTAATGTTCAGCGATATATTCCTTCTTCGATTTTTTTTAAGTATAAAATTAACTTCATAGAAATACTACTCAAATGAATATTAATGAACGCCGATTACAAGATAAGTGATACTTTCTGTCACAGCAGTTATATAATCAGCCTTACCGTTTTCTTTCAGAGCAGAATATCATCCAGGAATTAACAAACTTTTAATACATCCTGTTAAACTCGAGGTTATCTGTCTTATAGTGGTGATATTGTAGTGAATAAAACAGAAAATCTGTTTAAATATAATCATAACACCAGCATCATATTGGCGGTTACTGACGTACGTTCCATCGAATCGCTGGGCCCAACGGACGCAGATGTCCCGCCCTTTTCAAAGAAAAACAGCCAATCAGAGCGCCGCGCCACGCAGCGTAGCGGAAGTGGAAACAGTATCCCGCGCAGGTAAACAGTTTTTTGAATCCTTGGCGCGGAACGTCTGTGAGATTTAAGGGGCGGTTTGCCCAAAATAGGGGTAGCTTAAGGAAATATTTAACTGCAGCTTCAGAGGAAAGGCTCTTTTAATGAGCTTAACGTTGAAAAACAGAAAGAGGGCGCCTTACGTTTACGTTTGTGGTCACGTAATCAGCAGCGCGCCGTCTGGTAAGATTTGGAGCCAACGTTTGATACACAAAATAACACGGTGAAACGAGATTGTTGGGTTATTACATGTATAATTCTCAGTTTTAAAGTAAATAGAGAGATATTTGCCAACATTACACCCCAAGAGAAGCAAACGGTTTGTTCACAGGACGGCGGTAACCTGGCAACGCCGAAACTAAAGCTTAAATTAGAGGGAATCACCGACATTTTGTCCACTAAAAAGACACATATAATAAATCAAATATATGTTTATATGTACACTTACCCAAATCCACGAAGCACGTATTAATTATGGAGATTTCCCCATCGTCCCAGTGAAGTGAAGTAAATATCAGGAGTTTTTTTTCCCCAGAAAGATAAATCCGAGCTCTTTATCTGCGATCCTGATTCTCGTTTCTTCTCTTAAAAACACAGGCAGAAATAGTTCACACGAGCGGGTGTCCTGGATCTCCGTCCTCTTAGTTATGTCCTGGTCAACTTTAATCCAGTTGTGTAAAGTTCACCCAGTTGTGAGGGTGACCACCGACACTACACAGCCCGCCCAGTCTGAGCATGCGCGCTGACGTCAGCATCCACAGCCCAACCCCCCACTTCCTCCCTTAATTGATAGATCATCCCGGGACTGTACATGCTCCTCCACCCTCTGTGACAGTCAAACTATAGGGGCAACTCAGGTAGATGGTGCTTCAGGTGTTCTTGTACACTTCAGGAAAATCTAAAGAGTTTTGCTCAATCAAACTTTATTTGAACAGTAACTCATAACAAATGTTATCTTGAGGCATCCTGCAGTAGAGCAGGATGAAGACATAATCTTCTTTTTAAACACGTCAGTCAACAAACTTTATTTTTATATCACTTTTCATCCAAAAATGTAGCTCAAAGTGCTTTACAAACAAACAAACAAACAGACTCAAATAAAGGAATTATGACCCAAACCCACTCCACCCAGCCCTGAACCCACCCACCCACCCTGCAATCCACACACAGCGTTAATAAAATCAGAATCAGTCAGGTTTATAACCAAGCAGGTTTTTACACTTACAAAGAATTTGCTTTGGTCCTCTTGTTGCAAAGTACAAACAGACAAATAAGTAAAATTGTAATGAAATACGTTAAAGGTGCATGCATTGTAAATGGAAATAATCAGATATGATATGATATGAAGACTGTATGAAGACAGCCAACACACACCTCTTCCTCTGTTTAATGTCCCTCCTGCCTATAACATTCCAGTCAGAATCACTCATTATGAACATCAGAAGTCTAATTACTGTACAGGTCATTATTCAGAAAATCTAATCACTGTAAAGCCCTTTGTTCAACCAAGCTTTATCCCCGCAATCAAACACAACTCAGAACCACCACCCTTTAATCAGTCTGCTTTTAAATCCAGGAATGGCCTTGGTCTGATGCACTTAAATATAAGAAGTCTGTGCAATGAGCTTAAATTAGACCAGTTAAAAATCCTGCTTTCACAGACAGATCCTGACATCCTGGTTTTAACTGAGACATGGCTTAAGCAGAGTTTACCTGCCTCTGAGTTTAACTTGCAGAATTATAACCTGTACAGAACAGTCTACAGACCACCCTCAGCCATTTCTTCATCTGTCTCTGATATAGCACATTTACTTTCAGAACTTAACAAATCCAAGTTAATAGTCCTAGGTGACTTTAACCTTAACTGGTTATCAAAAGACTCTGATAACCTTAAAGAGAGGTACAGATTGTTAATGACCCAACCAGACCCAATTTAAAGGACTCTTCCAGATCAACTTTAATTGATTTAATTTTATGTAACAGACCTGACAAAATTTCTGCCTCTGGTGTCTTTGGTCTTGGATTAAGTGATCACTGCCCCATAGTCTGGGTTAGAGGTGCTAAAATAAAAACATCAAGCACAAGGATTGTTTTCAGGAGAAATTTAAACATTTTAATGAGCAGGCTTTTCTTCGAGACATCATAGACGGCTACATAAATCATAACACAGAAGTTCCAAACGTGGAAGAGGCTTGTAGGTATTTCTCAAACACACTGCTCACTGTTGTTCAAGAACATGCTGCCCTGTAAAAGTTCAGAATCAAAGAAAAATGTAGCCCGTGGTTTACCACAGACTTATCCCTAATGTTTTCAGAAAGGGATAAAGCCTGGGCTCTGGCAAAGCGGACAGGGAACACTGAGCACTGGCTGACTTTTAGGCAGTCGAGAAACAAATGCACTTCTTCACTGAGGAAAGCCAAAGCTAGATATTTCATAGATAAAGTTTCAAATTCTTACTCTGACCCATCAAAATTCTGGATAGCTGTAAATATCACTAAAAATAACTCAATGCCATCTTACCCTTCATGTATTATATCTAATAACTGTACCATAGACAAGCCGGATCAAATCTGTCAAGCTTTTAACGCACACTTTGCTGCAGCCGGAAACCAGTTTGACACAGTTTACCCCAGTTCTGCCTGAAACAGCCACTGTCTCCACAAACCATTCAAACCACCCTTTCCCCTTTAGTTTGCAGCCCTTTACCTCATCTGCTGTCAGAGAGGCACTTCAGAATATAGACTGCAAGAAAACAACAGGGCATGATAAAATTGACCCATATTTCCTGAAGATCTGTGCACCTATAATTTCAGAGCAAGTTGCACACTTGTTTAATCTCTCTGTTTCTACTGGTGTTTTCCTCCAAGCCTGGAAGACAGCACATGAACCCCACTCCACAAAGGTGGAGACAAATCTGATCTCAATAACTACCGGCCCATCTCCAAACTGTCCTGTCTAGCTAAAATCTTCATTCATTCAACAATCAATTGGTCAACAATCAAATCAAATCATTCCTCTCCAGTAATCGTATATTAAGCCCACATCAATCAGGTTTCAGAACAAACCATAGTACAATCACTGCTGTAACATCTGTCACAAATTAAATTATTTCACAGATTGACAAGAAAAGCCTTTGACACTGTTGACCATTCCCTGCTCATTGATGTCTAAGAGAAACTGGTTTTGACTCCATGTCCTGTAAATGGTCCCAAGACTGTACCTTTCACAGAGAGATCAGTATGTGGTTCTTGGTCATTGTCGCTCTGTGTGTTTGCCTCTATCAAAAGGGGTACCACAAGGCTCAATACTTGGTCCTCTCTTATTCACTATATATATAAACAACATCACATCATCCATAACAGATTGTAACTCGCACCTTTATGCTGATGATACAATTCTATACTGTTTTGCTAATACTGCCCAAGCAGCCATTCAAATCCTCCAACAAAATTTTGATCAATTACAACGTGCTCTGTTTAACTTAAGACTGGTTCTCAATCCAAGTAAAACTAAATACATGTTATTCTCCAGAGCCACAGACATCACTGACAGTAGTTTTCACATCACCACCCTAACAGGACACAGTATTGACAGAGTTTTCTGAGTATAAATACCTTGGTATTTGGTTAGATGAAAAACTCACCTTCAAATTTCATATCGCTTCCTTGGCCAGCAAACTAAGACAAAGAATTGTTTTTTTTTACAGGAACAAAGCTAACTTCCCATTGTGAAGTAGAAAACGTGTTATTGAAGCTGTCTTTTTATCTGTTTTGGATTATGGTGATGTTGTTTATAGAAATGCCTCTGCTTCTACTCTTAAACCCCTGGACTCCATTTATCACTCAGCCCTCAGATTCATCACTGGGGAAGGTTACTCCACCCACCATTGCGTTTTATATGAAAAGGTGGGCTGGACACCCCTGAATGTAAGACGTGACAGGCACTGGTTCTTATTCGTTTATAAAGCCTTACTTGGTGAAATGCCTTCATACATAACATCTCTGTGAAATCAATCTCATAATCAATATCCAACAAGATCCAGTGACCTGCTGATGCTTGAAGTTCAACGGGTAAACACTTTATTTGGAAGAACTGCTTTAAGCTTTTCTGCTGCTTTCACCTGGAACACCTTACAACAAACATTTAAACTACAAGCACTTGTTTCTTTTGGTCAGTTTAGAAAAATGATAATGACTTACACTGCTTTTGAATGTAACTGTTTTTAACTGTGTTGTTCTATTGTTCTCTGTACTCACGACATCATTGAAAATGAGGGAACACCCTCAATGATTTTTTTGAGATTAAATAAAGGTTGAATGAGTATAAAAAATATAGAATAAAAAATTAAAAAAATAAAATATATACACAGTTATTTCCAAAATTCATCATAGATAAAAGACTATAATAAAACACCTGGCTGTACTAAGTATGCACTGAGGAAACACCATATTAATGGATCAAAAAATAAGTAATATGAGGTTTGGTTAGTGTAAAATTAAATATATCATTAATAGAAATAAATTTGAACAAAGTAAAAGATAGAAAATCTAGAGAATAAAGTAAAAGATAGAAAATCTAGAGAATAAAGTAAAAGATCGAAAATAAAATAGCAAAATAATAAACGTAAGCTGTATTTGGAATAAAAACACGAAAAGGTAATTCAGGTAAAAGCCAGACTAAAATAGTTCTTGAGTTTGTTTTTAAAGACATTAACATAAGATGCAGCCCTCAGGTCTTCAGGATGTTGTAGCAAAAAGATGCCTCACTGTAAGTTTTTGTTTTAACTTTGGGAACTGTTAACAGAGACCTCTCTACTTTCTACATGACCAAATGAGGTCTGATTGGATTAAGTCTCTGTCGAACATATTTGTTATTTATTTGTTGTTTAAATTCGTCCATGTGCACTTTTTAAAATTTAGTTACTTTTTTCATTTATAAGTTCTAGTTTTCATCAGGGGAAAATAAAATGAAAATAATTTGTTTTCAAAATTAATACTGCATGAAATAGATGGTTGGCCCTATAATGCAGTGTGCAGGAGTGACTCTTTAAAAAACAGGGGAAGAAGTTTCACACCTGTCTGTAAAAATGTGGAAGCTATAGAAACAGCCCATTGTTTTCTGTCAGTCACTACATTTTTTTTTTCTTTTTTTTTCACCAATCAGTGCATACAAATATAAGTGAACAGAGAGATATCTGCATAGCAAGTTATGGTGCTGGTTTACAAAATTCCAGACATCAAATAAAAATTAAAAAGACGAAACTTGACAACAAACAAAACAAAACAAGGCAAACAAACAGAGACAAGAAAAACAAGGGGGTACAGAAATAGGCAAAAAAACAAAGACAAAGTAGATTTTAACACTATTTAAACATGTCCTGCCTGCTAACACACTAAGGTAAAATTATTTGTTATATCAGGTTGTGAGTGTAGGCATTGTTAACAGCATTAATAAGAGTTACAGCCATGATGATCTAATGGCGCCATCTTCTTTCTGTCGTGACTCTGCTTGGCCACTAGATGGCGGCAGACCCACCCAAACCACCGGTCGTCATGGAAACCAAGTGGCGCCTTCAAGGATGTTGGGAGAGGAGAGCGAGCGCGGAGCACTCAGTGACGTCATGTTATGGCTGCAAGAGAGGGAGAGAGAGAGTGGGACCCTGATGACGCCTTCAGGTGCTCTTCGTAAATTAGAATATCCGCCTTTACAGAGTTACGAAAAACAACATTTAAGAGGGTTTTTTGTCTCACTCCAGCTTCAGTAAAAACAACAGATGCTTTCAGTAGTGTAAAAGTAGAGTTTTAAAGGAATTACAGCCTTTCATAGCTCTGTTTTCTTGGAAGTATTGCCATTTGTGTTGGCATGGCTTTGTTGAGCGTTATAAATTTACTAGTTTCATTTACTTATTTTATTGACTGGCAGGCCGCGTTAAGAGAGCAGGAGGGCATGTGGTTGAGTGACCCACCAACTCCCCCATTGTTAGAACCACTGCGTTAACATTTAACATTGATGTGTGTAAAATGTGTGACCTGCCAAAGTGTTTTTTAAATAGATTTTATTGAACATTTTACAATATTTATAAACACAACACAATATGACGTCATTATGTGGAACCTTATTTGAAAAAACAGACAAATAACAATAATAGTAATAATAATAGATAATACATTTAAAAAGGGGTTGGTGCAAATTTAATAATAGACAATAAAACACAATTTAAAAAATGAATAACGAAAAGTGAACCAAAGTGTTTTTTTAAGTGCCTTATCTTACATGAACAATTATGCAAAAAAAAAGTACATATACAAAGCATGTAAACGCCTTAATAATGATCAAAGACACACATACATCCACATGTGGCCCAGCGAAGAAGAGTTATGGAAATAATAATATATGAATTAGGAATGCGCAATATTAATGGTTCATCAGTTTATCAGCTGATACGGAAATGTTTGCTGGTATTTAAAGCTGATACATCGATCACATATTGGCAGTAACATTGGTATCACAAGATTATTAAGACATCAGCAAAAAACTAATATGAAGCATCCCTAATATGAAAATATGAAACAAAACAATACATGATATATTGTAGGCTAAATTGATCATTTAAAATAAAATACAGATTTTGCAAAATGCAGGCCAACCTCTTACAGTGATTAATATTCATAACTTATCTTAAGAAAAATTTATGTTTGTTTATTTTGCATAATAAATATACATTTATTTCAGGTTTTGGAGCAAGCTGGTTTAGCTACTCTATGTTTTTTCTTAATCTGTTTATTTACTTTAATTCTAATGTAACTACTTACCCTGTTTATTTTTTTTTACTTAATCTCCAATGGCTTCTGATTTTGAACCTAATATTGACATTTCCACAGTTCTGTTAAATCAAACTCTTTCTTCTTTGGCTTAATTTTAATTTTTTTTGCACATACTCCCTCGTTCTCTGTTTATGTAAAGCACTTTGTGCTACACATGTTGTAATAAAAGTGTTATACAAATAAAGTTGGATTGATTGATTCTTTTGTTACTGTAGCTGGGAAAAGTTCAAATGGATTTACAAGTGAATAGATTATTTATGTAGGGGATCAACTGTCTTATTACCTTTTGATGAGAAGGTCATGGAAGGTATATTTCTTAAAAGCAATAGGATGAAAATGTAAAGAGGTATGGAAGAGTATTCAGGCCAATTTAGATAGTAGAGATTCAAGTCGATATTAAAAGAATAAAGTCGAAATTTTGACAAAAAAGGCAAATTTACAAGATAAAAGTTGAAATGGCGATCAATGAAGTTGAAATACAATTTGGTGACAAGAGTCAAAATGATTGGATTAAAGTTAAAATGTCGACAAAAGAAGTCAAAAATAAAGTCGACATGCAATATGTGTCGACTTTATTTTCGACATTTCTGCTTTTTCTCTCGACTTTTTGACTTTTCTCAATATCTCAACATTTTTCTCGACATTTCCACTTTTATTACAAACTTGTATTTCGACTTAATTCTGGTCATTTCAACTTGAGTCTAGAAACTTTAATGTCGACTTCCCCAAAATTAGTTTCTCAATCTCACATGGCCCTTATACTCTTCCACTGTACAAAGATAATTTAAAAAAAGAAACAAAACATGACACCCATACAGATATTTCTCAGATCCATTAACAGCATTGATCATCCGCGTGATTGTCCTACAGCACCTGAACGCACCATCCGGCTGCTCCGCTCAGCCAGAGGAAGCGGACAGCAGCACAGCGCACGAGGCAGGACCAGCTCCACCGGGAGGCACGAGACGGACAAGTGCGAGGTGAGCATCATTTCTTCCTGCACATGCTGCTTTAGAGAGGTTCCTGCTCGTAGTTTTTGCTCTGTAGTTTATTTACAGACAGTTTGCAGGCAGCAGCAGCAGCCGGTCTGTCTGTCTGACTGTCTGTCTGTCTGTCTGCCCGCTGCTGCTCCGAGGCTCTGCAGGTTCTGCTGCTGACGGGATGCTGCAGCGGGCAGACATTTGAGCCCAGTTCTCAGTCATGACTTAATGTTTGAGTGATGCTGAAAAAACACGGACTTATTCCTAGAGACGAGCACGATGGCAAGTTTGTGAGCAGCAAAAAGTTAAGTTGAGTGATTTTAGACACCTGCAGCAGAAGGTGAGACGTTTACGGACAGAAAACTCTGTTGTAGAGCAAATACTCCAATGAGAGGACGATCAGCTGGATGATAGATGGACATGGTTGTAATTGAGCTCATTAACAGGTGTGGAAATACTGCACCTTTATTGGTTTTACTTTGATTAAGAGAGAGTAAAATGACAAATCAATGAAATAAAAGCACTGATTAATCCAATTAAGCTTCACACTTAATTGGTTGAGGGTTTTTTTAATTATTGTGCTTTTTTGTATTTTTTTATTATTGTTTTGTATTGTCTTCTTGTCTTGCTGATCTTTACTGTATGATTCAAAATTGATTGATCACAAAAACAAATCAAATAAACAGAAAACAAAACAATTTAAGTTAGTGCCAACACTCTCCTTTAAGTCATTTTTAAATGCACTCAGAGCTCAATCTAATTATAAAATCGGCAAGTTTATTCCACACACAACCCATGACAATTTAGCACAATGTAAACATCCTAGTTTACGTGTAATATGTAATGCACTCTCACGTATTACTGCTTTTTAACAGATATAATCATGAGGTTTCTAGTGATTTTAACTTCCTTTAAACATGGACAATGCTCTTGTAGAAACACAAGAACAGCCCAGAGCTGACCAAAGAAGAGCTACAGCCACCACTCCTGACGTTCTGCCTTAACAATGGCACATTTCAGGGAGCACAGATCAAAATCACAGAAATAAATGTCAGCTGTTGCTTTCCATCGCTTGTGCTAAACCATTTTACACGTGAAACTCTGAGAAGTAGCCCAATCAGAAATGTGGTTATCAGGCAACCTGCCTTAGAAGGTCTTGACTTTTATTTTGAAGTTTGAGGCTATTAAAGTTCTTGTAAACTTCTTTAGTTTCTTAAAGGTCGTAAGTTTGCAATGGCAGACTGTTTTTTATTGAATTTTTCATCTCTTTTGTAAGGTTGCTCCTGAAACCATAAGCTGTGGCAAAAATGTGATGCTTGAACAGTTACCATGAAAAAATTATCAGGATAAAAAATCAGAATTACTTTATTAAGTTTGGTTGGTTCAGTTGCTCTAATACACAGAAGAACAGTAGGAATATCAAATAAAGACATTAAAATAGATAAGAGCTTTGAAATTAAGTCAGAAAGTTGCACATGAACAATCTTTAAGCTTCTTTATGAAGGACAAAATAAACAATTTGGGTAAAAGTGAGTAGGAATGGAAATCAAAAACCAATTCCAGTTGGGAATCATTAACAACTCCATCAAAGAATCAATGTCATGACTCTTTTTGCTAATCATTCCCTTATTGAGTTCCTTCCACTGACAGGGTTCAGAAGCATCAGAATTGTGGCGTAACTTTTTAAAAAAAGGCGCCTACTGCACAACCTTATGTGAGTGGAAACACCAGCAACTTGCAGAAGCAGTTATCTATGCTGTGACGTGTTTGACATTGTTGACACTGAAAATTACAGATCATTTGCCCACATAGAAAATCTGCAGGAATCAATAAGGGACTCATTAAACAATTGGATCGATTAGCAGGATTGTTAATAGCATTGGCATTGATAAAATCTTTTCAATTCCCATCCCTAAAAGTGAGAGTATAAACAAGACCAAGGAATTTAAACTATTAACGTGAACAATGTTTATGATATGTATACAAATATTAATACGACGGCACTGTGTGGCAGTAGACCACCAGTAGTGCAGCTTGATAACCTGCTCATGAAATTATATTTAGCACCAGGGCTTATTTTAAAGTGAAAGTCTCCCTTTTATAAATGTGCATTTTATCCTAAAATAATATGATAACAATATAAACCTCACATGTGTTGATTGTTATTTGCTGTTCAGAGCAAAAATATCTGAAATTTTCTCCATTTTGCTTTCTGGAAGTCCAACTTTGTTATTTAGAAGTGTGAAGAAACCCTTGTTTTGTGCAGCTTGTCTGAAAATGTTCCTTCACTTTCTTTTTTTCCCACAATGCCTCACTTTGACTGTCTCCTCTCCCAACACAAGCACTTGTCCCCTGTCAGGATGGCCCACTTGACCTCTGAGCTGTGACTGACACCAGCTCTTACTCGACAGTTTTTCACTGGACGTCTTTTTGCCTTTTCTTTTTCTCCATTGGTGGATTTTCCCTGGAATAGACACTTTTTCATATTTGGATGCAGACAAACTGAATCCTGCCCTGGACTGAATCACCACTCGCAGAGAGGATCATGAAGATCGCATCGCCCTGTAAGACCACCTCTCCATGGCAGCAGTGATGCTTTTGGGAAAGACGACCCTCCTGGTTGTCTCGGGTTCCTGTTCTCTGCCCTGATGCTCCCTTCAGGCCGGCCCCTCAGGACTGAGAGCTGCGAAGAGAATCCATCAGGAAGCGATATGACTGAGATAGGACTTGTGGTCGAGGTCGGACCCTCCGAGAGATTGGGTGTCGTCTTTCTGGTGAATCAAAGTTGATGGAAAGGCAGAGATCCCTGTGTTTGGATAGACGTTAAGTGAAGAAGGGGACTTGGATACTTGGAGCAGGTACTTCCCTTCATTCCCTTCGTTCTTGGATAGTTTGGATATATTTGGGAGAGCCGGAGTACTCGTCCACTTATGGGAAGATGGAGGGAGGAGCAGAGGCGAGTCCACCACAGCAGCACCAGAGGAGGAAAGCTGTGCAGCACTGTTTGGAGGACCAGAAAAGGGTGAGTCAGTGATTCTCATTTATCTACCTGTCTGCGCTGTTTTCTGTGAGGCCTCCAGAGTAGAGGGAGGCTGCAGCGTCAGAGTGGAGGAGAACTTGTTGGTGTTTGAGTTTATGGTCTGCAGATTTTGATATTCTTAGGTGGTGTTTACAGGGCTCTGTTTTTTTGCCAAAACCAAGGACTTTTCACTGCATTTATGCCTCCTGTTTACATGAGAACGGTGCCTGGAGTGCCTGAATCTGCAAACTTTCGAAACCAGGGTCCAGAGTGAAGCATTTTGAAAACGCATCACCATCTGGCTTCATGTAAATGGGATTCAACGTTTCAACAACAGCTTTGGTATTCTACCGAATTACATGTGCTGCTTACCGTGCTCGGTTTGTTACCCAGACAGATTTGTTGTCCAGACAAGAAAGTCCTGGGTCTTGGTGTGCCCACCTGCCATTGCTTTTTGTGAAAAGTTTGTCTTCTTCGTACGTGTGTTGTAACACCCCTGTTTCTCTGCAAACCTACATCACCATTCACTGGACTGGCATGCACACTACAACGTTTTCAGTTGTCCTGGCATCTCCATGTAAACAAGATTGTTTTTGAATCAAAGGAAGAACCTTGGCCTTGGCCCTACTCGGTTTGCTGCGTGTTTCCACTAGCCTGGTACCTCCTAAAACAAGCTAGTTTTAGTACCTACTCCGCTCTGGTTCCAAGCGAGCTGAGTCGATGCTAAAAGATGACGTCACCGACTGCCGGCTACTGATTGGTCAGACAATGTCGTCATCGAGAGTGCGACGACGTAGCATGCTAGCGGTAGCTACCATTAGCTTACCCTCATACGTCTTTTCTTTGCAGCTCGATTGCTCTGGTCCTCGGCTTCATTCTGTTGTATAGCTTCCAAAACTCTCCTGTGCTTCTCAAGGGGTATTTCTTCTTACCACCTGCAGCCTTCTTCTGCTTTCCTTTTTTAATCAGTTTGTGACAAAAAGCCACAGATTGTTGTGTCACGCTCAAAATGACGTCACCGCAGAGCCGCTCAGCTGTTTACAGCGACACTGCACCCCATTGTGCAGGCGACTTGGGCTAATGGAAAAGCAGCACAAGGTGAGCAGAGTAGAGCCGGGTAGAGTCGAGTAGAGTAGAGTAGGACTAATGGAAAAGGGCCATTAGATTCATGTGAATGTAAAAAGTTACTATGTGGATCTGCTGCTTAAAGGGGTATGACAACTTTTTTTTGGCATGCTTGTAAGTAGGTCAACAAGCGCTTCTGCACCGGTTTGCAACAGAATGGTGTCTATCTGCTTGTCACTCCAGAGAGAGGCCAAACACAACAGAATAGAAGTTGGCACACACCAGATACAGCTACTTTTTGATGCAAGTAGCAGAGTTTTTACAGATTTTTAAATATATTTTCCCATACATATTCATTCTGTAGTGCAAATTGACCATTAGTGACGTCACACGCTGCTTTATTTGTCTGGATGTCAAAAACGGTGCTGTCCAGCTGGTAAATGTCCCCATGGTGAACTTAAACCTACATATCCAACCATAGTCGTTTTATTGAAGCTTTACGTATCATATGCAACAGAAGCACTGTGTTGGCTAATGCTAATGCAAACTTGATAGCATGGCTGTGTGTTAATCCAATAAACAAATACTTACTTTGAATACAAACTTTCACTACCACCTGTTGGTTTGTCTTTTAATTTTTTCAGACCAGATGTGACTTCTTTTAAATACAAGTAAGTTCATACTGATTTTTAACCATATTTCCCATACGGAGTCATTCTGTAGCACATATTGACCATTTTCATGTGACGCCAAACTCTGTTTCATTTTGTCTGGATGTCAAAACCAATGCCGTCCAGCAGGTGACTTAATAGACATTTCTGCTCAATGAATAAAAATGTCCCTTTGGTGAATTTAAACCCACAAATCCAACCAGAATTATCTAGTGCTGTACAGTGGACTCTCTCACAAGGCTTTGAATGTCACCTTTAAATCTGCGAGTCATTTTATGAAGCTTCAACAATCATATGCAACAGAAACATGCTAATGCTAACCATCGTCAATTAAAACAATCATTAAAACATGGCTGTGTGTTTATCCATTGAACAATCAGTGTGAGACGAGTACTTACTTTGAAGACAAACTTTCATTACTCTTGTTTTGTCTTTACCTCCACCAGGAGGTTATGTGATCGCTGGCGTCTGTTTGTTCTTTTGTTAGTTAGTTTGTTTGTTGGTTTGTTTCTCTGTTAGCAAGATAATTCAAAAAGTTTTGGATGGATTTTGATGTAATTTTCAGGAAATGTCTGGATTGAGACAAGGTACAAATGATTAGATTTTGGGAGTGATCCGGATCAGCGCCTGGATCCGCCATGACGAAAACCGCGATTTTTGTGAACAACTACTGAACTAAAATAGATATCATTATGAATCCAATCGCTGATGGTATGTTTTCAGGGTCAAGAAATGTAAATATTTAGATGAAATAAAGGTAGGACTAATATTTATGGTGAAAATCACAATATGAGTGAGGACTGTGGTGCTGGCGGAGGACTGCGCTCTCCAAGTGCTTTTCTTGTTTGAGTTTGAAATCATTGATTTGGGGCTGTTCAAGTATAAATGTTCCGGGATCTGACCACAGACCTCAGATTTACACCCATCAGCAGCTGGTATTCTTCAACCACGAAACAAGTCATGCTTATATTTCCCTGAATTTGGCAGCATAAGCCCTGTATGTAAACACCTGCATCTCCATGTTTAATGAATCAACTTCTACGAATGAACCAGGTGTGAAACAAACACACTAAAGTCTTTACTTTCTCGTGCTAGAAAGCTAAATTATAGTCGTCGGAGCCGTTGCTTTGTGATCTTGTCTGACCTTCACAAAGAAAACCAGCCTCGGCGTCACAGGAAGCATAACTGGATTGATTCAAAGCGTCAGTGAAAGCATCAGGGCGTCTGCGCTGTCTCCTCTGATGCCTTGTGGTTGTGTAGAATTACTCCAGCACTCCGTGTTAGGATTGATGGATCACTTGATACCGTGACTCATTTTGCCTGTTTCAGCTTCGCTCTGCATTTTCCACACCATGTTGATGTAGTGCCGCTGTACTGTGTACACCTCACAGCTGTGGTTTCCTCGGGATAAACGGATGCACGGGGAAAAGTTGTGAAAATACAGATTCTTGTAGGTGTAAAGTCTTTTGACGTCGTATCAGAGGCGTTTGAAATGTCAGCATGAAAACCTGGCTGTTATTCTGACAGAAGCTCCGTTTGTGCTGACATTTGGAGAGGATGTGAGCTTTACTCGCTGCTCTGACAGATGTGACAGACCGTGATGGAAGCGCAGGCTGACAGCACATGCTAAATATTAGCCTGTGACGACTGAGAGCACATTAGTCTTCATTTCAGCATGAAGATGGTCTGAATTTCTTTGGCGTCTCTGCAACAGAAGCTGAATCAGCTGACCTGCAGCTTTCTCTAAACTAAAAGACTGTCATCACAGAAGTTGGCGGATTTATAATCTGCAAACCAAAACAGGAAATTAGTTAGAAAGACACCAGTTACCAGCTAAGAGGCTGATACAGGGTGTTTATGGATCAAAATTGGAAGAGACATCTTCTTTATTAATTGTACATTATTTCAAACATGCAAAGAAAATCTGATGGCCATTTTGAAAATTTAGCAATTATGATAAATTAGGGATGTCCTGATCCAGTATTGATATCGGATAACGGTCCGATATCAGCAACAAAACAAATACTGTATTATATTGGCCTGCATCTAAAATCTCTTGATATAAAAACTCCTATACAAGTAGTCCATTCTAATTTATTTTTTATTTATTTCAGTTGTAGAATATGTTTAGGGGTGCTCTGATACAACTTTTTCACTTCCAATACGATACGGATATTGCAGCCTTGAGTACTGGCTGATACCGATATCGATCCAACACGATATCAGCAGGAATCATACATACTTTTATAACTTATTTTGAAGTATGGACTTTAAGAAAAGGCTTGATCAGGTGAGATTACTCAAACAGAGAACTGTAGTCAGCAATAGTGGGGAAGAAAATAACTGACTGATTTGTTCTTAACCAATGGGCTCAATAAATTTTAACCTTAAACATAAGAGTATAGTACAATTAAATAAAAGAAATGAAAAATAAATTAGAAGACCCTGAAAAGTATCCTCAAGAATACAGTACAAACAAAAACATGTATTTTTAAATTGCAAAATATCCTCTGTGTTTAACTTAAACATATCACTGCTAAATTAGATTTATAAAAAATAAATTAGAATAGACTGCTTTTATCAGAGTGCTTATATCGCATATTTAAGGTTCAGGCCGATATAATCCGATATTTGTTTTTTTTGCTGGTATTGGATGGATACCTGATATCAATCTCGGATCGGGACACCCCTAGTTGTGTCAACTTTTTTACAAATTTGCAGGAAATGTGCATTTACAGAAATACTAGTAAGCAGATGATAAATGTTGTGTTCTGTGCTTTTTGATCAATTATTTCTTTACAGTTATCTATACGATAAACATAGTGAATATTGCACTGAAGCTTGATTTGGATCATGAATCCAATTAAGATCACAATATCTGCAAGAAACATTGCAATCAGATCTTTTCCTGAAATCATCCTGCCATAAACTAAAGGTCACGTTTGTTCATGTTTCTGCTTGAACATCTTCATAACGTGATTCTGGTTTGGTTTTTGTGCCTATTTCATGTTGCTCTTCAGGTTTTCCTTCCATCAAATTGCTTTTAAAAAGAGCTGAGCTTTATAGTTTTTTCAATTTTATTCAGGTAGCGTACATGGGTACAAGCGACACATTATTGGGAATCCAGCACTGAGGGCAAACAAAGCCTGGGCAGATGTTGAGGTCGCAGCATGAGCTTCAGTGTTTGATTGGTGGATCTGACACAGGCTCTGATCCTCGTGGTTTGAGCCTCGCTGAACTTTTCCTCCTTTTGCTCCTGTTGTGCCAGAGATCACATAGAAGTGTGTTCATCCCATTTCCCCCTGCCTCTCCATTCCTCCCCCCTGTGAATTATTGATTTGATCAGGTGTGTTAAATTAGTCACTTGGGATTATGTACGACATGAATATTAATTGATGCGACCAAAGTCCCAGCTGCTGTTTTTCCAATTTTCCAGGCCGCAGATTCTTTCTGAATGCTCAGTGACACACGAGCAGCAAAAGGACTTCAGCGACGTCCGTCCAGTGTTTGGATTCTGCTCAGTGTTTATGTAATCCTGTCCTAACGAGTTAATGCTCTGTCTGTGCTGTTGCTGCTATGGTAACCAACCAGCCCGGACACCATTCATGAGGTGACTTTTTGCTCTTTGCATGCCCGATCAGTTATCAGCGGTGGCACGTCTAGATTTCATTATGAGCCCCCGTTTCTGCCGCGAACGTGGCGGCATCATCAATCGGGGGGGGGACCAGGCGAGGCCAGACGCTGGGAGCTCTCCAGGGAGGGGAGGTTGTTCCTGACTGGGCCGATACTCACCTTCCCTCTTAATGGACATCAGCCAACTTAAATAAATTGAAAGCACTGAGGTAGTAACCCGGACACACGGCGGCCATTGTTGGAGAATTACTCCAGTCTTCCATGCAGCAAGCCTCGATGTCCCTCGACAATTACCTGGGCTGCGTGAGTTCAAGATCCTATATGTGATACCCGCAGCAGTAGGAGGTAATTGGATTTTGTTCCCTTTGTAGATTCACTCCCTCACATGTTCCCTGCTCTATATATTAATGTTCATTGAGTGGCAATCATGGACTTACATGGGAAAGCAGAGGACATCGGGGACGCATTGTATTGTGGAGAAAAAAGGCTCCGTGTTTGATGGAGCAGAACTGCAGACTCTTCTACCAGCTGAATATTGTCTCTTTGGCCTCAATTGGTATTCATTGAACTATGATTCCATGAGATTGGATCATTATTGTTATGAATTGTCCAACTGTGGATGAGAAATGGTCAAGGATCTACAGTATGAGCCTTTTATAGGCCTTTACCTTTGCTCTAAAGCTGGCATTACTGAACACAAGACGTTCTGCAGAAAGTCTTAATCTGACAACAGCTGGAAAAACACAATGTTGGTGAATCAAGAAAAACATCCATGAAGCAAACTGAAATCAAATAGTCAAACTTTATTTCTATAGCCCCTTTCAAACAATAAAATGTAGCACAGACTGCTTTACAATCACATAAATTAAAAGAAGATAAACTGTTACGACCTAAACCCACTCTGCCCAACTCTCAAACACACCCCACAGTATCCTTACACAGTGTTCACACAGTTACATTGAAAAAGTAATCTGATTACTCCTTTTAAAACTAACTTAGTTACATTACTCATTAACTTTTTTTTGATGTAAGCATGGAACTAGTATTTCTCTGCCTTATGACCTATTTTATTGACCACATTTTGGTGTTTTAGGCATAATTTTTGTTTTACATTTAGCTGTATTTTCTCTTTTGTATTGAAATCTCTTTCAGTGGTTACCACACACTTTAAATGTAAAACATATCAATTTGAAATCAGACTTTAAATATCTGGTGTTTTGCAGATTTATCACGATGGAATTTATACATCTGTAACTTTGTAAAGAGTCTTATCAAAATAATAATTAAATAAATTAACTAAAAAAAAACTAGAGATGGTATGTATCTATAAATCACACAACATTACTCAAAACTGAAAGTACAAATTAAGTCTAAACTATTTGATTGAAAACAACTTTTCCATTTTATTGCTTTTGAAATATGTCAAATGCAGTGTTATATCCATACACTTTATCCAAAAAGTCACTTAAACTCATGTTGCAAAGGAGATGTTCTTGTTTTCCCTTGAACAATGTATTTAAAGCATCCTAGCCTGCAGTGCTGCTCTAACTGTAATTGAACAAATGAAGAACAAAGCGTTTTGAGTTACTGACAGCACAACAGTAAGTAAAAAAAATCACATATTTCTCTTGTCACTGTCTGAATTGAATAGACTGCATAAAAAAAGTGCATACATATTTGTATGTTGTATATATTTCCAACTCTAATAGAATATGACTTTTTATTTTTTTGAAAAAGTCGATATTAAGATTTTAAAGATCGATATTATATCAGAGGTCCAAATATTGGATATATTGCTGTATCCATATTTTTCACACCTCTACTGCGTTGTCAAGGAAGAGGGGGAGGAGCATGAACTATAGCAGATAGATTAAACCCAATGGATGATCCTACAATCTCTCTGCTTTGAAATTCACAGTTTAACGCATAAATTAAACTCACCTTTGCCTTACACTGGTGTGCAATTTATCATCTAAATGTGCCCAGAGTCTGAACTGAATTGGGGAAACAAACTTTTTGTTGCTTGGGAAACTACGGACAGAACTAAAAATGTCAGAATTGGCTTCAGTCAAAGCTTTTAGTCCTCAAAACTGTCACACTTCCACTGAAAAATTGTTGATTTTTCCCCCATATGTATTATTTGTAATTTACTGCCTAAGTCTTTCTATAATTTGTATTTATAATGCTGTGTATGAGATCCTGGTCTCAATTGGAATTGTCAGGTTAAATGAAGGTTTAATTAAAAAATAAGTAAATAAAATAAAAAGTGTCGTCATATCTCACAGCCCTATCATGTCATCTTTATTACACAGTGCCATTAAACAGTATTTCAGTTTGCTGTGTCCTCCTCGCCGTGGTTATTAGTGAACATAAAGACTGGGTTTGACGGCTGTCTTGACTCCGTCCATAATCGTGTGATGGAGATGTCGAAGGGCATTCACAAGGTGACAGGGACCGTCCTGTAATGGAATCCTTTATTGATTCTGCTCATGAGGATGAAAGGGTTTTTGACACTAATTGCTCAATCATAACTGTTTGAAATTATGTATTTATTTTCCCCCGGTCTTCGTCATTAAGAGGCGATTGGTACGGTTGGGTGGGGGGTGGGTGGGGGCTCTGTAGGATAATGAGCTGTTTGCAGTGTTTGTGCAGCTGACTGCTCTGCTGCAGTCGTTTCCTAACACCCCTATAATTAACCAAGAGTGGGAATCCCTGCACGCTTTTATTTATTACCTTCTCAAGACGGACTTAATCTTGAACCTCAGATACGATTCATATTCAGCTGGGGAGGGGGTGTTCGCTTAATGAGCTTCTTTCTCTGACTGCGAGTGCTCGAGTGACTTACAGACGTCTCACGGGTCAATAAGACTTGATAATTGGTGGTCAGTGGATTCACTGACAAAGAAGACAAAGACTAGAACTTGGATCAGACCTGGAGTCACATACTAACGTCTTTTTTGTGCAAGGTATGAAGAGGTGGGACGAGCTAGAAGACAACCGGAAGAGGACATCAGGGACGTGCTAACAGCTTCAGTAACAGCATCAGAGCTGGACCACATTTCTTTAATAAATAAAGAACAAACAATAACAAACTTTGCTGAAGGATATTTTCACTTCACTGCCGACATGTTTTGTAGGGAGTTTGTCCCACAAGTGTCTCACTTTCTTTCCTTGTAGCAGCGAAGCACACCTACTGTATTATCTATTTACCCTTTAATGAACGTGATTGACAGAACAATTGTCCAATCACGTGCTGGATATACTTTTGAAAGGTGCTGCCTTACCCACTTTGTGTTGGCTCTTTTCAAATGGACCAGGGAAATAAAATAAACTTTCTATCTGGTTTGTCAGGTTAGCGAAAACTCATATAATGAGGTTTTGATAATCCTGATCAAAAGAGGGCTAAATAAATACAGAAGGAAAGCAGTCAAGGCTCTTGAAGATTCAAAAACAAGGCAACTTGACTGTTGAGTTTAGGGAAGACATTTCACCTCTCATCCAAGAAGCTTCTTTAAAGACGCTTCTTGGATGAGAAGTGAAACACCTTCCCAAAGCTTAACACAATCGTCAAGATAACCATGACGTGGATAAATGAGAACCTACACAGACGTAGTCATGGTCACTCGTAGGGCCCTAAAAATCTGTCATTTTTTTTTCTCAAACTACATTTTAGGTTTTTGATAATTCAATTTTTAGTATTTAACACCAGATTAACATTGAGACACTGTATAAAGTAATGAAATATAGAAACTCACTTTTCAGGTGGTCCTCACATGTGTCTTTACTGGTCCAGTCAACACTGTGTTGACAAAATCTGCAGAACATTTGATCGCCTGACACATAATTGTTGGGAAAGCGCACTGTCCTGTACTGTGGAATGAGCCTGGAGTTTTGTAGCTTCTTTACGGACTTAGATGGTGTCCCAGGCCGCCATTTTGACACGTTTGCATCATTAATTGAAGAAGGAGGAGGGAGAGAGGAAGTGATGCGTGCATGGTCCCCATCATTAGTGATCCCCTCCCATTTTTCCCATGAGATATGTTCCTTTTTGGTTAGAAAAAAAAGCTTTTATGTAAAGTCCATTTCCATGATATTCCGCTTTTATATTGAATTCCACTTTTAATGTCCATGATTCCACTACTTTATGTGTAACAGGCACCATCTGTAGCTTGTACTATTTACCTGCAGGTAACACACAAGCTCTGAGTAAACCTGTTGATGGTGATGATATTGCAGTTGTTCAATAAATGAAATTTGAGGTTTTGCTTTCCATCATATAACACATATATGGCAGCAGTACACGCCTTGAGTGCTGTAACTGAGGATGCAACTGTTGTGCATAAAATTAAATATTACATTGTTCAGCTATATTCTCTGCTTTCTGTGGACTTCTGTAGATAATTGATACAGCCAAAGAGGAACCTGCGTTGGCCGCTCTCTCTACAGTATTTCCTCTGTCAGTGGTCATTTATGGAGACATATGGGCAAGGTCATTGGGGTCATACCCTCCCTGAGCTGCCAACCTGCTCATTAGGTACACAACATCTGTGCCAAGCTGTGCTCAGATTGCTGCAGTCAGTGCCCTTTACATCACCCCCTTAAACAAGCTAACAAACATCAGCGACAGATCTCTGTCTGGTTGTTCTTTGCACCTTGTCAATCAGTTAAAACGATCATTCAGTTTTTACCTGAAGACCGACTTCTTTTTTATCAGCAAGATTTTGATGCTGCATTTAGACCTTATAAGGCTGTCAACTTTTCCCCAACATCAAACTTGAAGTGGCTTTGTACATCCTCTAGTTTATTAAAATGTACCTCACTCTTTGTTTACTAAGGTAAAGACAGCAGTGCTAGAGCGCCCTCTGTTGGATTAAACTCTGCTCAAGGTACCCTGTCAGCGTTAATTTTGTTGATTAATTATTTTTGTCATAGTTTTTGTCAAAAACATTTTCCCCCTGATAAAAACTAGACAATAACTAATAAAACAAGAGCACGTGGACAAAAAACAAAACTAGATTAAATTACATGTTCGTCAACAAATAAAAACTAGAAAAAAGTATCTGACAGAGACTTAATCCAATCAGACCTAATTTAGTCATGTAGAAAATAGAGACAAGTTAAGAATATATCCAATCACAGCTACTTTGGTTGTGTGGAAAGGTTGGATGAGTTCAGAGGGACATCCAATCACAGCTGCTTTAGCTTGGTGGTGGCGGGATAAGTTGTGGAGCGATCCAATCAGAGCAGAGATGTTTTGCCTGGTAGCCTAAATAAAGGTGACTGCATTTTTTCATAAAAGATACGTTTTTTTCTGTTCATTTAAACATTAAAACTTTACTAGCGTTCAATAAAGGGTTATTAGATGTTTCATTTTATCCACGAGTAAAACATGACTTCAGAAATTCAAGGAAACATAAAAAATGCCTGACACTTTACACTTCATATTTTTAAATTTACAGTAGATTTTGTGGACTAAAACGTGAAATTTTATGTGCTTAAACTAGACTCAAATTAAACAATTTAGATGACTAAATTAGGACTGAAACTTAAATATATTTCAGGCAAAAGACTGTCACTAAAACTAACTTAAAAAGTGCTGTCAAAATTAACACTGACCAATGCACTGCTACTCCTAATATTGTACATTTAAATATCTATTTACAATACAGAATGGGGTGACAGCCACTGGACCTTAAAGGTGCAGTGTGTAGAAATTGGCATTTTAGCGACATCTAGTGTTCTGATTTTGGAATAAGCCCGTCTGTTAGTAGCACATAACATCACTAAGCGATGAGAGCTGGTGAAGACCAAAAATGATCGTGAACAGGGCATTAACAGTTTACAACAGTTACAAGGTGAAGGTTTTTCATTCATATTTGTAAATATTATTTTGATAGATTATAGGTCAGTTAAGATGATGATTATTATAGGTTTTGTATCCCCAGCCCTAACCCTAAGTTTTGTAGACTCATTTAAAAAAAATCGTGTTTCGCTGTTTTTGCCCCCAAAACCCCCCAGTAGACAACATTGAGGATCATTGTGTCAGCCTCCACAGAGGAGAGACTAGCGGTACATAGATATAAAAAGCTTTTCTAACTTAATAAAAAGAAAACAAAAGTTTTATGGGGATGATTGTACACTTATTTCAACAGACTTTACATACAAATAGAAACATTACATCCTATATTTACCATTTCTGTTTGCCAAAAAGCTGCCAAACACTTTTAAGACTTTCTTTCGACTCGCTCCCCATCGCTCCTTCAGGATGTTGGCGTGTGAGTTGTGGAGAATGACAAGAGTGTCGACAGTTCGTTGGTGACAGGCTCTGATTGATCGAGTGTGCCAGCGTCCCGCTCCACTAGTATCTGAAACTAATTGAATGTAATCTCAGAGAGATAGACTAGCGTCATGACAAACGGGCAGCCTTGTGAGATTATTTAGAGCCCATTGTACACACTCCCCCCCTTTAACACATCCAGCCTCAGACTGGACCACTCAGATAAGTGATTACCATCTTTAGTGATCTGCTGCTCTTTATATTACACTGCTCTGGTGCTCTGCAGCCCCCATAAAACATTTCATTTAAAGGATTTCCACCTACAGGGGCAGCGTGAGGAGAAGGTTCTGGCACTTTGTGATAGAGAAAATCTTAATGTCATGAATTCTGAGTCGGCCCGTGCAGATGAGGACTCTTTTAGCCTCTCTATAAGCCTTTCTTGCAAAGCAGGCAGCTGCAGAGGAGAGACAGGGGATTTATCTTGGTGAAGGACTGTGTTTGCCCAGTCATGCAGCACTGACGAGCGCTGGGGCTCAGGGGTTTGGATTGGGGAAGGGGGAGGAGGGGGTCAGTCAGAGGGTGGAGGGTGGAGGTAGGACCAGGCTGGGGGTTGGGAGGATGCTGCACTCGGGATGCTGCTCGGCCCTCAGGAGCCATCTGGCCCTCGCCCTCACTCTGAGGCCTGAGGGAGGATGAAGGACAGGTGGCAAGAGCTGGTGGGTCGGTCTGGACTTTGGCTGCAGGGGAACATGATTGGCTGGTCGGACCCCCTAAAATACCGACCCCTCACGTACCAAACACCTGCTCTGATCTGTGTCAGGAGTGATGGTCTAGATGGTTGGGGAATTAAGTCTTTGTTTGTCATCTTTGTTTTTACAGACAATATTTCTGACGTTTTGTTGGGCTCTATAAAATTTGTTATTTTTTCCCAAATCCCTTTTTTCCCATATTCTGTTTTTTTGTTTTAAATCTTTTGAGAATTAGTTTTTTAGTAAAGAACCCCAAAACAAAGTAGTATAATCACCCACTCTTTATAGGGCTGAACAATGTGGACAGAATTTCATATCTCTGTATCGATACGGTACAATATGACTTCGGGTTTGGTGAAAACCAAGCGTTAAAATGAAATTTGTTGTGGCTTCCAGAGCTGTACATGCAGGGCCAGCATTGGGGAAATCTATATTGTGTATATCGTTGCTTTTTCGATATTAACATATTGACTGTTCATATCTTGATATTGATACAATAATGTATCTTTCAGCCCTAACTCTTCAGGTGGTCCTCACGTATCTTTATGGGTCCAGTCAACAGTGTGTTGACAAAATCTGCAGAACATTTGATCAGCTCACACATGATAATCACTGGGAAGCTGCTCTGCCCTGTAGCTTGCAGTTAGCCTGTTGTAGTTTCGTATCTTCTTTTCCAACTTAGCCGATTTCTCAGGCAGCCACATCAATATGTTTGCATTTTTAAGACGCTTTCCCTCTAAAATAAGCGTTTGAAAGTGGGATTTTTAAAAGTGGGTCAACCCACTTACAATCTGCAGGTGACTCCTTTCTCACTGCCAGCAGACCCAGTTCTAATCCCCAGCAGTCGAGCTGCATGGCTGTTTTTTTCCCCTGTTGGAGCATTTTTCTGAGAAATATGTTCCTTTTTACTAAAAAAACCCAAAACTTCTACATAAAATGCAGTAATTTCCATGATATTCCGTTTTTAATGTCAAATTGTGTGATTCCATCTGTGATTCTGTGATTGTGTTGTACAAGGGCCTGAGTTTGTGCCTGTACTGACAGGAGAGAGCTATACAATGAAGGTGGGTGAGAGAGCAAGTAGGGAAGACACTCTGCAGTGACTCTGGTCACAGGCTTGATTTAAACCTGGACCAGCAGAAGCATGCGCATGGTCGTGCCTGGTTGCTTACAACTCCACCAAACCAGCACCCCCTCTTGTCTGTAACCTTGAATCAGCGTTATTTCAGGCTGTGGGGGATTTTAGGATCAGGGCTTCAGAAATGAAAAGTGACAGGCAGCATGTTTTGAAACTGCTCAAACCACTAATCTAATTAAATATCATGAAATATTGATCAGATGCTACCACACCAGGAGTCCTCTCTTGTTGAGACATAGTTTAATGCTTCTTTAAGGGGTGTTAGGCACACTAAAATCTTGATTTTGGTTTTTGAGTCGTACAGTTCCTGTTTTTGGTATGGATCATTTTTCAGTACTTTCTACCACGCAATTCATCTCACAGATTCTCCTTTTCTGTCTTCGGCTTGAGATTAAATTACTGTCCTTGTATTTGTTAGGGATGTGGTTTACGAGAGGATACCACTAGAGGTAACAATGGCTACTTGTTGTAGAGGTAAACTGCAAACATGACAGAGAAAAAATGAACACCTTTAATCAATACCATCATCAAATAGTCAGCAGCTGGAGATCAGACTTCACCGTCAGCACCGTTTTTTGACTCTGAACCTCAGTAATTCTCTTTTTTTTTCCATGAACACTTTGATTGTGAAAAGGTAACAGCATAAACTACATGGCTTCCCATAAGCTTGGATTACTTAAGTTAACTTGGATCTCTCCATTTTAGTTCAAATCCCTTTTCTGTTATTTCTTTAGATTGTTTAAATAATTTAAGACTTAAAGCTTACATATTTTAAAATTCTTACATGGATGGAATACTTCCTACTGAGATGTTTGGCACGTATCAGTAAGAAGATTTTTTTATTAAAAACATCCCCTTTTGATTCCAACTCAATTGAAAAAATGTTTTATCTTTGTTTATTTCTAAAAATAAAATATCAAACACGTAAAATATCAAACATGTACATAACCACCATATTTTTATTTATAATATCTCAAATCTCCATCTGTAAAATATCAAACATGTATATAGCAACTTTAAATATACCACTTACTATAAACTATATTATTTTATTTTGATTTAATTTTCTTTATTTGTTCATTTGTAAGTTTTCTTTCTACATTTCTCTTGTATCCTGCAGCTGCTGTAGGACTGATAAAGGAACATCTAATCTTATCTAACATTGCGTTCCACAGAGCAGTGAATCATCTTTCCCCTCACGGTGTTGTTAGGGAGTGTGATTGTCTGTCCTGACTCGCGCAGCATTGTGGTCCAGGTCTGGGGGTCAGCGGGCAGATCTGGATCAGTCCGGTTCACCGAACAGGCTCGGCTGATGAACAGGTGCTGCAGCTCGCTCCTGTGGTGATGGGGTTTCCTCTCTCTTGTACTCATCCATGTTTAAACACACACACGTGTTCAATCATTTCAGCAGGTGGCTCTGAATCAGGACCAGTCTTCATAAATTAAGACCCATAATGTGTTTGGTTTCATTTCAGTGAATAATGAGTTATAATTAAAGATTAGGGTTGTTTGTCATATGTCTGAAGAGCGTATTTAAAAACTGTCCACCTCCTGTTGAACGAAAGTACAGCCATCAATTTCACTGTTTAATTGTTTTCCCACTGAGAGCTGTTATTTTGTGGGTCCATAACGAGGAATGTGTTTCATGATATAAGAGGTGCGTTTGGTTTTCATTTCAGGCTTATAAAAAATACAGCATCCATCTGCAGCACCTGGTGGGATGGCTTCAGGGTTTGCTTTTTGTGTGTGTGTGACTTGAATAGTTAAAAAAAAGTGAAGTAATACAGCACATTAAAACAAAACTGTGTTGTTATTTTGTGATTTCACTTTACCTTTGCATAAAGATACAGACTAGGGCTGGGCGATACATTTATTAAATCGATTATTTTGAATTGTTTTCTGCAGAAGAATTAAAAATAAGTTGCTGCGATGTCATGATAATAGGCCCAGTCAGGTTTGCACAAGCACAAGATTGGGCCTTTAATTTGTTTTTTTAATGAGATTAAGTATTGATCAGATGTTTTGATGTGACTACAGTGTGGAAATAGCTCATCTTTTAGTGTTTATGTATGCAAGCCTACCTACGTTTGAACTACATCATCAACATTTTATGATGCAGTCACAGTATGCATTTGAACTATCGGGGGAAAGTGTGTCTGCTCCATGTAATGAACATATTGTTGCTGAAGACAAGTTAAAGTTTTATTAAATATAGCCATAAAGTTGCATTGCAAGCTCTGCATTTGTGTATTTAAAGGAGTTTAATGGATTTAAGTTTGTCTCTGGCTAAACTGCAAGTAAGTGTTCACCGAGTCCAAAAAGAACTGATAAAATCAGGACCATTAAAAAAATCACAATAATTTTTCCCCCTTATTTCCCACCCCTTTGACACACATATCCTGTCAAAACATTGCCACGTGTCCTCGCCTCCAAACAAAACGTTTTCTCCAATCCATCCTTCCCATCTTGATCCTGGAAAGCGCAGTCGAAATTTAATTTAACACACCAGAAATTTCCATGTGATAAGAGCGGATGGGGGGTAAAAAGGGTTATGTTTTCCATTTGGAGCCTCCACAAACACTTCACAACCTCCTCACCTCAGCTTTCGTGAGCGGGGGGGGGGCTGAAATATTCGAGGTTTTCACAGGAGGCTGCAGATGACAAAGGAAAGTGGAGTAGAGTAAAAGGTGGACACACTTTCTCTGCATCAGCATCCTTTGTTAGGGCGAAATGGAGATTTCTGCCGTGTTGTGTTGCTCAATGAAATATTACTGGACCCTGTTTGCCGGCGGGGGCTGCGGGAGATGCAATTGGCACTGTGACAATGAACAATGGAGCTGCAAGACCTTGTTCTTAAATTCTCTGAAGGCCTGTTTTTGCAGAAGAAAAAGCTCTAGTTAGATTTTATTTGCTCTCATTTTTTGTCCACTTGTTTGCCCCTAAAGACTGCGAGGACATGAATCATCTGTGTTTGTAACAGGCCTCTGAAAAAACATGTAAAACTCCTTAACCACACTCCATACTTCAGGCTCACAGATAACTATTTATACGTAAAAGCTCTGAATGACTGTCTAACACAATCCGAGCCCATCCATTGTAGAGCAATTGGAGAGCATGTGTTTCTCTGAAACCTATGTGAGATAATTTGTGAGATAATTGATCCAATGGAAGGATTACACTTCAATTCTTCTTTCTGAATTAATAATCCGTTTTTATTCCTGGATTAGAGTTTGCAGCAGTGTGTCTCTCGGCGTGTAATCCCCCAGAACATGAAGTGATGAATCAGACAATGATTTCCTGTCTCCAGTACCTTCCCCCCTCCCTCCACCTTCTCAGACACCACTGTTGCTCCTCTTTGCATTTTAATGCACTCTCCAGTCAATTTGCTGCGAGGGAGTCATGATACTGTTGAATCCAAAGGAAGCAGAGGTGGGAAGAGGCTAATTATGTCTGTTGGTTTCTGTACTCGAGGAATCACGCCCGCTGCTTGGAGCAGCTTCTCATATGTTTGCATGCTGGGCAGGAAACAGCCACCCTGAGCCTTCATTTGTAAATCAGGCCTCGTAAGTAATTTGATTAGCAGAATCTTAAAGGGATACGCCAACATTTTTTTGTGTCTTGCCTCAGTAATGAACCCATTACAAGCGGATAGACTCCATTCTTTCAATCATGTGTGCAGTAACAAGGAAGAGACAGGCAGATCTCACCCAACGCTAGTTAGCTTAGCTCAAACACTGTCACTGAGTAGTCTTAGTCTGCCTCTGCCTACAGTCATCAGATAAAGTCTTTAGTAGGGCTGAACGATTTTAGAAAATAATCTAATTGCGATATTTTTCCCCAATATTGCAATTGCGATTTACTCTGCGATTGTTTTAATGTTCCTCATCATATGTATTCTTAAACAAACATAAGCAGTAGAGTATAACCAATATGACATTAAATCAATCTAAGGATAAAAGATTTGAGAAAAAGTGGAGAAGTGAAGAACAGAAGCAAAATAGGTATGAAATTGTAAAAACTGGGTAAAAAAAGTGGTACAAAAGCGGAAAAAAGTTAATAGGTGCATAGGTATGAAATTGCAGAAAAAAATGGGAAAAAATTCTAAAGTGACTAAGGAAAATTGATTATAGCAGCAAAATTGGGATTAAATTTCAAAAACTATGTACAAATTCCAAACATGGTCTGACAGTGGCCCAAAAAAAAAGATGAATGGGAGCAAGATAGGCGTAAAGTTGTAAAAACTGGGTTAAAAAAAAGTTAAAACAGGCATGAAATTGCAAGAAACTACATCATAATGTAAAAAATGTTCAACATATTTTGGGTTAAAAATATTGCACTGTCAGCGATTTGGAAATTGCAACAAGCCATATTGCGATTTCATCTAATTTGCAATTAATTGTTCAGCCCTAGTCTTTAGCATCTCAAAATGATCCTGTATGCTTGTTGTGACTCGTTTTGTTTCCAGTTTTCAGTTGTTTTACTTTATATTTTTTTAGTCTAAGATTAGTACTTTATGTAATTTAAAAAAAAAAATACACATGAAAATAAACAGCAGGGCACATGTGCTTGTAAGTGAGTCAACAAAACAAAACAGAGGCAGGCTAATGCTACCCATTGACTCCCAATGCTTGAGCTTAGCTAATGAGCAGTGGATGAGCTCTGCACGTCTCTTCCTTGTTACTGCATGCACAGTTGAAAGAATGGAGTCTATATACTAAGACACACAAAAAATTTTTTTTGGTATATGCCTTTAACAAGTCAAAGTTCATTTAAGAGCATTAGTAGGCCGAATTATTTACTATCTTCGTCTTAGAAAGACCCTAAGAATCTAAATTATGAAAAACGTATCAGAGCTCTCTCCAAACTGAGTTAGTGTTTCAATGGTAAATATTTTGTGCAGCTGGCTGACAACCATGTGTGCAGTAACACAGAAGAGACAGGCAGATCTCGCCCACCGCTTATTAGCTTAGCTCAAACACTGGGACTCATTGGGTATTGTTAGCCTGCCTCTGCCTACACTTATCAGATAAACTCTTGAGCAACTCTAAAGTGCTGTGTGTTTGTTGTGACTTGTTTTTATCAGGTTATGTTACATTACCTTCGACTGTCATCGTATTGTTTTTCTAATCTCAAACAGAGGCTCAGTTTTGTTGACCCACTTACGAGGTGGTTTGCGCTAGAGTTGTGATGTTTGTGAACGAGTTAAGTCTATTGAACAGCTCTCGAAAGTGAACAATGAGAACCCATTTGCAGTTGTGAGTGAGTCATACGTTTATGAGCCTTTCATTAAAGAGGACATATCATGCTTGTTTCTCCTTTTCACTATGCCAGACTAGGATGCCTGTAAAGCATTTCTGCCCTCAGTACAAGTCATTTAGTTCCTTCATTGCCCCACAATAGCTTTCTCAATATCCTCATTTTAGGCCAGTAACAAGGTCTTGTTGAAACGCTTCGTCGCAAGGAATGACCTAAAGTTGCCTCGCAATGTCACAGCCCTTTGTGCTCTGATTGGTCAGTTCTATCGGGGGTAGAGCCAGCCTGTCCTTCTTCTTCTGCTGTATTTTCCGGCAGGCTCAAAGCAGCGACCGCGTATTGAGTCCCCCTACAGGCCAGAGCTGGTAATGAGGGAGAGTTAGCGAGGGATCTTTATACCCCTGCTGTTGGATGTGTTCCTCGGTGAGGGTTTGGGGCTAACGGACATCACAGAGGAGGAAGTGTTTTATCAGATTACTCCAATAAAAAGAAAGGTACCTCGTGATGTCATGACGTTTGAAATCTCGCGGACATCTCGCAATGACCTATTTTCAGAGGCATCAAATCTCGTTCTAGGATATCAGAAAAAATACAATATCTAATTTTTTGAAAATTAAGGGGGTGTAAGGTCTTGTTTTCAAATTTATTATATTATATGTAAGAATTAAATCATGCATCAGCATGATATGTCCTCTTTAAAGCAAATTGCTAGCAAAATTAAAGAATAGCTCACAAACGAATACTTTACTCACAACTAAGAATCGGTGCTCATTGTTCACTTTAAAGAGCTGTTCAAAAGATTCGACTCGTCCATGAACTTTGCATCTCCAGCTCAAACCGCAATGGAGCTTCTTGTAAGTAGGTCAACGAAACTAAGCTTCTGTTTACAAGTAGAAGAAGATTAATATGATGGTAGTGGAAAATAATGTTAAGCAAATGGGACCATTAAGAGTTGCAAAAGAGTTTATCTGTCGCCTGTAGGCACAGGCAGCGTAACACTAGCCATTTGCTCCCAGTGTTTGAGCTAAGCTAATTAACAGTGAGCTTGTTTTTCACACAATTTGATTAGCGCTGAACAATTAATTGCAAATTAGATTAAATTAGAATAACAAAAAAAGTCCAAAAACAGGTAAAAAAAAATAGTGCAAATTTGTCTTGGGTATACATTAAAAATGTACAATTGACACATTCAGAACGAAAACACGACCCAACAATATAAAGGAACTGTACGGATTAGCATTCCTTTTTTTAACTGTATAAATAACTGTATAAATAATTGATAGTTACTACCCATGAATGTAGAAAACTGCATCTGTAAACAAACACTTTAAACATTCCTGAATCCACATCCGTGTTTGGATCACCATCAAAAGCTAACAACGTCTTCCTGCTGCCATGACCAACATTCCCAGAAAATTTCAACAAAATATGTGGAGAACTTTTTGAGTTATCTTACGCACAAACAGACAGATGGACAGACAGATGGACAAATGTGGGCAAGAACATAGCCACCCTGGCAAAAGGGGTAAATAATCAATTAAAAAACAAGGATATTCCGACTCCCCCAGCTCGCCCTTCAAATGCTGGCTCAGCAATATTTTGGAGGGCGGCTCTGCAGTCATGAAGCTCTGTTGTAATTGAGCTTTTCAGTTCCTGTGGGAGCACTAAACAGGGCGTTAGAACAGATGTTTTTCATGTGAGTCTGTCTATAACAAACACAAAAATCAATGTCAAAAAGGGCAGCTGGGGCGTCAGGCTGGTCAGGGTTACTGTTTCAGGAGGGGCGGGGGGCTTCAGTCGTAAATATTGACCTAAAGTGAGAATAATTAAGAGAAAAAGATTTGAAAGACCCGCTGTAGATATGCCACAAATTAAATCAAAGAAACAAAGTAAAGTGGATTACAATTGTTGGCCGTGTTGATTTCCAAATGCCAAGTATTTTTCAGTCTTCAGGGTGTAAAAAATAATTTGTCAGGAGATAAAAGACATCATTTAGACATTTTTTTTGTATAACAACCTGTATGATTGCTGTAGATGGCACATTGTTGCTGTTTTTATTATCAAAGTTTTTATTTCCAGTGTAGAGTTGAAGTATGGCAAAGTAAAGGAGAATGAAGTTGGAACATTCTCAGCAGCAGACCAGTGATTTTTGAACCAAAGTAAATGTTAGTCTGAGTAGGTTCATTATGTCTGTGTAGATAATATGCTCATACTTTCTTTTTAAACGGACAATGCGTTTTTTTTTTTTATTTAATGTTATCACACACTCTATAATGATGTAAAAAATATTTTTTTCTAAAATTTGAGTACCCTCTAATGAGCATTTTTGTGAATTACGTTGGTGATATTTTGGTTTTAATGCAGAGCATCAGTTTTAATATACATTTTTGATTTAGGATCTCAGGAGACTTCTCATTTTGTTTTTCAATCTGATTAAATCTAGGGATGAAAAGGAAAATGAGTCTTCAATGTTTAAAGATTTAAAGGAAGTAGACATTATTTTGCAGAACCATCTTAATGACAACTGAGTTAGGTCTGAAAAAGAGGCATCACTTCTTCAGCTGAAATAACATATTTTTTGTAGTTTATGAAACAGATCATTTTTTCACTTTCTTAGCCCTTTAAGGCCCAAGACCATAGATTATAGCCAGAAAATTCTAATTTTTTGGAGCTGAAATGTTTGTTTCACTTTCTGCTAAAATCCATCAAAATCAAAATGTCCATAAAATTCAACATATAGATTTTTTGTATCTCATTTGATACATTAGGTGTTTTTGCCAACTGATAATCCATTTGAGGACATTTTTATCATTTATCTGATTGTATTTAGATGGGTTTTTTTGTAATTTGTTGATCATATTGAGTAGATAGAGGTATTATAAAAGTATGTATCAAATATGATACAATTGGCTTTATAGGGTTATTTTTTATTCCATTTATTATTGTTATGATGTATTTTCCTAATTACCGACTGTCTTTCTAATTCTGAAATTGATTGTTTAAAAGAAAATATTCTGGAGCATCAATACGGTGCTTAACTTTATGATTGCATACACAATACCACTCCATCTTTTTAAATGAAAAGTCCAAAACATCCTTTAAACTAGAAGAGCACTGAGACCAAAAACCTCTGCTAAGGCATTTCAAATATTATTAGCTTAGTAATTAGCAAAAATATGAAAACTGCCCTATCTGGTTATGTTAAAAAAATATTAAAAAAATTCCTAGATTTACATGGAGATTCAGATCACCACTAAAATGTAGGGACATCTCCCTTGTGCCATGACTGACAAATTCTGTTCAGGACTTTTAGAGTTTTCCTGCTCACAGACAAACAAACCAACAATCCAACAAATGGACAAACTCTGGTGAAAACATAACCCTCTTGGATGAGGTAATAAGCTCCAACCAAACTAGTTGCACCACGGTTAAATCAGGCAGTCTTCCAAACTAGAATTAATCCACCAAGCATTTATTATGCTGCCAGCCCACTTATTTGAAAATGTGGTAAACTGCCCAATCCTGCAATCACATACTTTAACAGTTCCTGGACCTCCATCCAGATTCAGATCACCACTAAAATGTAACTTCTACCTTGTGCCATGACCAGCATTCCCTGAAAATGCCATAGACATTTTTTGTAAACATTTAGAGTTATCCTGCTCAAAACCAAAGAAACAAACACTATAAAAACATGATCTCCTCCTGGCTCTCCTGCTTACTTTTTAAAGCAGACGGATTCTCCAGAGTCTGTGTCTGTCATCAGGCAGATCTGTCTTGATACGGTTCAAACTGAAACTATGGTTCCTGGTCAGAAAACGATCTGGCGTTTTAGCGTCGTTTTGAGGAAGAAGAGGCCATAGCCAAGAGCACGAGTTAGCTTCTGACAATGTGACTGAACATTATTTCAGTCACCATCCAGTTTTCCCCTAACACTGACAAAAAAACCTTTGCTGGTTGAAATATGTATTGCACAAATGAATGTGGAGCTGCAGGTGGTGCAGTAGTTTTTTTTTCTTCCTCTAGGATTCCTGTCAATCAAAGGCTTTCTGTGTGGAGTTTTCTTACTCTGCCCAGGCGTGCATGGCTTCTCTGTGGGTACTGTAGCTTCCTCCAACAATCCAAAAACATGCTTGTTCGGTTCACTGCAGACTCCTGATCATCTGTTGGTTAACTTGTGCCTGTTTTTTGTCTCTACTTGGCGACCAGTTAATGCAGCATGTACCCGCCTGTCACTCAGTGATTACTGGGATTGGTTCCAGCTCCCTGTGACCTTGTAAGGTTGAGTGAAACAGATAAAGATGGATGGTTTTGGTTTTTCTGTTTATTATGATTTGCATAAATGCTTAAAAGATCAAATTAGATTTCAAACCTCTTGAGTGTGTTACTCAGAGCAGTGAATGTTGCTTTCTGATTTATCCGTATATTCTGGTGGAGCATATGAACAGTGGGTTGCTTACTTTGTGTGGTATCTTGGTTGAAATATGTATGCAACTTGTATTTTTAATAGTTAAAACCTGTAATGATATGACCAGCCTAGTGGATACTGGAGGAAACATTAAAACAACCACTCCTAAATCACTTCCAAGGTGATACCAGCACAAAAAAACACAAGAAAACAAGATGTTCAGTCCAACAATTAAATATTTTTAATGGTTTTTCTTTTGTCTTTTTACAAACTAAATCAAAATTACCTCGGAGACATTAAGCAAAAATAAAACAACAAAACACTTATAAATCAAAAATCTTACCAGATTTCTAAAGTAGAAGGAAATGGATACAAACCTAAAGTGACTCCCAAAACAGAAAAAAAGGAGAAAACACAAATTCGGCTTTACTCTCCCCTACAAACCGAACTGCTTCTAACTTAAACTCTTTCACTTGGTTTTAACAAAATGATCACAAATTCACTCAAGCTGTAAGTCGCACAAAACAACACGGTTCACAGAAAGCTACGTTGTGGTGAAACTTTGGAAGTGAGGAAGAAGTAGGGTCTGCGTTTCTGCTCCCGCATGTCATATTTAAAAAGCCGGCCATCAGCTCACAGCCAGTCAGAAGGCGCCACTCGACAGATCTCCTCCACTCTGTGTCAGGCCTGTTTTGCTGCTGACCAATCAGGACACTCCACACCTGCAGCACGTGACGGAGAAAGGAGCCTAGAAAGAGGAAGCAGGAAAAATCAAACACTCCTCTACACAATACTAAAAAAGCAATATTATAATAAATATAGCTCTCGGTAATAACATTAACCATATTAAAGGGCTGAAAAGACAGTTAACCCCGGTTGTTTTTAATTTGTATCATTTAAATGAAGTGTTTAAGGTAACATAAGAGTAATGATAAAAGCCAGATACAGGGAGGGGAACTGAAAACCAGTTCCAAATGAGAATTGTTAACAGCTCCATCAAAGAATCGATATCATGAGTCTTTTTGCTAATCAATTTTCTTATCAATTCTTTCCACTTCCAGGGCTCAGAAGCGTCAGAATTGTGGGTTAATTTTTAACAAAAGGCACCGACTGCACAACCTTAAGTGAGTGGAAACACCAGAAACTTGCAGAAGCAGTTTTCTATGCTGGGACGTGGGTTTGACATCGTTGACACTGAAAACATTTACTCACGTGGAATATCTGCAGGAATCAATAAGGGAATCAATAAAAGAATTGGATCAATTTGCAGGATTATTAATGGATGAATTCTTACCAATTCCCATCCCTAGTCAGATCTGTTTTCAGGCTTTGGCAGAGTTTAAAAGATACAAACTTGCTCTTGACTTATAAAAAATACCATTTCTCCATGTAGGAGCAGCTGGTTGTTATACTGCATCTTGACTGATCATGCTCCAAAAGTGGAAGTAAAAACAGGTGGATGTATTAAAATGCTTATATATCCTCAAAGTACCTTTGAATCCTATTTGATTAAAAATGCCAAACTGATCTGAATAGCTTGTGGATCAGATGTTGTAAATGATCCCTGTTGGGGATTATTCATGGCTCAGTCCCACATCGATCATCAGTCTGACAGATCCAGATCAGGACTCTTCTTCATTTATGCCTCAGTATCGCCGCTGCCTTGATAGATTCCCCTCTCTGAATCAATAACAGCTCTCAAGACACAGTCAGGAGTATCCTGAATGTCAAATCTGTCTTGGTGAGACGGAGCTCGTGTTGATGATTAATCGTGGGTCGTGTTTGAGGTGAGGTAAAGCAAATATGTCTCAAGGGTCAAACCTGGACACGAGAGGGAGGATGGAAGGCTCCGAGTTCAGAGGTTAACCTTTATTAAATCAAGGGAGAAGTTTGGGCTCACCTTTGAACACCGTGACCTTCAAAACAGACCAGAGGTGATGATAAATAGGAGGGTAAAAGCAAAACAATGAGCAGGTTGACGTGCTCACTAGCGAACCAGTCATTAGCTAACGAGTAGAGTTACTGCAGTAGTCACGTAAACATCAGAATGTGATGCCCTTTATTAGATTAAGGTAATGAAATATAAATAAACACACTCAATGTTCCTGTTTTTACATGTGTATGAGGGAAGTATATTAGAGGAAGCCAGAGCCGGCCCTCCCTTAAGGCAGTCGAGGCAAATGCAAGGAATTCTATGCTCTGTGGGGGGGCGTTTGCAGGAGCTCAGTTTGTGTATGTTTTGATTAAAAGCCCCAAACCATCCACCAGGTCACCAAATGTCCTGCTTCCTCTTCGGACTTTGCATTATTCAACATCTCCTTCCCTCTCTCTCGCAATCTCCTGATCCTTACTTGGCTCACATCATTTATTCGAGTTCATTAAATTTCTGTTTATATTTAAGTGTGCAATACACAAAAAAACAAGAATTAAGGTTACCGGGCATCACCTCTTAACTCTTGATCATGAAGAGGGGCAACAAATTATAATTCAGACTACAGCACCAATAGGGCTGTGACGATACGCTTTTCTCCCGATTCAATTTTTTTCGATTTTTTTAGGTGCCGATTCAATTTAAATTGCAATTCTACGATATTACCTTTTTGCAATCCTGAGTTAGCTTTTTGAACACCAGCAAAAAAGATGAACAATGATGAAACCTACAGACTATATAATGAAAAATACACATCGCATGTGAGTCAATTTTTAGGATTAATTCAGCAATATGTTTTAACCAGCTGTTTATACTCTGGATTGCATTTAAAAGTGGTTTATTAACACAGACTAAAATGAAACATTTAAATTTGGGGAAAAAAAAATGATTTTTGAACAAAAAACGATTTACAAATTGTCAAACAAAAAGTCCTGATACTTATGTTAAATCGATTTTTTTCTCCCACCCCTAGGCACCAAAGATTTCCCGGGCTGGCTCTGGCAGACTCAGGCCCTGTTTATACAACAATAAAAACAAAACAGAAACAGAGTTTTCATTGTGTTTACACCTTCTGTTTACTGAAACGGCACCTGGTGTGCCTGAATATGAAACCAGTTGAAACCAGGGTCCAGAGGGAAAAAGTTTAATAATGTTCTGGTGTCTGTCTCTGTGTAAACAAGAATCAGTGTTTTCATTCGCAGTACTCTTCCAGATGAAGGTTCACACACCTAAAAAACAACAACAGCAACAGCTTTGCCATCTACTGAGCAACATGTGTGCTGCTAATTGTGGTCGGTTTGTTATTCGGACAAAAATACCCAGGCCAACTTGTTGTCCAGACAAGAATCTCCTGCATATCCATGCGTCGACTCACCCATTGTTGTCTGTGAAAAGTTGTCTTCACTGGAAAGCGTATGTGTAGGCCTGTCACGATAACAAATTTTGCTGGACGAAAATTGTCCCAAAAATTATTGCCGATAAGCAATATTATTGTCAATATTATTTTGAAACATAATTTATTCATTCTTGTAATTATAATATATGTCATTATAAAGTGAGTACACCGTATCAAAAGCAATAAACTTTAATTTCTTAAGAGTATACTGTAATTAGAAGGTCAAGAGCTTTTTATTAAAATAAATTAAATAAACAATATAATGAATTTATCAAAGAAAAGAGCAAAAAAAACAATGAAAATGAAATGGACTTTCTTTTGGGAAAAATTGCATGTAAATAAAAATCATTTTACTAATCAAAAACAATACAAAATAGACCCCGTCTCTCTAAAAAAAACCCTCCAATAATACACACAACAATAAAAAAAACAATAAAATGGAGTTTATACATTTGAGGAATTGTTTGTGACATTTACGTTCTCTGTCTGTCAGACGTTTGTAACATTGCTGGCTTTTCAACTGTATTGAAGGGCTGCATTTGTTTTGCAATGTAGCCAACGACACTGTCTGTTAGCACACTATTTTGCGCTGCTTCGTTTATATTTACTTTGCCGACCAAACGCCTCAGTAAGCTTTGACTGTCAGGACAGAGGCTCCGCTGCATCTCCCCTTATTCGTCGCCACTATGTTCAAACAAAGTCAACATATCAGCTGGTCGGTGTTCATGAGCTTACACCTTGTTCATGCTGTATAAAACCAAAATATTCCCACACTGGGGCTGTGGCATTCAGCTTAGGCTTTGTGCCATTTTTCATGTTAGTGTTTGTTTCCTCGTTACTGCTTACGATGCTCACTCCAGCTCTCTGTATGTGTTCGGGCGAACTGCCCCGCCTCTCCCAGAAAGATTGTATGAATGACAAATGCTCACTCCGCTATAAATCCGCTATAGAACCAACGCACCCAGGTGTTGAGAAAGTTGCACCGAGTGACCCATCTTCTCATCCAGCCTTTTTGGTAGAAAGGGAGGAGAAAACAAACATGCATGCACGTGTCAACTTATTGAGGCCGGCAAACTTACCAAGGACATTTTTATGTATCGTTCGGTTAATTGATTGATTGATTTTCTATCTTGACAGGCCTATGTATGTGTGTTGTTACACAGCTGTTTCACTACAAACCTACATCACCACCTACTGGCCTGGCATGCACACTACAGCCTTTTCAGTCATTCTCGCAGATCTGTGTAAACCTGCATTGTTTTCATGTCTTAATGTGAATGCAGGGCACTTTTGGAAACGCAAAGGAAAAACCTTTTTGTTTCTGGAGACATTGTTGTCTTTTTTTTAAGTGATACTGAGAAGAATTTGATGGTAAACCAAACAGAGGGCATGAAAATATAGGAACACAAATTCCACCAAAATCTACAATTAAACACAAAAAGGAATAAACTAATCGACAGGGTGTAGAGTGGAGGTCAGGTTATTAAACTGGCCCTACTACAGCAAGTACAGATGAAGCTAACCTTTTAGGTCTTACCTATTTAAGGACTTTTTCACCATGCTAAAATGTTCCCAGACTGGAAGTTGACCCACTGATTGGCAGAAAACAATGCCTGGTAATCAATATTGGTGGCAAGAAACATGAAAATTCTTAAATTCACCTTAAAATGACTTGTGTATTGTAATTTTCTGCATTATTTCTTATGATATTCATCATGGAAATGTAGCTTTTTGGCTAAAGAAGCACATTTATGCTTAAACTGCAGTAGAGTCTGCAATGAAGCTGAGAGAAAAAATAATGCATCTGGATATGGTTCAGAGACATACCAATATTTAATGGCCTTGAAAATAAAAAAAATAAGCTACGATTTATGCTCTTGTGGAGAGAAATTCAGCTTTTAAATGTAGAGTTAGTAATCCCCTAAAGCACTGAGGTCCATGTAAGCATGACAGTGCTAATTACCATGATCTTATTGTTGTAGTTATTGGATTAATGCAAACATGAAAACATCCTCATTCTCACAATCCAACTCATCAGGGCTGTATATCTGTTAATCCACCCTCACCCCTCCCGCCCTGCATAACAACCCCCACCCTTGTATCACTTACACACATAATCAATACAAGCTCTCTGCTGTTATTGATCCAGGTGCGGTGTGTACACAGCTGCTCAGCCCCAACCAGACCGGGGCCTCCTGCCAGGAATCAAGGGCCCAGAAAAGGACACTTGATCACCCACACCTGGTTCTCCACAGCCATCACTGATGTGGCGAACATGTGGAGATGTCGAGAGGATAGGGATGTCAAAGCTCCTCTTTAGGACGGTGTCTATAAGAGTTCAGTATGTAAGTCTCACTAGTAGTGGGCTCTTAATTAAAACAAACACAAAGATGATGTAAGCGACCACTAAAACGTCCAAAAACAGCATGTTTTTGTTGTGCTTACGCCTTCTGTTTACACGAGAACAGTACACAGAGTGCCTGAATCAGCATACTTTTGAAACTGGAAGGGAAAAGTTTTAACAATGTTTTTTCGTTGTCATCTCCGTGTGAAAAGGAATCCCTGTCGTCAGGGAAAATGGGGACGTGCGGCGCATATACAGTATTCTTTCAGATAAAGGTAGCACAACAAGCGCCTATGAACAACAGCAACAGCAGCTAAGGCCAACTACTGAGCAACATGTGCTGCTAACTGTGCTACACTATAACTGATTTTGTAATTGTAACAGTATTTTACTGTAATATCTACAGCTACATAGTGTAATAATCTGTACAGTATATTACTGTAAATGGCAAAAGATAGTAGGAAGACATACTTACTCTTAAAAAAATCCACAGCATTTAGCCATAAAATATACAGTTACCTACTACAAGATGTCAAAACAGTAAGTTACTGAAAAGGGGTGAAAAGAGGTAATTATTTATTTTCCCAGCAGTAGCAGCTAAGATTTCAATTAGTAAAGTTTCACATTTTTTAAACAAATATGAGTAAATGTATCTGATTTGATAAAAATTGGAATGTGTTGGTTGTCAATAAGTGTGTTTCCATTACCCTTGGATATGCGCAAAAAGTAAATAGTGCAATAAAACACTGGAAATGGAAACACTTTCGAAAAAGCACTAAAATAACGCTAAAACGTTTTTATGCTATCATGAGGTCGTTCTTCAGAAGTTACGATATTCAAATATATCCCAAAAGCGCAATGGAAACACTTTGTCCGCAATTATATGTCACAGGACGTGACGTACCTGGTCACATGATCGCTTTCCTCGAAGTAAACATGGCGCGGTACGTTTTGACAGAGGAGGAGACGGAGACTTTTCTTGCCATTATTCTCGAGAAAAACACAACTGCCATACTGACAGCAAACAACAGAGGAATGCAGAGTGTTATGAGGAGATAGAAACGGAAATGAGAGAGAAAGGGTTCGTCAAGCCTTGGCATCCATCTTCCTGCAGTGAAATCTCGGGGGATGATATTTCACAAGAGTTATGACGCTCCTGCCTAGAACAACCTTCAGTGGAAACACGTTTAAAGTGCAATTACACTTTGTCGAGATTTTCGGAATATCGCTTTTATTTTGCGAAAAACTTTAATGGAAACCCAGCTAATGTCCTTTATAAAACACGTAAGAGAGGTTTTATACAGTAGCTTGTCTACAAGATCTTTTTAACAGAGTCAAAGCAGAAGTAATGTTAGAGATTTTGAAAGGGAATTGAAATTTTGTATACATTTATAACTTGTTTGTTTTGGATCAAAAAATATCTAATTTGTTTTCGCCATGAAGATGGTCCTACTTGCCGACATGGCGTTAAACCTCTATTCATCCATCCATTTGATAAAAATTGATGTATGTCTTTTTCTTTTTAACAAAATGACATCTTAATAATAAATGATCATGTATGGTAATATGAATTGAAATACAGCAAATACTCTTTGATTATACTTTCAAAAAAGTTATGGAATAAAACACGGTTATGATACTGTATATAATAAACCTTAAGGATAGTGTTTTTTAAAATACAGTAATTATGCTGTAGACAGTAATGATACCTAGAATAAAAAATACAATAATACAACTATTTTTAAAAGTAAAGAATAATGCTGTATGTTACTGTCACTGTAAAATTTACAACAACCTGTTTAGATTATGGGTTTGTTATTTCTCCTACCAAATGTGGATTTGCTGCGTCAATACTCCAACTAGCGAAGACACACTTGCGTTATTCACCAAGAACACTGCAAACTTACATTACGCCATCTGCTGGCCTGGCATGCATGCTGCTACATTTTCAGTCTTTTTCGTGGATCCGTGTGAACGTGCGTCATTACCACAACATCTCCATGTGAATGCAGAGTGCTTTTGAAAACATTAAAGAAAAGCTTTCTGTTTCTGGTGACCATGTTGTTGCGTAAATAGGCCCTTAGTCTTTTGTGTGGTACTTCTCTGTTTTGTCCCCTCGCTCTCGATAACCCTCCATAGACTTTCGTGAACCTGTCCTCCAGGTGTACTGTGAGGTTCTGTTAGAGTAGGAAGCACCAAAAACAGCTGGGCCCTTATGAGCTCACAAACACTAACAGTCCGAATGTTAAAGCCTTTCTTTTATGATCGTGAACAAATGAAGAGAAAGGCCGACACACACCAGGGAAAGTCTCATTATGATGCTCCAGAGATGCTTGACTCAGAAATGATGCAACAAAGGCTCCAGGGTGAGTCTACTCGATTTTGAAGTGATTCAAAGCCTGCACTCCAGGTGAGAATAATCCACTTAAAACTGAGTGGCACTCTCAAAAAAAACCTTTACAGTGGGACTGCCAAAAAATGTGGGCTTTGTCTTTTGCCAAGAAAATCAGTTTCCTTGGAGAAGAATAGGAGGCTGTTTGGATGGATGAAATTAATCAGTACTTACTGAACACAGAAGAAAAAGACCAATCATGTTAGCTTAAAGTTTATAGAGGCAGAAATCATTGAGGTGGTTTTCACATCTACAGCAAACCAGTTTAAAAATATGATCTATTGTTAAATGTTTTATTTGTATTGTTTGATCTCACTGGAGTATTGTAGAATGAGAGAGGGCACAAAAAGGCAGAGCTGTCCTTTAGTCAGTACAGTAAAGAACATGAAATGACTTACAGACAGATCAGACAAGTTCTCAGCTCCAGTGGTTAGAGCAAAAACCTGAAATGCACAGTCCTCTTTGGTCTTAAAGGGATATGCCAACATTTTTTTGTTTTCATGTCTTGCCCTTCTTCCAAATCCATGACAAGCAGATAGACTCTATTCTTTCTACTGTGTGTGCAGTAACAAGGAAGAGACGGGCAGAGCTTGCCCATTGCTTATATACTTAGCTCAAATATTTATTTATTTATTTGCTGTATGTAAAATCCCTGTTGATGGCTAACCAAAAAAATACATGTTTAATAATTCCCATTAATTCCCATACATCCTTGTCAATTTCCACTTTTGCAACCCCCCAAATATTTAAGTTAGGCGGAGATATGTTTTTGGTTGGCTGCAAATTTTGCTTAGAAAAAGTTAGGGCAAAATCTTTGCTGACAGGTAAGTCTTCACTGTATACATAAATTATAACAATAACTTTATATGTATAGCACTTTTACAAACAGAGGTTTATAAAGTGCTTTGACAAACCGACAAGAACATACAGACAGCAATTACAAGAGCTTCAGCACAAAAGGAAATGAAAACAAATCAAAAGCCTTGTTTTAATCAAGGCACTGTTACAGAAAAATGCGTCTTCACATAAGAACCGGACAAAACAAGAACCATGCAACTTAAGATTTATTTAGTAGGACTTCCATTAGCTGCCCATTTCATGGCTGCTAGTCTGCCTGGGGTCCTTTAAAAGATTTCATTTACAAAATGTAGAATATAGCATTGTTTAAAAATGCACAAAGTTCCACAAATAACACAATACAATTAAGAAAAGTAGTAATAATTACAACATGATGAAACTAGAAAACCTCCGCCAAGCAGCACACTTCCCTATCTCCCATTGATAAAGAATCCTTTGAACAATTCCTGGATCCAGACAGTGATCCGGATCAACACCAAAATTGAATCACTTCTTTTTTTTTTTCCCATGCTGAACATTTCCTGAAAATTTCATCAAAATCCATCCATTACTTTTTGAGTTATTTTGTTCACAGACAGACAGACAGACTAACAAGCAAACTTTCCTGAAAACATAACCTCCTTGGCGGAGGTAAATATTGCATGATTACATTATAGCAAGAATGCAAAAATTTAAATGTGAGCAGATTTAGTTTTCACATGGTCGTCTGCGGTAATTTAGTTGGACAAATATTTTTAAATATGTTTTCATGTTGTATTGTGCATGAGCTGACCCAGAGCTTATACCAATCAAATATTGCTCTGTAAAGCACTTTGGACTCCATGAGACCATGAGGACCAAAATAAAGGCTAAAAACATAAAACCAGTAAGAAAATGCTAAAAAGGCGGGGAGAAAAAAGAAGTTAAAAAGGGTGTTAAAAAGTAAGATATTTGTAATGACAATAAAATATTAATAATAAAATAGCAGTGATAGAATTAAACAGACATGAGCAGGAGATAAAACAAAAACAGTGAAAAGATTATCTTTAAAAGATTAAAAGTGTAATAAAGTGAAGCCTAAATGAGATAACATCTGAATCAGGTGTAAGTCTGGCTTTAATATGAAACAACAGAAAATGTGACATTATTGCACATCTTCTATTTTAATGTGATTTACTGCTGTCCTTTCAAGATCTCACCGGAATGATCTCCTTCTCTCTGAAGTTGGTTTTCCCCTGACAACATGTTGATTTCTTAAGATCTTTAGGAAACAATCAACGCTGACATGTCTTTGGAGGATAATGAGTAAAATTAGATACATGCATGCTCGTCCTCACTTGGCTTCTCTATTGATGCCCTTAAAATGCATCTTTGTTCTGTTGCGTTGGAGTTTTGTCCAACTTTAAGTCCAAACTTTAACAATTTTTGTTAGAGAAGCATTTCAAGTTATGGAAATGTGGGTTGCAGTTGCTCATAGAGGAGTCATTGATGATCAGCTTTACTGTTTGTAATAAGCTTTAAAAAGCAGGTATCAACTTCCTGTCTGTCATTTCTATGAAGTAAAGGTCGTAACGAGGTTTCCATAGGTGACCTGTGGATTATCATTACCGGTTTCTCGCTCCTCGCTCCACAAACTCCTTTATCTGTGAGCAGTGAAGCCCTGTGTCAACAAACAAAAGGAGCCAAGTGGATTCAGAGTGAACTTTTTGATGAGATTTCCTCTAAGGTAATCAAACTGTAGGCGTGATTGTCTATTCCTGATTGACTGATGGATGCCTGAAGGCTCTGGTTCAGCTCGATGGTGGGATGTAAAGCGCCCGGAGCAACTGAAGGCAGCTTCTTCCATAACGACAGCAGACTGAAGCTGCACCCTGGGAATTCAATTACCTCTAATTTTACCTTCCCCGTTTGGACTTATTACCCTCTGTCAGAGCCAATCAGGACAATCACATGAAACCAAATATGATGTGTTTGCCTCTGAATGATTCACACTGGATGGCTCGGCTGCTTTGGAATAATTAAATTGTTCCAATAACCTGAAAGAGCCACGAGCTCTCACTGTTTCAGAGGTGATACTGGCATCCATTCAATCAGAGGACCTGATGAGATTTCATTTCGGCTTCATGTCGGTGACAGATCTGAGATGATACAGGATTAGAGGGAATGATTAGGTTTTGGAGGGGATTAATGGTGGCTCAGTTTACGGTGTCAGAGATTGGGTTTGAGGGGAAGCAGGGAAACACACATCACTGACGGCCATCCATGCTTTGTAAGCCTACAGACTGAAGTTCACATCAACACTTTTATCTCCGACATAGTTGTATCACAGTGAAACTAACAAGTTAGGGGGAAGTTTGCTGCTTTAGAATAACGATCATTCTGACTGGAGAGCAATAAGTCATAGATAATGTTGACACCTATGACTATGAAGCCCTCATTTAGTCTTTCTTACTACTCTGATCCAAGGAATAAGAATTGATAAGATTTTATTGACACCAAAGCCATTAATCATTCTGCTAAACAATCCGATTCTTTTGGGTGCTGGTTTGGCGCAGTGATTGGCAACCATGCACGTCCCATGTACTTGCTTCTGCCGGTCCGGGTTCGAATCCCGCCTGTTTCCAGTTTGCAGAGCGTCTTCCCCTACTCTCTCACCCCCTTTCACAAGCCTATCCACTGTCTCTCTCCTATCAATAAAGGCACAAAATGGCCAAAAAATTAATTTAAAACAAAAACAAAAAAACAATCAGATTCTTAAATAATTCCCTTATCAATTCCTGCTTATGTCTGGCTAAAGTTGGTGTGTAGGTGCGTAGATATCGACTTTTGCTGATTGCTGGAGTTTCCACTTTAAAAGTTGTGACATTTTTGTCAAAAATTAGCACACAGTTCTGACTGCTTTTGACCCTGTCAGTAGAGGACATGAATAAGCTAAAAGACAGATGAAATCGATTTCTTAAGGGAAGTTTTTCGATGTTCAGCTGGAGTTGGTTTTAGAATCGGATCCGCATATCTACCCACTCACACTACGGCTGAAAAATTATTTAAAAAAAATCTAAACTGATATCTAGACTAGGGCTGAGTATCGATATACAAGGTCTCACTTGATTCCATTCATGATTGAGTTTGATATTTATTCAGTCTGGGTTATCGCTGTTAAAATAATGCTGGAAATTTAAAAAGTGACATTTTGAAAAGTGACCTGGTACATTCTTCAGAATTGTTTTTACATTAAGAACTGAACCCAAAATAGTCACATTAATCATATATTAATGATAAACATTAATGCACATTCTGCATATAACTTGTTTTTTGTCCAACTCATCTTTTCCTTCGTGTTGTTGAATCTGAAATACGTCCAACATCAGTTTTTAAAGTCACCGGTGTTGACCCTGTAGTGCTACTCGCTTCCGTTTCCGATTTCCATGATTGTTTGCTTGCTTACAGTAACATCTCACAAGATCTTGTTCAGTGGAAGGCAGCGATAAACGCTGATCACGTGAGTCCAGCAGGTTTGATACCACAAGCTGCTTCTCTGCACATCCAATGAAGAAAAAACTACCCAGGTTAAAAGATCGATCTTTGGATTTTGTGGATCGATTATGAACCATTTAAAGGGAAATCGATTAAATAGATTTTTTAAAACCCAACCTTAATCTAGACTTACTTATAAACATAATTTTCCTTATATTGATTATTTTGATAATTTTCTCGGTGTCAGGCTGCATTCACTTTAGCCAAGACCGAAGGACACGCTGCCAACAAGCACCAAGCTACCAAAGAACCTTGTAGCCAAGAAAAATGTCGTCTCTTGTTTGGTTACAATTTGGGTTCTGTGCAGAGAACAATGAGCAGAAGGAAGTTAAGTGTAAACACTGCAAGAAGACTGTTTACACCGCTGTCGGTAACACCACCAATTTGTTCCAGCATAGCATAAAATAACCGTTAATTAATCGTAATTGAGGTAAGAGCTTCAATTAATCATGATATCATGATTAGGTTATGTTTCCCAGCCCTAATTCACACCCATTTACCCTCATCTACACAGACTTATTGTGAGGCATGAGCACATACTGCTACGTCCACCATGCTGCCCAATGTTTAATGGATGTGTATATCCTATATTTAAACTTTATTGCATCCTGTCTGAAAATCAGTCAAATCCATTTTTTTATTGCAACAAATTCTGATCAACAGGAGAGCGTTTCCTGCATACATCACACAATTTGGTTTCACCTGAAGTCCCAGTGTGGACACAAAGAAAACTTTTGCTGTTATAATCACTGTTATTATGCCACAGTTTTACAAAATGGTTAATGGTTTGAACCAAAGAAAATGAACTGTAGGGACCCTAGAATTTTATCAGTGGGACTTGTCCAATTATGTATCATCTCATACACGAGGGCTGAATAATTCTAGGAAAAGATCTAATAGCGATTTTTCTGTCAGACATTGTGATTTTAATTTAGTTCACTATTTTTATACTAAAGTCACATGCATGCAAACTCTTTAAAGTCTTTGATCAACAGCAGTTATTACAACTGAAGAACTAAAAGAGCCATCTTTGACTATCTTAATGTGAAAAGATGTAGGGCAAAAAATCCTTCATTTTGTCAAATTGAAAAAGTTGGTTTAAATGAAAAAAACAAAAAAAAACAAATGAGTAATAACAAGAAAAATGAAGTTCAACAATATAGGAAAAAAGCCAGCCATGCCGAACTAGCAGGTCAACCTTTGATGGTTTTGGACATGAGCGTTGACATGTGACGACATTAGCACTAGCAAATAGTTGACACAACAGATCCTGGGTCAGTCAGGAGCGCTGCAAAAAAATTGCAGCTTCAGCGATGGCAAGATCACGTTAATCAGAAAACGATAAATCGTTCAGCCCTGTCATACAGTGTGAGAATATTCTGCTAATTATCCTAAAATGTGATGAATCTTTTACGCTT